>JAJIZL010017353.1:0-39883 GCA_023969395.1 Amblyomma maculatum
AGTCAACTTCCTCAGTTACTTCACGGTTACAGCCCGATAATGTGTTCCACGCAGACAAGAGGGGTTTGTTCTAAGGCCACGGCGGGGGGAAGCAGTCAAAGGAGTGCATCAGCGTCCTTTTTTGTTGCAATATGTCAGGAACTGAGAAGGAGCGTCTCCTTGTGATTGGGAAGTTGAAACGACCCCGTTGTTTCAGCCACTTGCATCACATTCCCATCACGTATGAAGCAAACCAAAATGCATGGATGACATCTAGCATTTTCAATTCCTAGCTGCTAAAACCTGATCACAAGATGGAAGCCCAGAATCGTGATGTTCTTCTGTTTGTGAATAATGCTTCTCGCCACACTAAGATCCCTATGCTGAAAGCCACCAAAGTTTTTCTTCCCTTTAAACTCCACATCCCACAGACCAAGGGACTGTGCACTGTCAAGTCGCAATACAGAACAAGGCTAGTGGAACGTCTGTTGTTCAACATGTATCAGAACCGCACAACAGTAATTGACATGAAGTTTGCCGTCCATGTGATTTCTACTCTTTGGAATGGCCTGAGAAGTGAAGTTGCAAAAAGCTGCTTCAGAAAAGCAGGCTTCAAATATGGCGACATAATGGGCTCAATGTGGATCATAAGGCAACCTTCCTTGAAGATGAAGCTTGGGAGAGCATCGAAGAGTCTGCAGATGTGTATCTCGCGTGCTCCGAAGAGCTTACAGACCGTGCAATCCTCACACAAGTAAATGGTACATGTGCCATAGAGGATGAACCATAGGACGAAGAAGATGACGAGGACATTCCAGGGGAAAAAGCGCCAGCATTTGAGGCTGACGAGCATCGAAGGGTGCTTCAAAGGTATTGTGAGAAGCAAGAAGGGTTGCAAAGTGAAGTGCCTTACCTCCAAATATTGGCAAGAAAGCAGATACACTCTGCGCTGACAAAAAGGCAAACTACTATAAAGGACTTCAAACCATCATGAACAATTTCCTTTAAAGTGTGTTTAAATGCACTTTATGCTGATGTGCAGTAAAATGCTCTAGTCCAATTCCTTAATTCTTCAGAATTTTTGGTTACAAGAGATAACTATCTCGGGTCCCTTAAGTGTCTCTTGTAACGAGGTTTTACACTGCACACTACTGACAGTGAATGGACCTTCCTCTAAAGAGGCCCGGCCAATCGAAGCCGTCTGTTCAGTTAAGTAAAGAAATTGACCGATACACTGAGCTCGTCACACTGAAATTAAATTAAAATTAAATCAAAATTTTTAATAAAATTCCACAAAAAATTTGAGAAATGCTAGACAGAGAAGGTATGTCCATCAGAAGCTCTGTGTGAGCAAACCTCAGAGAAAATGTTTGTATGCCTACCTGGTTACTGTTTGCTTCAGCAGATTCAGAGCCGCTGTCAGGAACTCTGCAAGGAAGAAGCGAGAACAGCAACAGCCTTTAATACCAGATACTCACAACCTGCACGGCTCTGTGTAATCTAGTATGCTCTAGCAGCAATTAGCAGTTCCCGTTGATGGTAAAAAGCAGCAGTAAGCTGCATGTCCTCCTCTCCCAACTGCAGCACACACAACTGAAGTTAACATGATATTGGAACTGCGCATAAACAGAAGGGCCCATTTTAATGCCCGAGAAGGGACCAAAGAACAGTCGCTGAACGGCACATTTCTTTCTTCCTCACTGCTGGTCTTGCTACATCACATGGCCTATCCTTTGTTTTGTCTCACCTTTGACAACTAACTTTTAGAACCTGCTTCTCAACACTGCCACTTTATGCCGCCAAACGGTCTCGCTGCTCTGCCTCTTTTGAAGCCTCCCACTGCTTCATAATAGTGCTCTTGCACTGCTTTCCAAGCTTGAATATGCCTTGCCTGCTCAATGGTTTGGTTTGGTATTTATGGGACATAACGTCTCGAAGCAACTCAGGTCATCAGAGACATTGCAGTGAAGGGCTCCAGAAATTTTAACCGCTGCCGACATTGCATAGCACATAGGCACCTTGCTGTTAGCCTCCATCGAAACGCAGCCGCTGCAGCTGGGATTCAAGCCCCTTACCCACTGTAGCAGGGCCATGCCTATTCAATGAGCGCATTATCCACAGCCGTGAATCAAGTGTGCAATGGCCACTGCTGGACACACAGCAAGTTTCAGTGTGAGCTGGTGCTATGTTCCTCTCATGCATTTCCGTTTCTTCCCTTGATTTATGTAAAAAGAGAATTTTGATAAATGAGCACTTATCACCTGGCTTATGCAAACACAGCATAGAATTTGTACAAATATTAATGCATATACAGTCAAACCCATTTATAACGATATTGAAATGCCATGGAAATATCCCTGTTATAACCGACAACTGTTATAACCGGGTTAGGGGAAAAAAAAAAAAAAACCCACACATTCTAAACTACACATTTCATGAGGACGAGGTATTACACTTCTTATTTTGTAACGGGAAGAAACCCATAATCCGCAAGCGTTCTGTTTCATGGTAATTTGGCAGACATCTTTATGCAGGGCATCTAACTGCTGAATATAGTGCAGTGGAGGGCTCTTAGCAATTAGAACAAAGTCCCGCAGCAAGTCGATCGCTCTTAAAGCCTTCTTTCTGGTGAGACGCAACCCTTACAGGTTCTGGTTCATCGTCGTCGTCGCTACTGTCACTGTCCTCCGCACCAGTGACTGCTGCAACGATAGCCTCGTCTGTCAGCTCTTCATCTGTCGCGACTGTATAGTTGGCAAGAAAAAAAATTTGAAGGGTTCAACGCTGCTGAACTGAATATGGAGTGAAAGCATCAGCTGCCAGTGACTGAGCGTTCTTCTTCTTCCCAGGCCAACATATAAAGCCCCGCTTTAACCAAGCCGTATGAACGCGCCTTAGTGGCCTATAGGGGTAACATGAATGCCAGGGTCCTGGCAGGCTGATTCTGACATAACCGTCCCATGTGAAACAAGAGACCCAAGTTGGGAGCTCCTGCCAGGAGACCACGGACACAGCACACAGCGATGAGCGGTTAGACCTGGCGTAGTATTGCTTTCGCAATGAAATTCCTCAAGTCCCGATACGTTGCCGTCACTACTGCTCACTTTGGACCAAAGTTCAGTCATTGCTGTGTTGGCAGCAGATTCACATTCCCCGCCGCTGGCATCCCCAGCGAAGGCCATTTTCCTGAAGCAGCCCATGCTCCAAAAATGAACTGCACTGCCATCAGGAGCGAGATCTTCAAGGCTGGCACCGGTCGACGTTCTTGGACAGAAATGTCTAGGTTCAGCGCGAGCCTGCTCAAAACAGGTCGGCGATACAGTGCCTTGAAGTAAGCAATCATGCCTGCAAGCCTGCAGTGGTGTTAGGTGGAAGGAAAAAAACTTCCACATGCGAGAGCTTCTAAGCTGTTTGGTGCGCAGTGCAATTGTCGAGCACCAATGCCACCCTCCTGCCTTTGCGCTGCATCCGCTGATCAAACTCGACCAGCCACTCGTATAAAAGTTCGCAGCGTCGTCTATGCTTTTCCATTATAACAGTAGCGAACTAGGATCCTTGTGGCCCCACAAAAACAACAGGAATTCTAGGATTTCATTATGACGAAGACGGGGCACTTGTCGCCACTTCCCAAGTTGGCACACAAGAAAATAGTTGCCCGCAATTTGCTTTGCTTGCTACACTTTACACGGATCACCTTTGACAGCGTGCGTCTTTCACGATAGCATCTGGGAAAACAGCAGTCTCGTCCCCATTGTACAAGGCACAGTCAACATATGCTTCTCGGATGCAAGGCAGCGTTTCCTCAAGCCACTTCTGCCTAGCGTCGACGTCGAGCGATCCTGCCTCGCCCACGACTGCCTTGTAGACTATTCCATGTCTCTCCATGAACTGCTAAATTCAACCACCTCAGGCTGGAAATCGGTGTTGCGCAGGAGGTATGCAAAGTGCTTCGCCTTCTCTGCTAAAATCGGGCCACTAATTGGCAGGCTCGCTGCGCAGCCGTTCAAGAACCACTAGTAGAGCACCTGTTCCGACATCTTTGTAGGCCCTGTGTTGAACACTTTCCGGTCGTCGTCGTCCATTGCATTGGCAGCACTGGCATCGTTTTTGTTTTCAATCTTGAGCGCACTGCGAATGATTGGCGGTACTGTCGGTTGCGTCAGGCCATACTTGAGCACCAAGTTGCACACTTTTACGGCGTCCTCATGCTGAAGTACAATGCTCTGCTTAACTTCTAGAGGTCTTGCTGTTTGCTTCCTCTTCTGCGCCGGTTGTGTCGAGTTTCCTGAAAGAGGATCCTCCATTGCTGTTCTCAAAAAATCCAAAGCCAACAAGATAGTATGATGATGGCACATTAGGAGAACCACACTAGAAAGACACGTGCACAAACACTGCTGCACGCCAGCCGCAAATCATGTGCAACATCGAAGTGGCAGCCTGGACAAAGCATATAGGGGAGGATAGTGCCGTGCACCACGGTCAGTGCACCCTCAGAATGGACTGCTCCCACCATGCAGAGGCAGAGATGACGCGAGCACCCTAGTTCACGGGCAGTCTCAAGGGGGAGCGTTCAAAGCTCCCCCTCAGAACGGCCGTGCCTAGCAGCACCTTATGCCTTCTCTCCTCCTCCAAGTGAAGAAGTGCTCTGTCCTCCTCTGCATCTCCGTGGCATGCAAGCTTCCCCGGTGCACCCGACCAACGCATTGGCTCGACAAGCTCTGTCCTAATGTTTTTTTTTAATTGTCGCTGCATCAGTGTTGTCGGCGTCTCTGCGTATGCACGCGCTTTCTCCGATACAAAACCGGGCCTGGCCCTGGCACGAGGAAACTATAACCTACCCGGCCTGGCCCGGCCCGCCAAGTGAGCAGGCCCGGTCGAGGCCTAAAAAAATATTCATGAGCTAAGCGCGGTTCAATAATGCAGATGTTCTTGTTAGTTCTTATTTCCATGAAAAAAGACCCTCTTTTTTATATTTGTGGCATGAAATTAACTGCTGGTTCTGGTGGTGTTGGTTATTCTTTCTGTGTCCGAAGAAAGCACAGTGGCTTGAATTAACCAGATACGAATTCCCCGAAATTAATGCTATCAAATAAGATGGTTTTAGTTCTGATACTGCTCGGTACAAAATTTTTAAAGAATATATAAAACAGCTTTGCACTCCGAAATTGGTTCACTGCTAGAGGTCATGCAATTAAGTGATCAAGAAGCCTGCGAAGCGGCTCCTAAGTCAGCAGTCTGCTCGGTGCATTTCAGTGTGTACTTGTTCGGGGAAAAGGGGCGGTGCTCTGCTAGAAGTCCTCGTTTTTAGTGATTAAACTGCCCTGCCCGTGCCTATTCCCATCAATAGCTCGCTATTGATGGTTTCACGATTCGAATTTTCCCGCTTTCAAAGCACTCCTTGACAAGTGGCGTCATCCAATGGGAAATAGAGGAACCCTTCTTTCAGTTTTGCTTTTGATTTAATTTTTCCGCCGTGCCGTACCTGTCCAGATGGTCTCCGGAGTCCGGTGCTCCTTATTTACATCATGGCGTCGATGTCGCGCGCTTCTGCTGTGCAGAAACGGGCATTTCCGCGGAAGTTGATGCATCGTAGAGAGCTCGTTTTTTGATGTGAACAGCAGCAGTGATCACTCGGAAGACGAATACAGCTCTGCGGACTTTAGCACTGACAGCGGAACTACGTCAAACCGACCCGGAACGTCGACAGCCACGTCCCGATAAGTTCTGCATTCGCTCCCCGAAAGTTTTCGGTTTTGTGTGCGCTGATTGAAAAAGATCACTGTTCTGAAGGCCACAACTGTTGACGTCTTTTGGCTAGTATTACTTGCCGTCGGCAGCACAGGAAGTAGTGTTTTTCACTAAAGGACGGCCAGGGGTCGACCTCTGCATATTCAACATTGACTACTGTTTTCTTTACTAACTCAGCAAACGCTGTACAGAGAAAGCTAGAATTTGCTGCAATGCTGCATTGGTCCCTGTTTTAAAAAATAAATATTTTGAAAACTTTTTGTTTTTCTTTTCTATCAAGAAACTGATGTTTTTGTTTGCTAATACTAGTTCCTTTTTTTCATCACTTATTCTATAAATGCGTTGATTGTCACTAATACCATTGTGAAGAGGAATTCATTTACAATTTAATACTAGACACTCCTGTACCAAGCAAGTTTTGAAGAAAAAAAATATTAATGACACCACCCAAAAATCACCCATTTTCCCGTGGACTGGAAAGTGCTAACTTACCGAAAAACAACAAAGAAATTACTAAGGTCAAAAACGCGTGCTGAAACCAAGTGCATCCTACATCCCGGTCACAGCGTCAGTTGGGTTTCGTAAAAATTCTAATATAATGTGTTCCTCCTTTCTACGCACCTACATAGTTGCTGCATAAGTCCCCTGTTATTGTGATATAAGGCTTTAATTATTCTGTTAGTCGGCAACAATTATCAAAAAAACACAACTTTGTTGAGTTCAGCTGTTAATGCAGTGTTCTATCATAAAAATAATAAATATGAAGCAGCTCAGTGTAACCCAATGAACATAAACATCAACTGTCATAGAATTGATCTAGGCATTTCCATATTAAGCAGCAGTACCTGAAAATACTAGTTTCAGAAGAGCAGCTATTTAACTGTTGTAATTTGCAAGTACAGAGGTTTTCTGCTGTGCCCGTTCTTATGATGTAGCTGTTCTCTAAAGCCTCCTGTGCACGTGTACTGCATATGAAAATTAGTGTCTGTCATGATGTCCTCTTTGTAGCTGCTAGTTCTCACGCTCAGAAAATTTGATAGCCTATCAGATGTTCAATGGTCAATTGATTAATGCAGATTTTTCTCCAACTCGCCTGCAGATGAACTCATACTCACTGTCGTGCCTGTCTCTTGCAGAGCTGAAAACAAAAGTAGGATGTCTGCAGCAATGGATTTTGGGTCTCTCTTGAAGATGGATGGCAGTATCCTGTTTGAACCTTTGAATGCCTTCATTTCATGAACACGTTCATTTAAAAATTACACGTTAGAATTGTTTTGCCACAAAAGCAAACTGTGGATTGCTGAATCATAGCAAATTTTTTTCCTGTCTTTCACGGTGTGTAAAAGCCTTCATTAACGAAGCCAATAATAGATGCAGACAGAATGGTTTCCCACAGGACGCAGACTGGACACAGCAAGACTTCATCCAGAAGCTCAGAGATTAACACTCTGTGGCCAGAAAACTGAAGAAAAACCAAATATCAGCGTAAAACATGCTAAGCCAACAGAGTGCGACATTTCGACCGTAAGCTTCCTGCCAAATGTGCATTAATAAAAAATGAAGAGAAAAAAAAAGCACGAGCACAACCATAGCTCAAATTCAATTAACCGCACTTAGCTCAACAGTGACAGCCTGCTATAACCAGCAACATTAGCCCCAAGATAGAAACGCCTAAGGGAAAATAGGGGTTGAAATATGCACAGATTTAGGTGCCCACAGAGCCCAACAGGGTACCCTAAGGCACAGAGGGTGCGGAACACTGCATCTAAACTACGGCCATTGCTACAAAGTTGAATGTTAGTGGTGATGTACCGCAACAGCTTCTTCATTTTTTTAACACAGAGCTGCAAAAATAAAACCGCAAGAGTGGTGCTGCACCTCTGCCTGCTGCTTCCGCTGCTGCTCTGGGCATTCCTCTGCACAGGGGCAGCATCCTGCAGGGCAGCAATCTGCAGATTCAGCTCCTCAATGGTGTGCAGCTGCTCCTGCACGGTTCCCTCCAGCTGACGACGAAGGTTGCGCTCTGTCTCATAGTCGGAGCGGTACACTTCCACCTGGGCGGCAAAAACGTACAAAGGCAGAAAGCAGTTAGCAAAGCAACAACTGCAATGGTTACAGCAAAAATGCAGCCACAACAAACCCTGAAACAGCCATCAGCTCTACAAGTGTTTCCAGTGCGAAAGCAAATAAATGTCCCGATCTTGTGCCAAGAAATGCAGTCATCTGGTTATGCCTCTTCTTTTTTTTATAGCTATTCCTGTAAGTACAGCACATGGCAAGGCAAGGCCACCAGAACAAGCTGCAGATCACAAGGATGATGTGAAGCTCAAAAAGACTTTACTCATACCCTCTCTCTCTCACACGCACACGCGCGTGCCCGCACACGCACGCACGCACACACACATGCACGCACGCACGTACACACAGGTGACAAGTAAACCACACGAAGCACTTAGCACACGTAGCCGTCGCTAGTGTATGTTCAATGTCATTTTTAGCTTGGTTCAAATCATGTAACGTCAACTAGCTCATCAAGTCATTTTCGGCTGATTAAAACTGAATAATTAAGCTGCAGCTGCGACAACTTCAAGTGCTTGCCATCCCCTGCTTGCATCAGGTTTCAGCTACCCCGACAAAGAGCAGCTGAGAAAGGCATATACAGAAGAACCCCGCTGTTGCGTTCCCGGGTGCTGCGTTTTCTTGGCTGCTACATTCTTGTGGTTGTCTCGCAATGAATCCCATCGGGTTCCACGCATAAGAAACCCTGCTGCTACATTGTAACTTCAGGCATGTTAACACATGATATGTCGTGAACTGGCTCCACGGCCATGTTTGCTTTTAAGGCGGCTTGATTTGGCTTGGCTTGGCACATCTAGTGGCCCGTGCACTGCATCAGGTGGAGGGCATTCGGGCAGGCTGCACCATCATCATCAGCAGCAGTGGGTTTTTTCTTTTTTGCTTGGTCTTTATCCTTCCTTGTAATTTCCTTGTGTGACGAGTGCTAGCCCAGCTGTCGTCGTCAGTGCATGTGTGACGAATCGTCGGGGTGCTTTTCCTGCTGTGCTGCACCGTGCGATATGTAAGGACTGAATTCGTTGTGTGCCATGGTCGTGTTCTCACGTGTCCAGCCCGCTAAATCTCCAAGCTTGCACCGTGTCAACCGCCACAACGTGAATTGCTGTGGGCTAGCGGCTACCTCGTACTGCCAGCCATCTTCTCCAGCGTACGCGGCGCACGCGCGTGCGGACTTGTTTGTTGTAACGTCGTGTTGTGGTGTAACGGCACCGAGAAAGCGCAAAGCACTTTCGCTGGAGAAGAAGCTGAAGATTCTAAACCCGACGCAGAAGTGGGTGTGCATCGCAAAAGAAGTAGAACTCATGCCATCCACCATGAACTCCATTGTTTCGAAAAGAAGCGATATCGAAGCAAACGCCCGATCCTTTGACATCAAAAGCAAGCAAGCCCGCGGTGCAGGGTGCATGCTGCTGGATGAGGCTGTTTGCAAGTGGTTTAAACAAGCCAGAGCTGGAGGTGTAAATTTTGACGGCACCATTTTGCGTGAAAAAGCTTGAGAGATAGCCGACAAGGTGGGAATCGAAAATTTCACTGCGCCAACAGATGGGTTGACCACTTCAAAAGAAGACATGGTATTTCCTACCGAACCGAAAATGGGGAGGCCGGAAGCGTGCACATGGCTACCATAGGCAACTGGAAAGAGTCCATGGCAGCCTTTATCAATGCCAATGAAGCGGGCCTCTTTTTCAAAGTACAGCCATCGAAGAGGCTGGCCAAGGCGGGAAATGCAGCAAGGAGCACCTGACTATGCTGCTGTGCTGCTGCTCGGACGGCTCCGAGATGATGAAGCCGTGGATTATCGAAAAATTTTGTGACCCTTGTTGCTTGAAAAATATCCGGTACCTGCCCTGCCACTACAAAAATAACAGTAAGGTGTGGATGGCGTGCACAATTTTTGAAGAATTTCTGTCGTGCACGGACTCAAAAATAGGCTGTCAGGACAGAAAAGTCTTTTCTTTGAACAACTGCTTTGCGCATCCAAAGGATACCATGTCGCTGCGGAAAGTCAAGGTGGTGTACCTTCCGGCCAACATGACAAGCCACCTTCAACCCTTGGATGGTGGCATCATCAAAAACGTGAAGCGCTTTACAGAAAGTGCATTGTGAAGAGACCCCTGGCCTAGTGGACTGCGGGCAGCAGCCGACTGGCATTACAATCCTGGATGCCATGCACTACATGGCCATAGCATGGAGAGCTGTCACTGCTGCAATGTTCAAAAACTCTTTCGAAAAGTGTTTCGGCGGTGCAGACTGCACAGCAGACTCTGGAACCGTGGGGGTGGATCCACAGAGGACTACGAAGAACTTGATACAGCCACGGAGTTGGTTGGTGCCAACACGGTCGTGTACAGAAATTACGTTTCTGTTGACGATGCTGTTGCCAGCTCAGTGCTTTTGACGGTTGATCTAATTATGACCGAGTGTGTCGATGCGAACAGTGGCGACGAAGTAAGAAGAGGTAGAGGGTGAGCCGCTTCCAGAGCCAACCTTTACATTAGCTGTAGCGGCATTCGACATTCTTAGGAGGTATGTTCGCGGCAATCGCGAGAGCCATACGGCGCTGAAAGTGCTTGAAAAGTGCATTGTGCTCATACAGCGCATGAAAATGCAGACTCTGCTCATTTTTTTCAAGCGCTAGCGCTGCAATAAGCGTGTTCAGTTACCTACTACTGTCATTTTTCAATTTGTCCTATTTCCTGACTCTTACGTTTTTTCCTTACGAACCTGTGAAAAATTTATCAGCAGGGTTCTACCGTATGATAGGATGTCAAAGCTAACTTTGGCTAAGGATTAAAAAACAAAACATCTGAGTAAGCCAGAGAAACTAGTTGCATAGATCTTCCAACCATCTTGTCTTGCGCACACCGTAGGCAATTTTTTGTTTTCAATCAACAAGTACTAATTAGAATTTTTCTAAATTACTAAATATTGACTGTAGAAAATAAATGTGATCTGCAAAATTAGACAGCACCTTCAGAAACCTCTAATCTAATTATTTGCGGTAAATAAAGCCTCACATGTATCTTTTTCCCGAGCTGCAAAGAAAGCCTGGAAAATGCAAAAAATAAATATTACATATAATAAATACCGTGACTGGTGCATTCGCATGCCACGATTGCGCTGCTCTCAACTGTGGTTTGAGTGAATAAAATCAGCTGCGGCATGGCTCTATGGCCCCATTGCAACAGCAGGCCTATTCCTGCGATGGTTTCTTGACCCGCGTCAGTCTGTCAGCGCATGTGATGGTGTAAGCTGCAGCGAGCTCGCTGCAACCATCGCAAATGTATCAGCCTACCGCAGGAGCTGGGCTGTTGAGTCACGGCCGCGCTCAAACCCCGATTGGGGGCACCACAATTACGGCGCGCGAATGCGCTAGTCATGTGATAATTTTCGTATTTCGCGGGCTTTCTTTGGAGCTCGGAAAAAAGATGCGAGTGAGGCTTTCTTTATCGAAAATAAATGAAACTCTCCAACTTTGCAAATCACATTTATTTTTTACAGTCAATATTTAGTAACTCAAAAAAACCTGAATTACTAATTGACTGCAAAACAAAAAATTGCCTGTGGTGTACAAGATGGCTGGCAGATCTATGCAACTGGTTTCCCTGGCCTACCTTGAATGTTTTCTTTAACCCTTGGCTAAAGTTAATTTGGAGACCTTGTGTATGCCTTTTTAGAAATTTTCTGTTTGTTTCAGCAAGTTTGCACAGATATTTTTTTTTTTCTCCATGCAATGTATACCGTTTAAGCAAAACATTGCGTACGTTTCAATCTAAGCAGCTACCTTTCAGTACAGTCGATCCTGGATATATCAGAACTCACAGGGGATTAAAACATGGCAATATGCAAGTTTATCTTCAAGCCAGAAGCATGAATAAGGTGTATGCAAGCTACCGGCACACTTCCTGCATTGACTGGCATATTTGGCAGCCCATATACCGCTGCTTGTCGCTAGGCCTAGCCCACTTTCCATCGAAGCCGCATCCGACGACACTTTGGGAGAAGCGACCGCCAATCATAAGAGGTCCAATTATGAATGCAATGAGGTATACTACGAATGCAACAACGTAACAGTTAAAGTTAGGGTACAGTCAGTTTCTGCATTGCCTTCAGCAGCAAAGCAGGCCACGGGAGAACCATGTCAAGTCTTCTCTCATCTAAACTGGCTTCAACACTTGACAAGTGGTACACCGAACGCTGGCTTCTCCAAGTGGTGGCAACTGTGCCCATAAGCATGCCAGACTGAAGCCCACAGCATACCCAATGTTTGACTTGTCAAGCTGCTTTTAAAACCATCAGCATGTGTCCAAAGCTGCAGCCAAGCTGACCCAGCCCCACACATAGCGCGAAAAGTGATCGTGGGAGCTCCATTAGGAGAAGCAGCTTTTGCAGGGGGTGTGGCAAGCGAGAAATTTCAATGAGCAAGAGTTCAGTAAACGTGAAATACATTGTTATAATTTGGAATGGGGATTTTGAACGGGACATCCTGACTGTTCGACACAAGCAATAATTCGATGTATCCGGGTTAATACATCTTGAATCGACGTATATGCCATAGCACGATCATGTGAACGTTTGATTTTATTGTTTTCTTTCCTTTTTTTTTTTCTATTTCCTTTGCTAGAATCCCCAGAATTGACGCTTTATATCCCGCAACACTGAAAGCACTAAGAAGATAGTGGCTTTTGCCAGCTTTCTTCACTTAGAGTACCATGACTAGATTATAACTTCACTTCGTGTTTGATCTTTGTTTCTTGCATTATATTCCTGTTCCTAGAAAGCTTAGCTGTGGTGTGCAATTCTTTCATAAGTCTGCTTTAAAATATGCATGTGGCATTGGAGAAAGGCTTACTGCAGTCTTTTGTGTCCGCAGTGGGCATTTTCCAGCGACGGAGGCAAGCTCAAGCATTTTGAAGCAGCTGGGGGAGCAGTAATAAAGCCATCTTGGAGCAGCTTTGGAGCAATAACACGAAAGTTTGAAGCATTCGAGTTATATTCTAGAGCCATGCTTCTAGGGTCAGAAGCCTTTAATAATTAAAATTTTCAGCTCCTGAATGCAAAAATATCCAATCTGACTTCTCTCTATTCAACGTTTAATGCTTACAGACAAGACAAATGGCTAAAACATGTAGAGATGCTTACAATAACACCACAGATCTGAGCAACAATACGGAACAGACTAACAGCAAACCGAATGCTTGCTTTTACACTTTATAACTAAACTAAGTTTTACTATTTTGACATGATAGATTCAAGCGTTGTCTACCACTTTGATGTGCTCGAGCACCACTACAAGACTGGAGTTCCTATCAATCAGCGGAACATTTCCGGTCTCTATCTAGGGCATATCCTTTTTGATCCTATGCCTGTGCTAATAAATTCCTACACACCAGTCACCAGTGCCTTCAGGATGGATAGACAGCCCTCAAGAGTAGCCTTTAAGAGCACAAGAAAGCTCACAATTCTCAACACCACATCTGCACTTCGGTTCACAGCGTTGTTCCTATGGCCGTCGGTCCTTCTCTAGTGCCCGAGAGCTAAAGAAGATCACCTGCTCATTCACCGGCAGACAAGAGAACGAAGAATACAATGAATGCCGAAAGCCCACCTGAGCCTGGAGTGGTGGCAACAGCTCCAGCTGCTTCTGGAGATTCTCCATGTCTGTCTTCAGTGCAGCGATCTGGCTGTCGCGCTCTGCCAGCTCCTGTGCGTGCTTCTCAGCTTGGCGTGATGCAGCCACACCAGACTGCCGCTCCACACGCACAAACGTCCTCTGCACATCGATCCACCCAGCAGAAAAGAAGTCAAGAGTTGCAAGGCCACAAGTCACTGTTCCTAGCCCAACTACGTCCACATTATGGATGCCCATGTCCAAGCATATTTTAATATCATAGCGCCCAAGGCCCCACTTCTCGGAAGATTCGTAGTTGTTGACACTGTGAGCAGAAAATTCCAAACATGACTCAGGCAGGCCATACATGGCCGGGCACTGATTGCCCGGTCAGTCTGAAGTCATAAGGACAAATGACACGACAGGAGCTGACACCTTGTGCAGGTGCTTTGAGATCGCAATCGAACTACCCAGGTTGCCTGCATACTGAGTTGGACACGCTACACCTAGCCCACACAGTTACATTCCTAGGGCTTGATCTACTCCGGATGGTGTTTCACATAATATTTACGCCATGCGGTGTTCCACATAATGTGGTAGCTACAACTGCTTGCTAATGAGAATATGTCAGGTAAAGGCCTATTGCAAATGAAAGCTAAGACTGGAGCGTGAACATTTCGGCAGAGACCTGCCCAGTTGAGAAAAACAAGAAAAAAGACTGCGAAACTTCAATCAAAGTATCACGACGAAAATTGACATTGCAATGCTAACTTGGCGTCTTCTTCAGGGTTGACTGGGTGGGAGCAAGAGACGCCGTTTTGAGCTGCTTCACAGACATAGTTCAGGGGAAAATGTTGCCAGTGCGTGAATCATACAAGTTGAACATTATCTAGAATGGCTTTAATATTATTTTTGACTTCACACCGTCACGTGTTGCTTACTTTTGCCTCAGGCCAGCTTAGTTGTGCCCTTACTTTTTGTATTTTTATTTATTATTAAGATGCTTGTTTTTGAAGTGTGCCATTTAAGATGAAAGGCACAGGCACTATATTTATTGCTAGGATGTGATGACTCAAGTGACCTGTGATAGCGCGGCAAAGATCGAAGGAAACGACCACCCCCTCCTCCCATTTTTGCAGAAATGCCAGCAATCTTTTGCTTTCCAATATCCTTTGGTGTGGTTCATAAGGTTTGACATCACGAAGCGATTCTGGCTGTGAGGGAGATTGTAATACAGGGCTGCAGTTAAATTTGACCTTATGAGGTACTTCCAAAGTGCCCTGACATCGCACAGTATATGAGTGCCTTGCTTTTCGCATCTATTTGAAAGCTGTCACCGCACTGCGGCCAGGATCGAACCCATGTCCCCAGGAATAGCAGTCAAGTGTCCTGGTCAAGTAACTGTGGGCAAACAAAAAAAATTTTTTTTTTTTCATTCACTTTTGGCCTGCCTCTAACTTGGCTGCAATAAGTCAAATCACCGAAAAGTGTAGAAAACAAGAAACAACATACATACAGGTGATAGGATTCAGCAAATCAGCAGATCCAGAACAATGGGTTTCAAACTCTCAACCCACAGGATTAACGCCTAAGAAACATGGACCAGCCAAAAAATGCAGCGGAGCTACGGTTCTGCGTCATGCCACAACCCATATTTTACAATGAACTGTCCTGAAACCCCTCACGGAGATAATGCATGCAAAATACCACTACAACCTAAAATGACGAAAAATATTTTCTTATATAGAGATAGAAAACAATAAAACAAGGTCACTGTACACCTGCACGCCAAGTGATTTGCAGGATCCTCAATATGGAAGCCCCAGAATGAACAAGCAGCTGAAAGTGGGCTAGGAGGCCGCAGAATTCAGCTAATGAATCTCTTCCACAAGGTTTAAAAGAAAAGTTAAGTCAAGGAGGATAACCAAGTACAACGTGGGATACCAAAGCCAATTCATCATGCATGTCAGATTCTGATAAAAGAAAAAGCAAGAAATGCTACAAGGTGCACATGTACAGCCCACAGTTCTGAAAAAGAAAACACAAAAAACTGGTAATCGCATCTAGCGAAACAAGAGGGGGAAATTTTCTTTCAATGTGCTTCTTGATATTTCACTTCCATCAAGCACTACTGTCGTGCCACCATTAGCTCACCTCTCCAGCATCGTTGGAATTTTCAAACTCTTGCCAGGTGCGCAGCAACTCTGCATAGTCCCTACGAGCACGATCACAGTTCTTCTCGGCAATCAGCAGGGCCCGCCTGAGTACACACCAAGAACAAAAGTGTTTATAATCAGGTAAAAGGAAAACAAAAAATTTTGCAGTTTGAAAGAGCACTAAACCCAGCCACAATATGAATTACAGCAACCACGTCTTGAAGCCAGTTTAGAATATAGGATGGGAACTGAAATGTCCAGTGTTAACAAGAGAATTCGAAATTGAAACACGGCCACACCAGAGAATTTCATCACTATGAAGTACACTATGTGAAATTAGCAGTGTTATTAGCTTGGCAAAGCTAATCCTTAACTGGGTGGTAGAGCTCCAACGACCTGTTTCAACACTCCTAAGTATAGTATAAGATCTGCTGCGAGTGGTTCCCGACTGATAATACTTGCAACACGAGAGAAGGCTAACCTAATTGATTTACAAGCATCCACAACAGTATACCCAGCACACTTATTAAGGGGGCGCCCAGGTTTTATGATCCTGAGATCTTCTGCAGCTATCTACATATATTTCGAAGAATATCTCCCAATTCACGCATTATAACGTTCCAACGACGCGAATCATCACTCGTCACCCTTTAAATTGAGGTCAGATACTGCCCAACTTTGATCATGTGCAGTTCCGAGAAAAATGAGCTCTGCAGGCATATTCATTGTCCCATTCGAAAGATCTCGATTCATGCAATTCCCATATTTCAATTGGCGACCATGACCAAGCCCACTGAATTGGAAAACAAAGGAAAAAAATTGCGTGAAATTCAGTCTGCTATTGCTCTCCAAACGCGTGACCAAAGTGGCAGGTTTTGATTGGCTGGCAGCATTGACATCTCACAGCCCGGCATCACTTTCAGAAAGTTACACCATTCCCCAGTCACGATCCCGGTATGAAATGCACAATAATTTAGATTTGTACCTCACTATTAGCCTAAAAAGTAGGGGTAGATACATACAAGAGGCATGTCAGGAACAATTCCTGCCAAGTAAGGCACAGCAATTGTGACAGTGCACATAAGCAATTGATGCATGCCGCTTTCAACCACACAACAGATCGCAATGTCAAACAGTGTTAGCGTGTTTACTCGAATGTAACGAGAGTTTTTCTGGCTCTCAAAGTCAACCCTCGCTTTATAATCGAATACTCTGATTCGTCAGCCTAAAGCAGCACTGGGGTGCAGCCATATTGAATCCGCCACCTCTCGGTTTCTGTTTCCGCGGTATTACGATATTATGTTGGCAACGTGGGCACCAGGGAAGCGAACTCAGCCAAATCCCAATCCATCCGAAGTCAAAACGTTGAGCATTTTCGCTCGTAGGCTCAGAATCACGTCGCCTTTATCACGTGCTTGTCGCGTCTTTGGCACTGGATTAGCGCGGTTTTATCGTTATCGCATTTTGCACGAGGCAACGCGCCGTGCACAGTATGACGCTAGCATCAAATGATGAGACTGCGAGGGCCACACACAATCTCTTTTTCAAGCTCTTATCTCGCATTACATTTGTGGTTTTATTTTTTCCCATTAGGCAATATGCAAAGTTGACCCTCGCGTTACATTCGAGTAAACACGGTAGTGGCACAGAGGCTGCCGAGAAATGGTGTCCCACTACATGCGGAATCCCAAAGCTTGTTGAAATAAACCTGCTTCTGAATGTTATGCAGTGCAAGACGAGCAAAGGGCACATATTACTTGTTACAGGCCGATCCCAATTGCAGCATAATCGCGAGAATGATGCCGCAACTTCAGCACGAACTTCGCTGATATATCGCAAAGCAAATGCGCACCTCTCGTTACAAGCCCATAGATTCCATTCGCCGGCAACTTCTTAGTAGCAAAAGCAATTATTTGACGATAAATGGCATACTCCAGGGTGTCTAGCTAACCACTACAGTAGAATCTCGTTGATACGATTCCCACGGGCTCCGACAATAAAAGCGTATTATCCGAAAATCGTATTATCCAAAACGGACTCCAAAAGATCGCGAATAATACATACTTGGCACAGAACTTGCTTTTATTAAAGCACGTTAAAATAATCCGTCACTTTGCGTTACACTTTTTGCTTTTCGAGGTCCTGAAGAAAGCTTTTTTGGAACTCGTAGAAACGAGTAGCAGTTTCCTCACTCAGCTCCGCAGACGCGACAAAGCCACAAAGCCCGTCCAAAGCTTGGAGTGCACCGTCAGTATTTAATGGCCGACGATCGCCGCTGCAATCTCCGGCGTCTTGGTTGTCATCGTCGTCGCTCTCCTCTTCAGCGGTAACATCTGCAATGATGTCTTGGACGGTGCGCAATTCGCATGTCGCCAGTTGGTCGTCCGCCGATACAAACTCTTCCGGAGACACGCCGACATCGAGGTCACCCCAGTCCGGGATGTCAATCTCTGCGCTGTCAGCTCCATGTTCCTCCGTATCGCCAGATGCACAAAAAAAGCCACACTTCTTGAAGCAGTTGGCGATGGTGTCGGGTTTGACGCGATCCCATGACATCGCTAGAAAATGAATGGCATCAAGATCCACCTTCAAGCTGGCATCTTTCCGGTCAATCTTGGCCAGAAAGCGTCTGGCCAACAAGTGAAATTTCACGTTTCTAATGATTCCTGCATCTAGGGGCTGCAAGTGGCTGGTGCAGTTGGGCAGCAGGAAAATTACTCTGACGTTTTGCAGCCACGAAGTATCGACAGGGTGCGCGGCACAATTGTCGAGAAATAGAAGAATTCTACGGTTCTCGGCACGCATCCGGGCATCCAGATGGGTGAGGAACTCTGTGAAAAGGGCTCCGGTCATCCATGCCTTCCTACTCGCTTTGTAAACGACAGGAAGGCGTGGGTTATGCGAGAAGCAGCGTGGCTTCCAGAACTTGCCAATGACGGTAGGCTTGAGCTTCTCGGTTCCATCAGCATTGCAGCACAACAATACGGTGACTCTTTCTTTGCTTTTTTTTCCACCTTGACACGTCTCACCTTTCATACTGAGACTTTTCTCGGGCTGGAGGTTGATGAACAACCCAGCTTCATCTGCGTTGAACACATCCCTTGGCTGGTATTGAGCAATCACCGCCGGCAGAGTCGAAAGCCAGTTGGAGACCTGATCTTGGTCGGCAGACTTCCCTTCGCCGGAAACGGTTTTATACGACAGGCCATGTCGTGTTTTAAAACGATGGAGCCACCCGCCCGAAGCTTTAAAATCTTCAATGCCCAACGAGAGTGCAATCTCATCAGCTTTCTCGCGAACAACTGTCCCGTCCACGTTCACGCCCGCCGCCCTTACTTCCCTGAACCACGCCAGTAGAACCTCTTCCATCTTGCCATGCTGGGCGCCTCTTGTTTGCTTCACGCTGGCGCTGAAGACTTGAATGTTTTTCCGAATTTCTTCTCGCTTGCCGACGATCGTGTTCAGCGTGGAGACAGGCAAACAAAGTTCGCGTGCCAGGTCGACACGTTTCTTCTGCGGATTGTCGTCGACTTTTACAAGAATATCAAGTTTTTCTTTAAGCGATAACGCTTTACGCTTCCTAGACATGGTGAAGCGCACGGGTGAAACGCGGCACCAAAACAAAAACGATAAGTGCGAAGTGCAAGCTGAACGCTCGGAAAACCAAAATGGCAACGAGAAATGGCAAACACAGAGCCAACAAAGCCTACAGCATCGTCAATGCATGCGCCAATCACTGCTTCTTGGTCACGCGATTTTACCGTGATTACTATGTCTTAGGATAGATGGCGCTAAAAACCTTCGGTGCGCTTCGGCGCTTTTGTTGTGCGAGCTTGGGAAAATGGCTCCCAGAGGCCACCACACTGCTGCAGACGCTGTGCTGAGGCACGGCCGGACTCGAGCCGAGCCGAGCCAGGCCAAGCCTCGAGCATACGAAGCGCATGTCGTCGCGTGTTCAGTCCGCCGTGCCTGTAGTTTCGCTCGATGCGATAATTTCGGTAGCTCTGCCCACCCTCTGCAAAGGACTGGCTCTGATGTCATCATCATAGTTGGAGAGATGTGATTCCTACACGTATCTAGCAAAGGTCATGTCCAACATCGAAAATCGGCCACGAGCGCTAGGGGAGTTACGACCACTGCAGCTACTGTCAGATCCCGCTAGGACACTTTTGCTGCCTCCTGGCGCGAAAATCGAAACTGCGCGAGATTTACGGAAGACGTTTCTATGATCGTATTATCCAAACCGACGTGGAAATACGATCGTATTAGCCGTACAAAAATGCATTACCTCTATAGGGCATCGGCCGGGAACGAAAAAAAAACGTATTATGCCGAAAAGCGTATTTAGCCGAATAGTATCAACGAGATTTCACTGTATTTTCAACATCCCTGACCTTTCTAGGTTTTTCTTGATTATTTAAGGTCAAATTCCCTGATGAGTAATGAGGCTCAAAAATGTAGCTGCTGATGGTACTGAACATAGATGAATAATTCCCAACAAAAAGCTAATTATTAATCGTATTCTGAAATTTAGAATAGTGACAAGGCTGTCATTAGTGTTAATAGGAACGTCAAACGTTTGCTGAAAATTAAGAGCCCATTGATGCCAGCCTCAGAGCACACGAGCCGCCTACCCCAAGAAAAGCCGAACCAATCCAATATGGCTACGCGCTCGCTTGGCAGCATGAGTTCTAGAGCACTGTAGCAGCACAGCTCGCCGATCGCTTTGCGCTGGCAGCTGCTGGCGCGGTTATTCCTGCTTTTCGTCATGTACTACTCTACCCACCTCCCGTGTGTACTGGTTCTTCTATTGTGGCAGCGCAGCCATGCACTGGCATCAAAGTAATATATCGCGCCTCGCACTGCAGCACGATGGCGAGACAGCACAAAAAAATAATAAAATAAATAAAAATAAAAAAGATCTGCAGGAATGACATACTTGCTCTGCACCAGCTTAAAATGAAAATGCACTACAGAATATGTCGTGCCATTTTCCCTGACTAGGAGAAAGTTTTCACCTTTCCCGATGGATAAAATTTCTGCCAATTCCCGGTTGCCCGACGTCCCGATACCGTATACACTCGACTAAGGGCTGCGCTCATTGAAAAGAAAAAAAGAAAAAGAAAATCTCACCAGCGTACGGCACATTTCGCAGGAGCCTCCAGATGGCAATAGCTGCCTTGCGGCTTCGTCACGCAGCGCTATCGCAGCGTTTTTTCTGTGAGCTTCGAGCACGCGGCACTATATGGGAGATCCTGACGCTTTTCTAGCCGGCACCATTGATCCTTTGTGCGGCTGTTCATTTTGACGACTGTATATAGCACAACGCTTTTAAAAGTTTTAACGTCACCAGGATTTTTAATGCCATGGACGGCACTGAGCACGACTGTATACATGAACGTGCAGATGAACCAAACAGCGGCGACGAGCCGAGCCCGAGCAGCGATACCGATGAAGACATCTAGCGAGGATGTCCACAGCTAGATGCCAGATATCCCATCGTTAGGTATTTACGGTTTTTAAACAGGTTTTTCCATACATGGATCGAAAATTGAACAAAACTTTCACAGTTCTGCGGAAGTGCCGCACCCCATCAAAATCGTGGAAAAAAAGTGCGGCTCTTACACGAGTGTATACTGTATTCACACCAGAAACCAGCCAGAACTCCCTTTAATAAATTTCTGTTAGCTTTGGTGCTTCGAAAATATATCGCAATGTTTTCCCTAGCTTCCTCAAAAGTGCCGTCTTGACACATTTGGCCAGCTGCACCAGTGGCTGTGTTTCAAGCAGCTATCTCCCAGTGCAGTGTTGCAAGGTTTACCCATTGCGACAATACACTGGTAGTGGCTTGAGTCGAGGTTTACTATAGATATATCTTGCTTCGTGCAACACTTGTGCATAAAGAAGGGCCTCCTACAGTGTAGAAAATGTGAAGAATGATGATCTAGCTAATGAAGGACAAAATTTTAAACTGTTTTCGACGCAAGCTGCTATCTTGCAACGAAGTCAGCGCTAGGCGCAACACTGGCCATGAAGTGAAGCTAGCCTCACTGAGAAACGCTAGCAGCTGCTGTTGACCAGGCTTGCTTTTCTGCCAAAGGCATTGCACAAACCGACCGCATCCTAATCTCAACGAAAGGGCATTGTGCTTATAGCATGTCAACAATGCGCGATCAGGCTTCCTATGCTAAGCAGTGGATAAAATACAAAATCCTATACTCTGCAGATTTGATGCAAAACAGGTTGGGCCTAATGACTGCCACAGTATGCCTTATGCCTGTGGGTGGCACACTGTTATACGTGTGCCACCCACGTGTTATACGCCAAATTATCCATATACCAAACTACGGTAGAGCCTCACTGATACGTTCCCGGTTCATACGATTTCCAGTTTCATAAGCTCAAAATTACAAGTAGTAAAGCATCTTCCACAGAGTTGCACTACTTTTCTCCCGATTAATACATTCCCGCATAACACAGTTTCCCAATTACTACGTTCGAAATTTCGACAAATTGTTGTCGTATAATGCGTTATATGATCAGCCAGACGTGCGCTAACGAGGGCTCGTGACATGAAAAACCAATCAGCAACGTTCACCCGCTACAGTTGCTTTCCTTCAGTGCCATCATGCAAAGGGGTGATGCATCAAAGAAAGCCAACGAGTCAACACAGCAGGTGCCCGTTCCCTCGGAAACCCAAATTCATGAGGAGAAGCATGGTGGCTCCTTTGCGGTGCCTTAGAGGCATAGATAGGGGTGGAACATTCGATAGCTACAAATATTGACTTGCATACCAGCGGGCCGGGTCTGAGGGACGCAGCATGGTTTCTTAGCCATCACAATAGTTTCTCCACATGTCAGTGGTGTAAAGGGGCGAAGCATCCGGAAGCAATCAAGGAAGCGATTCCGGCCAACCTACTAAATCTCTTCCAAGCTTAGGACAACGCAAATACGGACTGAATTCTGAGAGCTCAAAAAAGGAGCTGTGCATACTTTTCAACTGTAAACGCTAAACCACTTTTATGCAGTGAACGTCTCAATTCTAAATGCCTTTGTGCCTTATTCAGCCGTTAAATTTCTCAAAATCAGGCAGCTTGGATTGTATGTTTTCCCGCAAAATACTTTTGTTCCCCATTTAAAAAAAAAAATGTATCAACGAGGTTTTTCCTGTATTTCGCGATCCGCTTCGAATAGGATATACAAAAGATAAAATGTACGAAAATTTCTGCAGAACGAGGGCACAGCAAAACTAGTCACCAAGTCATACGAGTGACAGGTGAATGACACAGTGGTTTTCAGCGGGCACTTGCCTGATTCCACAATCACATACGAGAGCAACCACACCACAGCTTTATGATCCCTACAGAGGCCTAATCCATGATTAGAGCACCTCTGTGAATCAATTTTGTTTATCATGGAGTTCAGTGCATCAAGACAACAGTTCCAAACTAAGCCAACATATTTTCGTAGCTACGTAAACCAACTGCCCAAAAAAGGTGTGCCAGTTCAATTCCTGAGAGAAACACATCCTCACCTCAAGTCTTCAACCTCAGCAACCTTACTCTCGCATTGCCCCTGCAAGGCCCTGACAAGGGCTTCTTTTTCAAGGAGAGCCATTTCAAGCTCCGCATGCCTGAAAGTGGAACAAAAGGGGCATGTTTATGGTCACCGGAAATCTTCACACAATTAAAGCAGGAATGCAATTGAAGAAAATAAAAGTGAATGCACGAAACAAAGGGACTGGTAACATTTTTTTTTTTTTTTTTTAAATTCTGTGTGGCAAAAGTCAAGGGGGGGGGGGGGTGTTGATTAAGCGAGTAAATACAGTAAATTTACCATAATGCAAATGGCTATATCAGTTTTTCTGAGGCCATTCAATAATTCAAACTTTTTTTCCCAGTTCGAAGTAGCATGAGTAAAAGTCCGGCGACTGTAAGCTATCGCGATGGCTTCTCCACATGTCACTGGTGTAAGGAGGCAAAGCATCCTGAAACGATTAAGGAAGCGATCTCTGCTCGTCTCATCTCCTGGGAATCAGATCTGTTACTAAATCTGTTCCCTTAGGACAATGCAAATACAGACTGAATCCTGCGAGAGCTAAAAAAAGGAGCTGTGCATACTTCATGTCTATAAAAGCTAACCTGCACTTTTATGCTGTGAAAGCCTCAATTCTAAACGTCTTTGTACCTCATTCATCAGTTAATTTTTTTTTTTTTAATGTTAGGCAGTTCCAATCATACGTTTTTCTGGATATGTCTTTTTCTGGCATTTTTTACCAAACGTATTGAGGTTTTGCTGCATAACTATAATCGATCATAACGATCGAATTTTCTGGTTTGCTCAATATCGTTGTAAGTGGATTGCACTGTGAACAAAATAATTCAGAGCTTTTCATATTGATGTCCACTTTCAAAACCCCACCTGACACATAAATATTTTGAATCTGAGAACCACCAAAGCTGGCTTACTTGCTAGTTGTCTGCGCAGTAATGGCTGCATTTCTGCTTTCTGCCTCTTGTAGTCTCTGCTTGAGAGCAGCAACCTCTACTTTGAACTTTCCGGCTTCCTCTGAGGCTGCCTCGAGCTGCAAAAAGGGTAAGGAAATTGGAAAGCGCACCAAATGACAAAACTTCCCATCCAATGATCGAGCATTACCACACCTACCTCTATGAACCATAGCCTAGACTCCGAAATTTCCTGCCTGAAACTAGCCAAAATCCCACACGTGCACCTGTATCTTCCACCCTTTGTCACAGTGAGAGCGTATGTAAGCTCTACAAAAAAAAAAAAAGTAGTTATGATTTAGCTCTGTTTAACCCTAGTTGAATTGCGAAAGCAACGGTGGAAGCTTCTTTTGCCTGCTACATTATTCCCCGATCTCGCCCTATCAGTGTAGGATGCTACATTACTGGGGACACTTAAGCTCATCCTTTAAGAGTATGATGCGAGAGCGTAAGCTACCAGCCCATATATAAAGTCACGCTTCAACTAAGTCATATGGACATGCCTGCGTGTCATAGGGGTAATGAGAATGCAAACAGTTCTGGCAGGCTGATTTTGATATCACCCTCCCATATGAAAGAAGCGGCCTGAGTTGGCAGCTCCTGCCCGTAGCATAGGGGTAACGTGAATTCAAATGTCATGGCAGGCTGGTTTTTTACAAGACCATAGCTACGCCTCTTCACGGCGTAGCTGCGGCCACTCGAGGTCTCGCTTTGGCTGTCAGTGTTGCCCTCGTAACAAAAAGCGCCAAGTTCGAATGCAAGTGAAATTTGGATGTGTAAATACCCCTTGCATCCATTACAGAAAAAAATGCAGACCAGCATAATTAGCCAAATACGAAGTAGATCCGTTTACTCCTTTCATGCATCCAATTGTGAGGAGAATGCAGTGCATCAGCAAAGCAGATGCTCTAGAGTTTCAGCGTCATCACATCTTAAAGAAGTGAAAGAAGGTCCCCAGGGCAGAGAAAAATAATCGAAGAGCGAGGAAGTGAGCTTGAAGGCAAGCGTCCATAATGAGCACGAGCTGCTTCACAATGATGAAAGCAACGCAGAGCCTAGGTCGAGGCTATATGTACAAGCGTAGAGAGAAGGAGAACCTTTAATGAAAAACAGAGAATTTAGCCAACGTTGAGATTTCACTGGCATGCTACTCTGCGTAGAAAAGGGAATTGGGGAGGGAAAGATGGAAAAGGATGGTGAGGAAAATAAAAGAAATGAAGGAGGAGATAAAATGCGGCCATTCTAAGGTGCATCGTGGAGTAATGGTATAAAATGAAATGATGAAATGCATAATCCAACAAATGTGCTTATGGTCACAGCATGAAAAATGCCCGAGGGTATCATGCGAGGTGAATTTTGAGTTTGTCAAGAAGTCCAATCTCTTTCAAATACGTAAATAAAAAGCGAACTGTGAGTATCTGTTGCCTAGGGCAGGCTACGGGACCTAAAACACTGTTCATTGTTAGAGTCATTGGGGACAGCTTCTCCATGCTAATTCATAGTATGCACACTCGTCAGCATACGTATGGCATTCAAGCAGGATATGTTCCAGAGTTTCAAGAGCCACAGTTGTCACAATGCGGATTGTTCATTTGACCAAAACGGTATTGCAAGCCATTTGTATATGCACAGTTCAGGCGAAGCCGGTGGTAAAGAGTTTCTAGTTGGCGAGGAAATTTCGGAGGGAGTCTTGACCT
The DNA here is from genome assembly GCA_023969395.1 of Amblyomma maculatum. Lineage (NCBI taxonomy): Eukaryota > Metazoa > Arthropoda > Arachnida > Ixodida > Ixodidae > Amblyomma > Amblyomma maculatum. The sequence continues at coordinate 25,772 of JAJIZL010017353.1, forward strand.
TAGATGTGGGTCAACTGAGTAAAGAAATTGGTTGTGATGTGTCGGCAAGCTCCAAAGTCGATACTTCGCTTCGAAAGCAAAGGGTTGAGATGTCTAACATGATGGGAGAGAGGCCGAAGTTGAGGGCGCACGAGTGACATGCGGCCACTCAGTCCAGAGTAACACACGCTCGTACAATACTTCTCAGTGACCGCCATGACTGTGAGATGCGCCTCTCTCACCACCTGCAGTTGCGCGGCCGCTCTGCAGGCTCATTGGCCAAGCTACATGATGCATGTATTGCTACGACTTTCGTGCTTCAAGTTCATGAAAAGGGAGAGAGAAAGCAGCCTCAAACAGACATGAGCGAAATCTTTAACTACTGCTAGTAGTGCTAAGCACCAAAGAACTGTGAAGCCTTAATTAGAGCCCAAATTCACTGCCTGAAACGTGAGAACTGCAGCATGCATGAGAAGTAATTGCAAATTCCCCAACAAAATTTAATGCAGTAGTAGTAGCAGGAGGGTATCAAAGAAACAGCTTGAACGTAAAGTTAAAGCTCTTTTACTCTTTCTGAACTAAGCTGAATGGGTGCCATGTTTCAGATCTGTTGTCCGTACCAACTTGAATAAGGCAACAAATTTTACGGCACAGTCCAGTAGGCAAGCTGACTAAAAGTAATCGCATTTTTTTCACGATAATGTTAAGAAACAGTACCAAATAACAGCTGTTAACCCTTGCACATAGGCTAGAAAACACAAGGACGCAATAAGTTTTTTTTTTCTCAACAGGCCGAATATATAGACAGGCACTAGCAGCGCAGGCAGACGTGGACATAAGGAAGAAAATGAACACCTTCCTTATGTCTACATCTGTCCGCACCCTGACATAACAGGGGGCGCTCGGAGCGAAAGACGTTGAAGTGGCGCTCGGGGAAAAAGGACGAAGTGAATCGGCTCCGGACTAGAAGGACGTACCTAAAGCTTGGACCGTGTATGTACACCTGCACCGGCTCCGATACCCTAGCCCTAGTCGCCAATATCGTGACAATATACAGTACCCCAGTGGATCAGCACTAGTGGGGTACTAGAACCCCATTGGACCAGATCCTCTGTGAAGTTCTTCTACATAAAAGTAAGAACCAGCCAGGTAGAAGAGGGCTCACCTGCTCCGTGAGCTGCTCAATTTTTTCAGTGAGCTGTGCAGTCTTGCTCTGTTCATCATGAAGCTTCACCATTGTCTGCGACAGGCTCTGTAAAAATGGTAAGCAGAGAAGAAGCAAATAGTACTCAATGTCCATTAACACAAGAGGTGGAAATAGGCGTCTCAAGAAATCCCCTCTCCGTAGGTGCGCCAGCCCTGCTCACCCCTGCTTAACTTTCCTATGTGTTTTCGCGCTTGAAGGAGACCGCCCGTTAAGGCACGGAGGCGAGCACAAGTTGCCTTACGATGCGGCGAGTGGCATGAAGCTAAGGTAAAGGGAGCACTGCTTGCACATGCCTGCAAGTCTGTGAAGGCCGAGAGGTGACAGATGCAAGGGGAGACAGGCCAAAGTTGATGGTGTACGAGCGACATGCAACAGCTCAGTCCTGAGTAACATTACCTTTTGCAATGACGGTTGCAATAGCATTATGTGCCACTCTCAGTGGCTGCAACCGTGCTGCCGCTTGTGGCAAAGCCGCCTGACACTCTCAACGCGACCTTCTCTTTCGCACTTCCACAATTCAAGCTAGTAGTGCTTAATCAATGGTTTGACGAAAATTCTTATGGCCAGGCATTTGAATGAAGTGAATCACAGTCACTGAACAAGTCAGAAGAAATTAGATGTTTCGGAACCGCATACGAATTCCTTGTTCAGAGTTGGACACAATATCACAAAAAAAAAAAATCACCTCCACTTGTATACACAACACGTGAAGTAACGAGCGTGCGTAGATGGCTGGCATAGTCCCTTAAATTCGGTTTATGGTAGCTGGTATCGACTGAATGATTAGCGATTCCAGCAGCCGTCAAGCTGCTGCTGGTGGCAATGTGGGCAATGCGCATGTCGTTACCGCATTTACTCGCTTATAACCTGCCCCTCCATATAGCCCACACTCCTAACTTTGAACTCCGCGAGAAAAAAGAAGTCCTCATGTATAACCAGTATGCTTACCTGAAAAAAAAAAAAAAAAAAAAAGAAAAAAAGAAAAAAGAAAGAGCACTAGAAAGATACAACTGCACACTCAGTGATCATTTCGTTTTCAGAACATTTATTCAAACGACCGCCACAACGTTACTGGTTATACGGTTCTCAACCGTCATCACTCTCAAAGATTTAGTCGTCCTCGGAACCATCCAAGCTGTTACTGATGGCACATTTTTTAAAGCTCTTATGGTATCGCTTTCCATGCGTCCACGATCCCCTGGCAGAGCAGTGGAATATCAGGAATTCGCACGCGTTCCGTCGGTGTGAGGGCGAAAAGGCAGTTGGCCAACTACTGGCAACTGCTTGCTCAGGCATGTGTCGAGTGGCTGTAGCATGGATGTCATGCTTCCAGGTATTACAATGAGGTCGGTGCCGGCTCAGTGAGGTGAGCCTTCAAGGCATCAGTGGAGTGGCCTCTGAAGGAATCCAGCAAAAACATCGACCAGCGTGCCAGTAAGGCAGTCCCCAGATTACTCGGATCCAGTCATCGACTAGACCAGGGGTTCTCAAAGTGGGTTCCGCGGAACACAGGGGTTCCGCGGGCTGTCTTCTTGTGTTCCGCGAGAATCCTCGGAGCTCAGGGCAAGCACTGCTCTCAAAGAGAAATTTAATGGTGAAGGCTTGGTGACATTTTGGATGGGGACTGCAACACTGTTTCCATGCCTCTTTGAAAGGGCAGTGGACATTTCGCTTCCCTTTGCAACTACATATGCATGTGAACAGGCATTTTCAGCCCTCGCCTATCTGAAGAACAAGCACAGGAGCCGTCTTGACCCGGCAGCTGATATGAGACTGGCTCTGAGTGCTACTGAGCCACGCTTTGACTTGCTCTTAAAAGGGAAGCAGTACCACCCATCACATTAGTATTTGTATTAATCTGTGCAATACACATTTAACCTTTGCAACTCTCTCTTTGCAAAAATGCACTCGACAACATTGCTCGTGAGTGAAAAAAGGGGGAGGGGGGGGGGGGGGGGGGGTTCCCTGCAACTTATTAAAGGCTTTTGGGGTTCCTCCAAGCAAAAATGTTTTGAGAACCCCTGGACTAGACCACTGTACATGTAGGAATTTTCTTATGCACGCACGATTCCTGTGGGCAGTAATGTGCTAGGTAGTGTCTAGTGCTTAAATATTACATACGAGAGCAGTTTCGTCTCATCAGCCAAAGCACATAAAGTCTCTGTGCAGTGCAGCTTGGCATCTCTGCCGGTCAGCACGCTGACTGACTTGAAACCCGTTTCTTTTTCTTCTTTTTTTTTTAAGTCACGTCCATTGGCATTTCAAAGTACATTGGGGTCTGATTGGCGTTCTCTACCTGAGACAGCAACTGTGCTCCTTCTAAAGTCCGAGGACATATCGCTGAAGGCTCAACAATTTTCCTCGCAAGCATAACGAAGCCACTGGCACATTGTTGCTCGCCGTCGCATCGAAAGTCCATGTCTTGCCATAAAGCGCTGAAGCCATCCACGGCGTGCACGAAAATCGCGTGGAATTTTCATTTCCTGGGCCAGCTTCAGAGCTACCATTTCAGCCATCCCTGTCGAAACAGCGTGGCCACAACTCCTCTGCTCCTCAATGAACATGGCAAGCTGCATCTCGAGGTGGGGGATGCAAGCCAGTCTTCGTACTACAAAGTGCTTGCCTGCCCCGTATCGTTGCTTCAAGACTCTTATTTTCTTCCTCCAGTCGTGAATGCACGACTTATCGACGTCACGTTGTTTTGCCACAGCTCTGTTGCCAATTTCTTCGGCAGTGGCTATAATCTTTAGCTTCTCTTTCGCTATGTAAGACTGCCGCCAAGTTGCACTCATGGCGCATAAACAAAGCAGGCCAACAGTGCAAACTAGGTTGACTGGGTATTGAAACAGCACCTGACAAAAGGCCTAACAACCGCTGGCTAGACAAAGCATGATCAGTAGCATGGAGAATAAACAGACTATGCTATGGATGTGGATTTGTCTATGACTTTTGTTGGCCCCTTATTGGCTTGACAAGTATCGGCAGACTACATGGGCGCAGCCCACGCATTGCTGTAGCCTCTGTTTCAAGAGTCTGAACATAATTCAATGTGCAAGAGATGAAAGGCCACCCACCATCTCAGCTTTGTCCTTGTCAGGTATTAGACCAGGAACTGGATCACAAAAGCTCATCGATTCCTAAAAAAAATAAAGCAGCAGCACACACTGGCAGTTATGAAACAGTCCCGTAAATGTACAGATATAGTAACATTAGCAACATGAAGTTTCTTTTCCCTTAGCAAAATACACAAATTAGACACAAGAGCAAGCAGCTCCTAGGATACAACAAGCAACCAAGAAAAGAGACAGGCTGAGAGGTAGCTTGTGGTTGACCACAAGGCATAAGAGATTACAACTGTCAATAACATCAGTGACCCCCCCCCCCAAAAAGTTTATAAACAATGTGAAATAGTTATGGTAAAAAATAAGTAATATCAATCTTAAGTAAATTAGAAGCACTAAAATATATCTTAAATTCCCTTCCCGCAAATATACAGCTGCACACAAACAAAGCAGGCCTGAGCAAGAAGTGGACACTCTGACACTTCTAACATTGATAAAGTGAACTATACTTAAGCGATACTGAAAGGCTCAATTTCTAGAGTATAAACACAGCACTGGCTTTTCAGTGCCAGACTTATTCCGTGTCCTAAATACAGTTGGAAGAAAAAAACAAAAACAAAAACAAACAGAAAAGAGGAGCCATCCTGGCGACTCAAGGAGACGAAAGGATAGCGGGATCGTAATAGGGTTTCAAACGGTCCACGTGAACAATCTCACGCCCACGGCGACGAAGGTCGGTGGAAGCGGCTAGCGGTTCAACAAGGTAATTGACGGGAGACGTCTGTTGGAGCACTAGATATGGTCCGTGGTATTTGGCAGTAAACTTGCTGGTAAGACCTGGTGGTGTCGATGGGACCCAGAGCCATACGTGAGCACCGGGAGAGAATTGATGCACAGGGTGGCTGCTGTCGCTGCGCGCTTTCTTCTGGGCTTGCTCGTCCGAACTTGCGACATTCTTCAGCGTGCCTGGCAGCAGCTGAAAGTGACGTGTACTCTGACATATCAGGACGGTAGGGGAGGGTGGTGTCGAGTGGAGACGAAGGTTCACGCCCGTACAGCAGAAAAAATGGCGAGAATCCGGTCGTTGCTTGAACGGCGGTGTTATAGGCATAGGTTACAAATGGGAGAATCTTGTCCCAATTGGAGTGGTCGGAGGCGATGTACTTGGACATCATGTCACCCAGCGTGCGGTTGAAGCGCTCTGTGAGGCCATTGGTTTGAGGGTGGTATGCGCTGGCTGTCCGGTGGATGGTCTGCCATTCGCGTAGGAGCGCTTCGACAACCTCGGATAGGAAAGACTTTCCTCGATCACTTAGAAGTTCACGAGGGGCCCCGTGCCGCAGAATAAAATGATGAAGAAGAAAGGACGCGATGCTGGGTCCGGTGGCATCCTGAAGTGCTGCTGTCTCCGCATAGCGAGTAAGGTGATCGACGGCCACGATGATCCAACGATTCCCTGCAGGTGTATATGGCAGGGGTCCATACAAGTCGATACCAACACGATCGAATGGTCGGTGCGGGCACGGAAGATGCTGTAGCGGAGCCGGCTGATGGAGAGGAGAAGGCTTGCGACGCTGGCAGTCGATGCATGAACGCACATACTTGTTGACGAAGGTGTACATACCGCGCCAGTAAAACCGCTGTCGCAACCGTTCATAAGTCTTAAATACACCCAAATGACCACACTGCGGATCATTATGGCAAGATGCGCATATATCACTACGGAGGTGGCGAGGTACGACGAGCAGCCACTTACGGCCATCTGACATATAACTGCGTCGATAGAGAAGACGGTCACGAAGGGCGAAATGCTGCGCTTGACAACGAAGGGCGCGAGGAGCCGGTGAAAGTGACGAGTTCGTAAGAAGATCGATTAGTGATGTAAGCCACGAATCCTTGCGCTGTTCTGATGGCATGTCGTCGATGGACAAGGAAGACAAGGCGGAGCTGGAGGCAGGGGACAACGGAGCGTCAGGCGACACTGGCGAGCGAGATAAAGCGTCTGCGTCGGAGTGCTTACGCCCTGTACGATAGATGACTCTGAGACGGCCGGTGGGGTCTTTTAGTGAAGACAACCAACACAAAGCGTGGTGGTCTGTAACAACATCAAATGGGCGCCCATACAAGTATGGCCGAAATTTCTGAAGCGCCCAAACAATGGCCAAGCATTCCTTTTCTGTCACCGAGTAGTTGGTCTCGGCTTTGGTCAAAGTTCGACTTGCGTACGCCACAACGTATTCATCAACACCGGGTTTTCGTTGGGCAAGAACTGCGCCGAGGCCGACGTCGCTGGCATCGGTGTGCACTTCAGTAAGAGCAGCCGGGTCAAAATGGCGCAATACGGGGGGTGAGGTAAGTATCGTGCGCAATTTCGTAAAAGCAGCATCGCAAGCCGGCGACCAGGCAGAAAGATCTTTGTAGACAGCTTCTCCGCAAAAGGCACTTCCTCTTTCTCGGCGATCTGTCCGCCTGATTGGAACTTCCTCTTTACAAAACAAACATAATGAAGTAGATGCCCTTCATCCTGCTGTGAAATACAGTAAAATCTCGGTGATACGAATTTTAGGATGATATGAATTCGTGAAATTCCCCTGCCAGAGTGCATTGTATAGAATGTGCAAAATTTCGGATGGTCCGAACACTCCCTCGCACCACTACGGATGATACGAATGCACGAACTGCGACCGCAACCTTGAGCACTACGCACTGTCCACACATCGTTGACTTCACGATCGCAAGCCGCGCTGTATGTACACATCACGAGCAGTTTGCGGTGACGCGTGGTCCGCACCCCACCGACGTCGCAATTTTCTGTCGGGATCACGCCACAAAAAGCTTTCAGCGGCGTGCGGCCCACGAACCACTAACGTCGCAACTGCCATAGCTGGCGGCGACATACGTGGCAGGTGCGTACGGACCGGACATCGCTGGCTCTGCGATCGCGATCCACAAGCAGTTTGCGGCGCCGCGCGACCCGTATGCCGCTATTCCCATTCATTCTGTACGTGCCATGAGAACTGCGCAGAGACGGGCGGACTGCACATCGTCGGCATCACGATTGTTTTCCACACCGCAAAAGGTTTGCGGTGGTGCGTGGCCGTGAGTAGTAGTCGGTGGCGCACGTGGCGGGCGCATACATCGTAGACTTCGCAAGAGGAAGGAGACAAAGAAGAAGAAAAAAAAAGAAGACAGATAACTCGGTAGTTGGTAGAGGCGAACAGCAACAGCGAGCTGCTAGGACTGCTAGGACAGAAGGTTTGAAGGAATGTTGTGATGGCGGTGTGCCTCGAAGTTCGATGTCATACCACTGGAAGTCTACACCTGAGTAGGAATGGTCAACGACAAGAGGCAAGGGGTGCTCATACGTGAAGTAATTCCACTACAGCGTAAGTAAAGCTGAAACCATAGAGTAAACTACTATGCGGAAAAGCCATGTCTTTACTTTGAAGCCAAACCTAAGCGTAGCCCTGAAGATTGCTCTCGTTAACGCCAGGTTTAATCACAAGCTAAACCACAGCTAATTTTTTAACAATTGATTTCCGGTAGCAGTCACTAAATAAATTACAGAAGCAAATGCCAAAAGAGAGCTTGTTTGAACAGTTTGTAGGTACTTTCCAATCCCCATCACCATATTCACTTTTTGTTTTAGGCCCTCTGCTAAGGAAGCCACAAGAAAAATAAAACATTAGAACAGTTATGAGTTCTCGGGTACATACTCTGACTGCAGTTTCCCCCAAAAATTCTGCCTTGATGAGGACCTTTTCTAACCACTGTTTATTAAATATACAGAGTATATATTAAGACAATAGCCTTTAATGGCTCATGCTCACGGATCATGTCCATCCATTCGTAACGCTTACGTTAGGTTGAAGGTTGAAGGTTTATTTCCGCAACTGGTGTTGCGAGGACAGCCAGGGAAAAAGCTGTATAAACAGCTTGAGAGGTCCTGGCTTCCTCTTACAGAGCAGCATTGACGGCGGCGGAGTACAATACATCAAACAAGATGTGAGGAAAAAAAAAAAAAATCATCGTCGGCACAAAGAAAGAGACGTACTTTTAGTACGCAGTGCATTGTACTTGTACAGTACAATACTACATGAACATTTGGGGCAATTCTTTCAAAGAAATATTGATTAAATCTATATTTTCGGAGCAGTACAACTGGTTCAGAAGGGTTGGTAAGGTATGCTGCAACATTTGTTTGCCATAGTTTGTGCGGCATTTCTTAACATGCCAAGGTTCTGCTGCGCGGGTATCATACACAGTTCTGCTTTGCTCTAACCCAGCAAGTGTAAGTAAGAAGTCATCCTTTTTCATTATGGCGAGTTTATATTTATAGCACAGCCTATAGTCATACATGGACTTCATTTGTATAACGTTGTGTTGATGGAAAAGGCTTGCAGTGTGGAAGAAATACGGCACTTTACATGCAATGCGTATAATGCGCTTTTGTAAGACAGTGAGTTTGTTAATATTTTCAGCTGTTGTTGTTGCCCACACCATACATCCGTAGTTGGCTATGGAAGAGAACAAAGAGTGGTAAAGTAACATGTTAACTGACGTAAGAAAATTAAAGCAATTTCGGCGTATGATACCAATTGTTCTGGAAAGTTTCTGAACTACGTAATTAATATGATCATTCCACGACATATCTGCTGCAAAGTAAACGCCGAGAGTTTTCACAGACTGCACAAATTCTATTCTGGTATTGTTTAATTCAATTAGAGGAGGTTCAAAATGTTTATGACGTGGGTGAAACATGACTGCTGCAGTTTTGCTAACGTTAATCCTTAAGTGATTATCAGCCGCCCAAGTATTTATTTCTTTTAAGGTTTTATTAGCTCGATTTGCGAGATCAGCTGTTGAAGTACCCGAAAAAAACAGGCTAGTGTCATCTGCGTAAATTATGTACTCAGCAGTGCTGTCGATGTTGACAATATCATTAACATAAAGAACAAAAAGAAATGGACCCAAAATGCTCCCATCGTTACATGGGAGGCAACAGTTGGCAACTGACATGGCCAAGCACTAACTGGACATAGGACTCCCTGACATTACGTTTGGCAGGAGCTGCCAATTGGGCCTCTCCTTTCATATGGGTGGGGTGATATCACAATCAGCCTGCCAAGACCCTTGCATTCACATTATCCCAAGGCCATGCAGGCACGTTCATACGGCTCAACTAAAGCGGGGCTTTATATGTTGACTGGTTGGTAGCTTACGCTATCGCATCATCACGAAAGTGGGAGTGAAGACAGAGAGAAAGAGGTGCCGTAGTGGAGGGCTACGGACCACCGCGCGATAAAGGCTTTTGCTTCATCGCAGTTTAGTGATCCAAAGTGCCACCTAGAAAGCTTTTTCTGCCTGTCAATGCTACTGTATTGTATGAGTTTCGCGTTAAACCGGGATTATAAAATCCATTCTCTCACAACATTCTGTTAAAGGTACCAGTATTTAAAAATGTTCTATGTAAGCCAGGTTACAAAATAGATGTCATCAACGTACAACTACCCATAAAATCTGACACGTTAGAATAAAGTACCTTGTACTAAATCACGTCCAACAAAATCATGCGAGTTAACCCAAATATGTACACAACGGAGTGAACTTTGACCCCACAAAGCACCCACAAAGCAACAGTTAGCAAGGAGCCTCAAAATGGCAAGAAACTGCGTTAAAAGATATGCAGTCAAAAAGGAAAGCACAGAAGTGAGAAATGAAAAGTTTGCCACCTCAAAAGCGTTGCTCACTGCTTGAACAGATTCCGCTTGTTTTGTTGCTTCATCACGCTGCTGCGCAACCACTTTGTTTGCCTCCACCAAAGCTTGGCGTTCGGAGGCAAGCTGCATGTCAAGAGCTATAGTTAGACTCGACGTCAACGAAGCCCAACCATGACATCTTTTCAATCAACAAACAGAGTGCAGGTCATCCACTAACAACCAAAACAAACAGAGTGCAGGTCATCCACTAACAACCAAATGCTGCAAATGCTCTCTCAAGATTTTTAAACTATTTGCACACTTTTAAAAATCAAGCTCGAGCATACCTTTGTACTCATGCTCATATGCAACAGAATGGTCAATTTTCTTTGTCCCTTCTGTGCCAGTAAATTAAGTTTATTTTCTAAAGCAAATGCTGCCCATTCACTGTTCCTTTGCACTTATAGGTAAACTGCGGTAAACTGCTGACTCCAATGCTATCAACCAACCAGCTGAATTTGTGTATTGAGGAAGAAAAAGGTTTGGTTCATGGGGTAAAACTTTCCAAATCAACACGAGCTACAAGGGACGCTGCAGTGGAATGTTCCAGAAATTATGACCACCCGTGTTTAACATGCAAAATGACATTGCAAAGCACATGGGTGCCTTGCTTTTTGAATCCACGGAAAAGCAGCCGCCACAGCTGGGATTGAATCCAAACCCTTGGTATCAGCAGAGGTATTTGCTGCCAAGAGCAATGCACATGACACTGCCTTCCATGCCCTCCACTTTTAACGACAATCAAAAAAAAAAAAAAAAACAAAGAGAGAAAAACCTAAAAAATTTCAACAAAGCTGTACAGTGTTGCCATCTGTTGACAATGCATGCAAGTAACGTTTAACCAATATATGCGTAAAGTGCCATCTAAGTACAACTTTACAGATCACAGCAAACAGATGCCTGGCAAATCGATGGCTTTGGCAATATGACCACAGTATGTGCCCCTAGCATTCCTCCAGCTTTGGAAATGAATCTATTAAATACTAAGCCAGTGCAGTAGGACGAGGTAAAAAAAACACTGGATTTAACTAGCATGCAAGCCCAAGATTGCAATTTGTATATACCTTGCGATCATCCCATTGGATAAAAAAGCTTGCCTTCAAATCCAAATTCCATCAAATAACTAAGACCCTCCTGGCCCCAAAAATAATGTTACACGCAATGCAAAGAAATAACAACAAAGATGGCAATGCTCCAACCTCATCTTGCAATATCTGCTTTCCTCAGATGCCAGAAGTGAACTGGAACCTCAAAATATTTTTCAAGCCCAAATGAAGATACCACAAGGTCAGTAGATTTGAATTAAATGCACTAACTGAATCTGCAGCCTAAACAAACACATTTATACTTATGAATTAAGGCAGCAAAGCAACTTTTGTTTTCTAAATTGTTTTCAAAACACCAATGCACAAAATATAAAGCTGTATTATTGCCTATAGCAAGGTACACTTGTAATATAATAACAGAGAATGCATAAAAGATAGTCTCCAAAGCTTGTTCTACATCAGGATTGGCAAGGTCAGGGAAAGCAGAGAATATAAATGAAAACAGAATACGCTCCTCCATAAACAAAAAAGGTTTATGACCAGAGATATGCACCAGAAGCAGGAGGGTTTTTTTTCATTCTCAGTCAACCCTTATGACACTCAAACATGCCAACACAAGCCATGAGCATTTGGTTTAATTCCTTCCTACTTGATATGCACACAGCAGGCACAAATCCTGTAAAGAATTTTTTTTTTTTATTGCACAAATATGCCTTTCGGCATAAGAGATGCACAGATTTCTAAAGAACTTCACAATTAATTATTACTGACTGCCTGTATTGTGAAGCAGGCTCTTATATAAGCAATTACAGCTTGCAAAGTCTAATCATTAAGTGGGTAAAAGGAAGGCGAGGGTCAAGGCATACATAGCTGCAGGTACTCGAGGAACCCGAATAGCACTGCTGACTGTTTTCTACCTCCTCGAATTTTATTGAAACTTTCGTGGTGCTTTATATTTACAGGCAACCTTGCCTGCATAACGTCACTAGATGAATGGCTGTTCATATACACAAAGTGTTTGCTGAAGGGAAAAGTTCCAAGCTTGCTTTTGGTCATTTCAGACAAACAAGGACTGAAGCTTTCACTTCCATTCGGCAGTTTAGCCAATGTGCACATGATAGGTTTTGCAATTGTATCTATGATATCATGAGTTGGTCAGCCGTGATGCCCTTGTTTTGCTTACTTTTTTTTTCCCTTTTAATATAGTTCTTAACATTTTGAGAAATGATTTTTGTACTAGAGACAGGGAACTGTAGGGAATGTGGTAATATAATGAAGTGCAAATGCAAAAAAAAAAGACACCCTCAAGCTGCCTTCTTACGGAGACCACGAATCTGAGAATCTTTCTTGTCCCTCATTTAACCCTCACCCTGCTGACAACTCCCAGCCTAGCAAATGCCCCACTCTAAGCATTATCACACAAAACTATAAAATGGTGGGTTAAATAAGAAACAAAATTTTTATCATTTTATTTTCTTTTAAACTGTGGTCCCCCGCAGTATTGTTACGCTCTCCCCTCTATCAGGTGCTTGACATGTTGAGCCTGACTAAACTAAAATGAGTAAGGCTGAGTAAAGGACATCAAGAATGCCATCTACATGCCACAACACATACCTGTTGGACCTGCTTTCGTAGTTCAGTCTCTGCCAACTGCTTCTCTTCCAGTATCAGCTGTGCTGCAGCCAGCTCCGCCTTTAGCGCATTCTGTGCCTTGTCCAGATGCTGCTGCCATCTTGTAAAGGTTTCAAACTGCTCGCGGATCTTCGCCGTGCTCTTGGCGACTTTATCTGCACGACAGTTTAACAGTGCGCTCATTCCTTCATATATTTCCAGTGAGCACAAAGGCCCCTTTATGGAACTATGGCCAAAATTAATTCAATTTTTTGTTAGTGCCATTCCTAACGCAATAATAAACATTAAATCAAATACGACTAAAAACAGGCCGATCAAATCCGTCGAAAAAAGGAACACTGTTGTATGATAGCGACTACCAAGAACCTAGAACACAATATGAACACAAGATACTTTGTTGGGCGAGTTGGTACTTATTCATTATTAATTTAAACAGCGCAAACACGAAGACAAAGGACAAGATAAAAGAAAGCCACAGTACAAGTGCTGACTCACAACTATGCCTTAAGCCCTTTACTCCAAGGCCCAGAAAAAACAAACATGAAGAAAACGAAACAATCACGTGAAACAACCCCATAAAAAAGACACCTCTTTGCTTGAAAGAACAAGAGAAGTCTTGCTGACACACTTATTGTCCGTTGAAATAAAATATGATTCCACTATCTCTCTCGTCAGAGGTGTCTTTTTTAAGTGACTTTTAGTGCAGCAGGTGAACCCAGGGGTTTAACGTGATTGTTTCGTTTTCTTCATGTTTGTCTTCGTGTTCGCGCTGTTTAAATTAATAATGAATATGAACACAGTTCATCCTAACCTGCAAAAAGAAGGTGCACTACTCATGAAACCAATTCCTTCAGTATCGTGTACAAAGTGCTCACCTTTCAAGATCGTATTCTCCAAAAGGACTTTAGCGATGCGTTCTTCCGCTTCCTGGTGAGTCAGATCGTCGCTGCAGGTGGAAAGAGACGAGCCATCGTCTTGCGGCAATGACAGCTTCAGCTGTTCAAGGGGCCCGTTGCCGGCTACAGCGCCAAATCCGATGCTTTCATCATTCGCAGGCAGCACTACGAAGTCTGACATCAGGTCGTCGCTGCCATCCGTGCCAGCCGGCATGCTCGGCTCCTGAAGCGAACTGACCGCCATCATTGCAGTGCCCTGTGGAGGCGGGAGTGGGGACAGGCGTCAACAAAACAATGCGTCAGCCGTAGCTGAACGCTAGTGCAGGAAACGAGGCCGTCGACATTTCGAATTTCTCACCAGGAGGCAATGCTGTTAAAGTATTTAGAAAAGAGATTAATCAGGAACTATGCAACACTATTGCACACAACGACGCAATACTTAAGTGTAGAATCCGTTAGAAAGCGATAAGTGTGCCAGGAAATATCGACTGTAAGCATCAATGCTCCTTATACCTCAAGTCCGAGCGGAAG
>JAJIZL010017353.1:48757-85694 GCA_023969395.1 Amblyomma maculatum
CTCTTGAGAAAGGTCCCGACTACTTTTAATCAGTTGCCTTGAAAACGTATAGATATATGCCAGCTAGTGAAAATATATAGGCGTAGCCATTGTATTCTTTGCGGAGCGTTGTCATAGAGTACCATTCGTTGGGGAGAGAAAATACGCAATGAGGAAAGCTTTCTTGACTGTTGCACGTCGCTTTTTCTAGCACTGAGCAGCGTTTCCTGTTCATTATGTTCACTATGAGGCTTTTGGCGGAGACCACAATCCTATCCACCAGCTGTTATCAGGGGTCCACCAATATAATTCGTCTGAGACCTGAGTGTTTGCTCGCGGATCAGGAAAGAACATAACATGTCTCGTTAGAAGAGCGAGGAAGGGCAAGCGCTAAATTTCCTCAACAAATAAAAAACACAAGGTAATCGATACGATACAGTCGACCCCCGGAAATCCCTCGCATAACTCGTGATTGGGCTGCCACCTGGGATCCACGAACAAAGCAGTTTTGTGGTTGATTATAGGGCCCCCTCTGCTTGCAGTCCAGTCTGTCCAGTTCCCCGCTGTTGATAGGGAGGTAGCTCTACAGTAGCTTTAGAAGAGGAACGCTGAGGGGCACTTCACGTCGACGAGCGCTTCGTCTCCGTCTGAGGAGATATAAAAAAGGAGAGTGCGCTGTGAGTACGGAGAGATTCAGCGCTACCTGGATAAAGTTAGCTGACAAAATGGTAGAACTTTCGTTCTGCTTAGGGTGTGAGCTAATCGATAGCCGAAGTTTGGCGGACATTTAGAGGTACGCGCAAGCCATACGAATACTTAAACCTTTCGCCGTATTCTATTTGCATGAACAAAAAATTTAAAAGAAGTTTGGTAGGTAAGCGAGTTCAAAGCCAACGGCGCTCTCCGTAGATGGTAAAGTGAAGCCTCCCACAGGTGGCGGTACCTGTGTTGGATCTAACCTTTACGATTGAGTAAGTGACCACAGCTTTCGCCGAATTAAACAAAGACACGTCTTCGGGCCTTGATAAAGCGCCCTAGTTAAAACTGCCTCTTCAACATGCCTCTTCAACACGGAAGCGGGAGGCACTACTGACGAACTCGAGGTAGAATTCTGCTCTTGACCACTTGAATTTTGTCGAGCAGATTTCAGCTTGGACAAGGCTCAAATTTCGAAGCTTGAGGTTGTTATGCTGCACTGGATTCGGGCCCACTGGTGTGTCTGCTACCGGTTTAAGAGGAGGTCATGAAGAATTTTATGACGCCAGAGGTTCGAAGCAGCTATGTTTTGGAGACAACCCGAAAAAGAGACGGCATGTTTACCACAACAGATCGCACATTCAGACTGTAGGAGTGATTTGCACTAGGTGTGCTCATGGCTCTCCGAACAAATATTGCTTCGGCGCGATGCGCGGCAGCTCTTTGCCATGCACGTGGCCGAATCGCGGAAAGTTGAAGCAACGAAAGGTACCCTTGCACTGGGTGACTAGTGAAGCCCAAGCACACCCTCTCTGGCAATGGGCGATCTTCCCTGAATATGATAATCGCTTAGTGTATGGGACGGGATTGTACCGCTCTATATATCCTCTTGACACCGATATATGATCTGTCCGGCATCCTTTAGAAATTCTAAAGTTGCTCATCATTGTACTGAAAAGGAATGTGACAGATTTTACCCACGTTTCTTGTGTATAGGACTTCAGACATTGAAGGTATATGACACCTAATTCAGCCAATTCATATAGAAATAACAGATGCTTAAATGATGCTAAGGTAATTAACACGTACGGGGAAGCTGCTATCCGTATTTACCCTGAATGACGTAACTTTCTCTTTTGCAGAAGAGACAGTCTCTTAGGAAACTCTGCTAGGGTTCACATGTCAAAAAGCTACGGCCTTCCTGAGACAGGCGGCGACTATAGGAATCCTAAACGGGGCTTCATCACACTACATATCCTCTGGTTCACTCTGCCCATCCAACAAGGTGCTCTCACTATAACTCACATTTTCCTGGACGCAGGCAGATGTTCATCGCTCAGGCAGATGTTCTACTTCATCCTCTGCTGCAGGATGCGTTGTTAGAGCTCGCGCTCCGTCAAGCACCAAAAATGGAGGCTTGAAGATGTTGTTCACCACATGACAACCAGCTGGCAGTTGACTCCACCCACGCAGGACTGGAATTCATTACGCCCAGGATACCTTCAGAAGCATGAAGCTGGGGAGACAGGGGGTTTGCGGCAGGTTCCCAACCACCGCGGTGGTTGTGGGTGCGCGACATCAACCAGAGCGCACCCCCTACCTTGCACTCGCTGTAACAGAAACCCGCTCAGCACTTGCTTGTCACATAAGGCCCAGTGGCCCACGAAACAACGCCCAGACTCAAAAATAAAAAAAACCTTGACGAAGCGCAGCGGAGCAGCGACCGAATAGGAGCACAGGACCTTAGTACAAGAGCGGACACTGTATACAAACGAATCACACGGTTTCTATGCAGCCGAAATCTATTTTCCGATGAAACAAACGGGTTTAGCGAAAACAGATGTGCGATTCATGACGGCATCGCCTTCGTTTCATCCCTTGACAAGGAATTCTATGCGGGCGCATCTTGACGGTAATCTTTTTTGACTCCCAGAGTATGCAAAATATGCAAAATGCAATTTTTTTTTATCTTAACTCTCGAATAGGTACCAATTGTATGCTGCTGTGCCTTTTTCTTGCCTTGTGCACTGTGCATTCGCCCTATATTTAAAGAACGGATGTGGCTACGCGAAATGACTTCCGGCTGCTTATTCCAAGGTCGCGGGTCCCACCGGCCGCATTTGTTTGGGACGAAGTAAAAAAGAAAAAAAGCCGGTGTGCTGTGCAATATAGGCTTGTAATAAAGCGTCCCAGATACCCTAAACGAGCCTGAAGCCATCCACTGCGGCCCATATGCCGCCCAGGTACCCCAAATCTGATATGCGATTTACGCTTGCGGTATACGAACAACTGCAACATCGATATCGTGTTTCCTGAGTAGGATTTTACCAGGCCAAAGCTGACGATTCCCTGAAGACAGCGGACTCACTGAAATGGAGAGCCGTACTCTTGCCTTGCAGACCCAATGCCGCGCACGATGACACGCGGTAAATCTCGGCTCCCTTAACCCACTAAGCCGCTCTGCGCGGTATCTTATACCATGCCCTTCGCCGATTGCACCGGTCTTGCACACCTCGTGCTTGCTCTTTGCTTGCGCCACTCACTTGCGCGGTTGTACTTTGTCCTCCTGCCGTTATCACTGGTGCCAGAACGGTTTAGCTCTGTGCTTCCGGGCTCCTGGCCTGACCGCTCGTCGGCCCTGCCACATCTTCCCTCGTAACGGCGATGAGCCTTTCTGAGACAAGCCGTATCGATTGGCGGTACTCAGAACGGGACTAATCCTGTCTCCTGCAAAGTATTCGGCGTTTGATGATGCCGTGATCTTCGCTAGGCCACTTGCTTTAGTACACATTTTACTTTCCTATGCGAGGAGAGCCGATAAGGAGACTTCTGAGGCCGGGATAATGTCAACTAATTCGTTCCGATTCTATTTTATTCCTGCCTATTCCACTCTTACTATTGACTAAGGTCACGTCATGAAAGCGCCCTTTCTGGGCTTGAAATTAAAATTGACAATGGAGTGATAAATGAAAAGAACCTTAATGCCATTGTGGTCCTTTTACGGCTATCCACAGGCGACCTATTTGGGCGTAAACCGGCGGTTCTAAAGGAAAAAAAGATGAACGCATCGCAATGGTGGTCCAGATGTTGAGGTGCAGGTAAGACTGGCGTTAGTCTTGTATCAATCATCCCTCGGTCGTCAATTGCTGCGTCCATTGGTCGAACATAAATGCACACTTGTTGTCAAATGGTTGTCAAAAGAAAGGAGCCCGATGGGATTTCTTCTCAGACGTGCTCTGCTGCTTTTATGCGACCGAAGTGTCCTATAGGTCTCTTGTAGGGGAAGTAACTTTTTACCTATTTTATCTTAAAGTTAAGGCTTTCACGGACACCAATATGGCCCCGTTGCACAGCTGGGAAGTGCGCTCCTTGGGCCCTAACTATTTTAAAAGGCTGCAACATTGTTGCATGACCTCCAAGGTCAGTGTATTCCGTAAGGTTCAAAAGTTAAGTTTTGCTGCCTAGTTCATCTTAGTTAATGAATCTCCAGAAACGCAATGTGGGCTGCAGTGCACAGCGGCACAGTTTGCCTCCTCAAGGCCCTAGCGTGCACATGCTCAATACCAATGTTTTGCACAAGAGGTTCAGGACATCCTGAGAAATTCTCAATCACAATACGTGTAGACTGCATCCCTAGAAATAACACCCCCTACTCAAGCTTTAGTGACAAGTCACAAAGTCCTGCCCCCTTTAATTGGTTCCTTTCCTGAGCCGAGACTCGTGATAGAAAAAGGAGACTTTCGCTGTGTATCGTGAGCATTTTCTTCCACCGTCGGGGCAACAAAATCCCCGGTTTCTTCGTGGGCGCGAAGAAAACTTGCTGAGAAAATTGAGCAGTCATTCAGTACTAATTTTGTGTCACCATCAACCTTGTGATAACTTGATCATAGCCGGCACTTATTATGCCCCTTTCGGCAACTCCTGGCCTATCTGTCCCGCTCCTATCTGCGAGGCGGACACTGGACGCCTCTCCGGACTTGCCCTACTCTACAATTGCGCCGCCTGGAACCTTTATTCGGATGCGTACCGCTCAGTATTGATATAAACAGCGCGAACACGAAAACAAGGGACAAGAAACAAGAAAGCCACAGTACATGCGCTGACTCACAACTAAGCCTAAGCCGTTTACTCAAAGGCCCAGAAAAACAAACATGAAGAAAACGAAACAGTCACGTGAAACAACCCCTGGGTTCAGCTGCTGCATAAAAATTACTTTAAAAAATCACTTAAAAAAGACACCTCTTTGCTTGAAAGCGCAAGAGACGTCTTGCTGACACACTTATTGTCCGTTGAAATAAAATACGCTTCCACTATCTCTCTCGTTATCTTCTCTTTGTGGCGATATAAAATCTTAACACTGTCAAACTTAGGAGTGCACTTCTTCTTCTCCTTCTTCGTTATTTCACATGACTGGCAATGGGATACTAGAAACGTTTTGTCCTTTCCAATTTCCAAGTTGTTACAGTGTTCCTGTAGTCTCTTATTTATACACCGTCCGGTTTGTCCTATATAACTGGCTCCACAAGAGAGTGGAAGCCTGTACACAACGCCTGTCTTGCATCCAACATATGGGTTTCTATGTTTCACCCCACATTCTTGCTTCTTCTCTTCTCTTTCCCTTTGAACAGCCGGGCAGATCCTCTTCATCTTGAGCGGGGCGGTCAGTGCGACGTCCACATTATACCTCTTGCCTACATTTTTGAGGCCATGCGAAATCCTGTATCTTGGTAAGCCTACCGCTCAGGTCGACTACCGGGTGTCGACAAGGCCATACTTTCTGGAACCCAGACTGTAATCATATTTGAAAATCGCCATTTTATGCACAAGGATCTCTGTCGCAATCAAAAATGTGTTAGCCTCAACAGGTTGGAATGGAGCCAGACTCAACGCCCCATGCGTCTACAGGGGTGGAACATGCATCAAAGCGGAGACGGCACCCACGGAGGAGTGTCACTGAAGATAAGGTACCGGGAGCTGCACAAGCTCAGCTTACGCGGTAGAGAAGGAGAAGCAGGCTTAATGGACTTCAAACATTAAGCACAGATGCCTGGATACGTGTGCACACAACTAAGCGCAGCTGCCAACTGAAATCTGAGGATAGTAGTAGGAGTGTGCGGTATTTCGCTGCTCTATCTATCAAACATCCGTTCCGTGGACTTAATTCGCTTCCTGTTGATAGTATTAATAATAGTAGCTAATTGTAGTAGTACTTGAAACTGATATGGTGGTTTATAACTAGACATATAAGTAGGTGGCTCTCAAATTCTTTACTTCAGTATTAAAGAACGTTAATCCTCTACTAAGTAGACAATTTTGTTTCCCCGTGAAAAGCCGTTCTTTTATTAATTAAAAAGACTGTAACTAGTACAAAGACTTGGAAAAGGCAGGACGAGCGCTAAACATTAACTGAGGTTTTGCTACGACAGAAAGGTACATAAATACCCTTTGGGGGCGCAAGCACTCACTGGGTTATAACAATACAGAAAACTAATCAAATTGTGGCAAACTGTTCCTGAGGTAAATTTCTTCTTTTATGGACAAGACAAGTGAAGGCGTGCTGATAGTTATCACCATCACTGATAATGTGATAAGTCTCACATATATCTAACGCCCTAACTTTGTGCCTCCCCTACCAAGCACACATGTGTCATCAAACACCGGCACGCACTTGCAACGCTTACAATGTTTGGTCAAATGGCCGCCCCCTTGTTACATGCTATAGTCTTTTTAATTAATGACGACACACCTACTATCCCAGCTTTCTGCGTTGATTGAAAAGCCATTCAATTGAGCTCTACACGAGGTACAAGTGCGGCTATGTCCTTGTGACTGCGTACAAGCCAGCTTTAGAATTTATAAGGCCCGAATAGCTGACGAAGAGCCGCTAATCGATGCGAAGACGAAATGAGCGATGTTCTGCCCAGCACGCCGTGCTCAGGATTAAACACCATACGGCCACTGCCGGTAGACAGAAAACTGCAAATTTGAAAGATTGAAAGCCAGAAATTAATCAGGTGCCGCGGAAAATCCACTTCAGATTTTTGCCTGAATAAGAGCTTGCCCCATACAGAGGCAATTGCTCCTTCTGCCGAAGAGTTTGCCGACGGAATATAAGGCTTTTCTGAAGATCTTGTTCAAATCCATGCATTTGGCGACCACAATGTTGAGCTTCCAAGGCCAGCGTGACATATTCCCTGCGGGGCCATCTTCGATATTCATGCCATATGCGAATAGCAGACGAGAGGCCAGTGGGTTTGAGATCTTTACTTAGCGGGGCGGCTGGAACGTTCATTTCTGCCGTGGTCGCCGGCAGCTTTGAACGCAGCGGATTCCCTGGTCATTCGGCCATTCCCATTTCTGTCGTGATAAGGGGCCGCAGCAACAAGCTGCCAAAGCGCATATTCGCAGTTCTTAAGAATTCATTATTTTTCAGGAGTTCGCGGGCGGGCGAGACTCAATCGCCGGCGATTTTCCGCTTGCGTCTTGGACAGCCCCATTTTCTTTTTTTTTTTTTTTGAATGAGGCGTTAAGACCATCGGATTGTTTCGGAGGCATCTTTCCCTGGAAAAAGGTACTCGATATAGCGGTGAGGCGTCAATGTCCCCACGAGTTTTAGGAGGGTGAGAGCGATTCTCGACAGCAATTGAGAGGTCTTACCTAAATTGGTAACCTATTTGTCGGACTCCAAGCTCGTGCTTTTCAGCTGCTTGCTTTCTTCGAGAAAGGTAACAGGTTTGTTCCGTAGGGTTTAACATCTCAAAGTGTCTTAGGCTATGAGAGACACCGTAGTGGAGGACTCCGGCAATTTCGACCGCCTGGGGTTCTTTAACGTGCACTGACATCGCACAACACACGGACGCCACTCCGTTTCGCCTCCATCGAAACGCAGCTGCCGGTGGTCGGGATCGAACTCGGGTACTGCGGCGCCGTAGTCAAGCAACGGTGGTCATAACCAGAATCACGACTGCACAAGGTACGGCTTTTAAGCTAGGCGAGGCTAGTTTTTGGATAGGTTTAAAAAAAATGAAATCAAACGAGCCTATCGTGGGATAGATGCCTGAAAAAAATTCCGTGTGGGTAAAACAGTCATCCTTATTCTCGACTAATGCATTGGCGGACGCTGGTGGAGTGCCGTTCAGCGGAATGCTCACCGGTATGCACTTCTCTAGTGCAGGTAATGTCACAAACCGATGCCCTTCCGGGAAAAAGGGCATTCCAGACGTTCACTTCATTGCTACATCTTTAGTTATTCCTGTAAAACCAAACAAATAAAAGACGCTGCTTTAAAATGGATAGTAAAAGGCAGCCCCTCAGTGGCCTTCATGGCGAAGCTGATACCGGCAACGGAAAATAGTTGTAACGGTGCGAGAGACACCAATGTGGCCCTTGGAGCAAGAAAGCCATCCTTAACATTTGAACGTCGTACCGTAGGATGAAATCTGAGGGGCAGCGTTCTTCCCGCGCTTCCCGCGCTTGTGAGCTCGACATTTTCCGTAGTTATTTGTTAAACAATGCCGGTAAATCTCCTTCCTGGTGGCTTCCTTTCTTCCCTGTAGGTGATTTAATCAAT
This sequence comes from Amblyomma maculatum, assembly GCA_023969395.1. NCBI lineage: Eukaryota > Metazoa > Arthropoda > Arachnida > Ixodida > Ixodidae > Amblyomma > Amblyomma maculatum. The sequence goes on from JAJIZL010017353.1 coordinate 57,003, forward strand.
GTACGTGTCATCATCCTAGGATCCCCGTTGAAGGCTTTTATATTTGCCGTGGTTGCTCAGTTTGAAGGGTTTCTTTGCATGTTGCGTTGGAATAAGTTTAAGTTCACTTGGCTAAGAGATATAGAGAAGTGAATTGCTAATGATAACTAGGTATGTGTGTCCCGCACTCTTGGAAATATTGATTTACGTCATTATCTAGGTCCCCCCTGCCGAAATGATCTTGTCTACTAAGGTTGTATGAATATCAATCTTGCACTGAAGGCACGCGCACAGCAAACCAATTTCCGGAACCGGTATTCGTATCATCGGGAAGCAAAAAAGTAACCTGCTTTATTTTCATACTCTTCAGTACGTGCAGTTCCCAATCGCTTATGAACTGCGACGATATGGTCGCTAGTAAAAGCTGGGGCCGCAACGGTCATATTGCAGTCTATTTGAGCCTTCAGCACTTCCGAACAACCAAACAGAAATTCTAAAGCTGTGTATGATTATAAAGTCAGTTAAATGTCTAAAAATTAATAATGAAATTGCTTCCTCGTTCAAGATGAAATATTAATTGGGATCAGATGCAGGAATGCCAACCACGCCAGCATAGACTGAAAATAAATAAGATGAAAATTGTTTGGTCATAACGAAATAATCTCTGATAACGATGTTTCGTCTTTTGAGAAGCAAAAGACGGAAAAAGAAAACCTGAAGAGAAAATAACGGTGTCTTGTCTTTACACTATTGGCTATTGGCTACCAAACTTCTAGACATTTAGTCCATTACTGTAATTTTCTTGATAGTAACTACAGTACGGTGTAAGAAAAAAAAAATCGAAGTTAATAATATTGTTTGTTTTTTCACCTTGCCGTGTTGCTTGGTTCGGCTTTCCTTCTGCTTTTGTTCTCGACAGTGACTTATCTTGAATTCTTGGCTTTTAGTATGCATACATTTGCCTTTAATATATAATTGAATGTTGCATGCGTAGCAGTGTTAAACGCCAAGAAAGGCATTATGTCCGGAGCAGAAGCGGAGGTTTGGAGTTAAACATATCTAGCTCATTGTTATTAAATAATTGTACTCCAATTATTGATCTTGGAGCATATAGTATTATCACAGTCCATCGATACTTTATCTGGTATTATATCGAAGCATTGGAGGCGTTTAGTGCGACTGACGAATTTAGATTTTAAAGTTTCTAAATTGAGCGTGACTTGAGATGCCGATATAAAATTATGAATGAGAACAGGGAGTTACCAAACGAAATTATTATGATTTTTTTTTTAAAGAAAGGAAAGAACTCAATAACAGCTTCAGTGGTCGCAGTAACCGCACCAACAGGGTAGAGGTGAAAAGAATATGAGAAATAAATGCCATAGTGAAGGGCAGCTGAGAAATTTCGATCACTTCGGTTTGGAATTTCGATTACTAATGAAACGCAGACACAATTTTGGTTGTCATATTCTAATGAGACAAAACTTCAGTGAGCATTCAAGGAAAATTCGAAAGCAGTACTTGAAGCGCATGATTTAGAAATAATTTTAAAGAGGGGTGCTCACAATCAGTTAGGATGACACCCAACTGCGTCTATATTATATTTGGCCGCACTTGGTCCCACCACGACCGGACCTGGGCTGGCCGTATTCGATCGAGCTGTCCTTGCCTGGGGCTAGGACCAGGCGGAACAAAGCTGCTGCGGGCCTTCGGCAGGTGGTCGCCTGTCTTCTGGAGGAGGACCTGGCGAGGCCGGTCCTGGTCTTCACTAACGCTTTGCTCCTTCCCGGGGCCTGCCCGTTGGCGGCAGCTTCCTACACCATCCCAGCCCTCAGCATCACTAGGCAGGCCACTGCTATTCGCGACCCCTTCCATGACTGTCGAGCTGGCTGCCCTCTACCTGGCGGCGGACATCCTGGTAGAGCGACGCGGACATCTGGAAAGCGGCCCTCTTCACGGACTCCCGCTCCGCCCTCCAGCTCCTGCAGAGACCGTATGGTGCTCTCACGACCCTGCCACCCCCATTAGCACCGCGGCGGGGCCTCTAGACGTGGCGGGGGACGTCATCCGCCGTCACCTGCTGCTGGACCACCCGGATTCTAGAGTGGCGAGCGGGTGTCCTTCCCGGCCGCTCCCTAGAAAGGGTCTCTCCTACAACGACCGGACCTTCTTTCTCCACCGCCGAGTCGGCTCCGCTCGAACGGTTTCTTGACTCCACCGGTTTGGCCTCATCCCTTCCCCAGTGGACATCAAGAGGAGGCTCTCGAACACCTCATATGTGAGCGTCCATCGTTCGCGCAGCAGAGTGCCATCCTTTCTACCGGCTTCCGCTCTCTTGGTCTGCCCTCTTCCACCTCTAAGTTCTCTTCCCTCGGAGCCACATCTCCCACAAGCTCTTCCACCTCCTCCCCGCATTCCTGGCGGACACTTGCCTGATCGACTTTCTCTAGGATGACCTGAGAGGGCATGGCGCCCCAAAATCGGCATAGCGTGACACGTGCGACCTTCTGCGTTTTCATGTTTCCTCGCCTCCTCCTTCACCCTTCATCCGCCCGCTGACAGTGGTGGTGGTGGTCCCGCCGGCAATCAACAGGCTTGTGCACCCCCCTTTTCCTCTTCCGCCTCCCACTCAAGCAAGCAAGACCGGTGAAGCTGACATACGTAGTGTAGGTATTCTGGGCGAGTCTTCACATTGGGCATGATGACACATGCCGGAGGAGCACAGCCGCGACTTGCTTACTTTATATTATTCTGACGCTTCAGGTTGTGTTGATGGGGGAGAGGAGGGACATTATTTTGGATCGCTGATATCATCCATTTTAGGGATAGCTTTGGTGCAAGTCACCCCAATAAAGGTGGCCGTGTACTGTACTAGACGGCATTATTGATTTCCTGATGGTCTAAATTATTTTGGAGCCCTCTTCCATGCCGCCCCTTAAAGCACGAGTCACGTCAGGATGTCAAAGACTGCATGCCATGCCATCTTTTGAAGTCAGTCAGGGCCTTCCTGGCCGCCATCTGCCGTCACCACTATGTCAGAGGAGCTTGAACCCGGTTCATACTCCGGACATTAACTGCAAGCCTGACACCAGCCCCCTTCTCTTGGCCTCTAGGAAGACATGCTACCAGTCTTCATGTAAGGGCTATTACCTGTGCTCAGGGCTCTACGGGAGCGCACACAACCGCAAAATGAAGCTGGAGCGTTGTACGTGAGCCTACATCTCAAGCAGCACAATCCATCGGCCCAATATTGGTCTCGGGCTATAAATACCCGGCCCTACATAGGATCAATACATTGCCAACATACTGCAATATTGGGTCCATGGTTTGATTCGTTTGAGATCGCGCCTCGTAATCTTGTTGGGGAGGCGGCTATTTCCTACTTTCAAAAGCTCCCCTGGTGAGGACCCAACAAAATGGTTGGATCAATCTGAGCGCGTGGCGTCGTTCAAAATTTGGGGTGATGCAACAAAGATGAGAAAGCCGTCTTCTCATTTTTAAAGCTGTGATTCGAGCCGCATGAAAACCAGGACTATTCCCCTAACGACATTAATGGAATTCAATAAGGAGCTGTTGAAAGCGTTCCTGAGCGCCGTGAAGAAAGAATAAGTGAGCTGCTGCACGACTATAAGGTTAAGCTCTCTAACGATTCTGTCCTCGCTTACATCGAAGAGGGAAAATCCATGCTTCACAGCTCCAACTACATCATTACGGAGGAGGAGACAGTGAACTTTAGAATAAGCAGCGTCCGCTCTTTGTAGGCCTCGCACACCACCTTTCCAAAATTGCCGGGAATCCATCCAACAAATGCCCACAGTCGGGAGGACCACAAACCAACGAACCAAGCAGTACAACCATCCGGTACAGATCTGAGCAGTTCATCTCAAGGTCAACTCAACTCAAGGTCATGAACTATCGAAAAAAGTAAAAGATATCCTTTACCGAGGACGAAGCGTAACCTCGCCTCATCCAGTAGGATAAAGACAACGATGACGCGATCCAACTTGGAGACGACTTGGAGCTGTTTGACAACGACGAGCTCCATACGTAGCGACAACAAATGAAGAAGCCGTGTTGGGACTTCCTGATCAACTTGTAACTCAAAGGCATGAACCATCGTCTTTAAAGTAACTATCCACGGCTACCTCTGTCTACAAAGGTGGACACATGTGCCACTCTGTCGTCAGTGGACCGTTCATCATTGTGCTTAACAAAGAGACGACATTTGTGACGGCCCGCAAACAGTGCCCGACTCTAATAAAGATTAACTGAACTACAGGTGCGGACCTAAATAAACGAAACATGCCATTTTGTTCCAAGAAGGTACAATGATACTTACCTTTAAAAGATGTGCAAAAACAAGCGCGCAAGCATCCATTACCGATGCACGTACCATAACGGGCAGTTTATGTTCGGCAGCGCGTGAAAAATGTTAGAAATCAATAGCTTGCTTCATTTATATTTGGCTGCTCTTGTATACCTGTCCTGCTATCTTCGTAGTCCTGAAGAAGTGTCCCCTCGACATAATCTGGGTCGTCGATTTCCTGACTGAGTGTCAGCCTATCATCCATCATCATTTCATGCTTACATCACTTTCGCCGGACGAAGCCTTATCTTCGAAGACAGCCCTGAAGCGTCACATAGCCTCGAGATACCATCGCCGAAGAAGCGAGAGTGGCATCGCCAAAGAAGTGAGAGTACCATCTTAGTCAAGCGATCAAGTGTCATCGTTCCCGTCGGTGTCGCGGATACCGAAAACGTCGAAGACACCATTGAGGGAAATGCCTTAGGATAGAGCGAGGACTCGGCATGGGAAGTCATTCACCGTTTGTTTCCGGAGTAGACCGGAAGTTCATCGAATATTATTAGCACATCGACAGAATAACAACTGCTTTCGCGTAACTTTTAGTGTTGCCAAGTTAGTGGTTTTCTCGGTAAATCTAGCAGCTTTTTACAGCGTTTAGCGGGACAAAAATGTGTTATTGCGGGAAGCATGATTTTTGGCGGCTTCTTAGTTATCATTGGCCTTTTTTTCTACAGCTTAACGTGATTTGTTTAGAACCGCCTAAATTCCTTAAAGTTATGCTCAGCTTTGAAAGTGAACGTCATCATGAGGGCACGATATCACTGACATGCCTTGGTGACGAACATCGGAAAATATACGCATTATACGTCCTAAAGGCAGCCTTCTAGTCTATTGTTTCCAGGCGTGCGCTCCGGCTGTCTTGGACTTGTAAAGTATGTGCGGAAGTTCGGGGAAGAGTGGCTGCGGTTTCGAAACTGGGTACTGGAAGTTGTAAACGTAAACGAATGCTCTTTTTATGTTGTTATCTGCGTCCAGCTTTTTATACAGGAAAGGAAAAAAAAAGTGCTTCTGCATAATTTCAACCTGCTAAAGGCAGGCGACGTATTCCCGAGAACGTAAGTATTAATTCACAGTGTGATGTTGCCAATAAAAAGGAATAAAAGTGTTTTGTTTTATAAAATTTGTAAAACTAGTTGTATTGTTTAGAGACTATATAAACCCAGCAAAATGCGTAAAAATAGTTTTTATGTGAATATTTATTTTTGCGGTTTTTAGCGGGTTTTGGGACTTCTTGTTGCGTGCTTTCATTTTTCGTATTGGAACACTCCTCGTAAAAGCTATCAGACATTCGAGGCGCGTTGGCCGTTCTCGTCTGCGAGTTTCTATTTTTGAGTTGGCAACCCTGCTCGTAAAACATTTCTGACATTCGAGGCGCCTTCGGCCTCCCATACCGATTGCAGATTGGCCTAACGTAGTGCACATTCCCGCCTTCAAAACAAAACAAACGAACAATTAAACAAACAAACAAGCAAAAAACGAGCAAAAAAAAACTACTCCGCCCTGAAGAAGACACTGAGTTACAGCGAGGTTACAGCGAGGTTACTTCGAAGTTACAGCGAGTGCCTCTCGTCGTCGGCATAAGCTCGGTAAACACCGATTGCCAAGCATAGTATTGTAACCCATGGCATATCCGTCAGAGTTCCCTGCTCTGGCTATTTTTTGAAAGGAAAATGCATGCAAAAGAAAAGTTTCATGCATAAAATACATCAAAATAAATGCACGATTTTCTTTCGTCGTTTTACCGCCTTCTCCAATTACACAGTGATATCTATACCTGTTTTGGCTTTACCGAAATTAAGGAATAGTGAACATTCACCTGAGTGTTACAGTTGCGAAAGAAGAGAGGTTTGAAGAAACTTTATAACTTGTTTTTGAAGTAAAACTCTCTAAATACAACCCTTGCTATGAAGGAAAGGTACGCAGCTTCCTCAAATCTTTAGTTGTCGAAGCAATCTACCCCAATCAAAACATTTTTCTTATATTTTTCTTATGTATTGCGGGGCTTAATACCATGAAACTGTAACTGGGCTATCTATCATAAGTGCTCGTGTCGGAGGTCTGTGGTCAAATTTTGACTTTTTGGTATTCTTAAAGCGCACTGACAACGCTCAGCGGAAGTTGTCGCTTTTATCGCAGTGCAGCCGCAGCAGCCGAAATTCCATCTCGCAACCTCAGTGTCTGCAGCCAAGTTTGAAAATGACAGGGCTGCACATTTTGCTGCAATGGGTAGCTCTTCAGTTTGGGGAGGTAGCAACTATCTTTACATACTTTCTTACTTGACTATCTCAAGCAGCAAGAAGACGAAGCCAAACGAAACATAATATACATCGTAATGAATTCGCGCTTATACCGTCGGAACCGAGCGCGTAGCCTAGCAGTGTGGAGCGCGCATTTGGTTACAAGGGAAAGGAAGAGGAGGTGGGATAGCCGTAGTTGCTTGTCTTCATTCATCAGGGGCTCGGAAGCGGAACCTTACCTTTTGTTCTTCAGCGGCGGTGGCTCCGTTCGCTTCTCATTTAAAGCAGACGGGGCGTCATCTAACACGCGTGCCAGCCTTTCCCATAAACGCGGATCATTAATCATTACTTCGACCGTCTACCCATCATAAAAGTCTACGGAAAGAAGCTCGCGTGCATCACTGTGCTACAGCAAGAAGATATGGACAGTAAGGAAACAAGAAGCTGAAAGCATTATTAGCTGTATCAATGCAGAGTTGTCTGGCAACTGTGTTGTTAAGTCAGTACCAGCGTTTGTTTGCAGCGTCAATTTAAAAGCTGTCAAGCGATGTGAACCAAAACGTAAAGGAAAGCGAAGTTAAAAATGTGTGTCAAATGTTTAAAAAAATGTGTACTGTGCCAAATGAGTTAAAAATCGTACAGAAAGCAGTAAGATAGGCCTTGAAAATAACATAAAAGTAACGGGTGGAATAGGCAGCGCTGAAGCTATACACTCAAGCACGTTTTCATAAATACGGAAAATACAGCCACGTACCCTGCCGGGTCGATGGGGAAAGAGTTCAAGACAAGCTGACGACACGAAGGCAGGTTTATGCCTTTTTATCAGCCTAGTTCTTTTTTTTTTTCCCTCGAGGTAGCCGTCGGAGTTCAAGACACGCGGTTTTGGTCGTGGAGGCAATTTTCCGGCCCATCGGTCATTGCAGCGTGCAGCTCGGCCCCTGGATAGCATCGTTTCAACACTCCAGACAAGTGATGGGAATGGCGTTCGTTGGCTTCGCTCCATGTTGTGACCGCGGGCATGGAGGTCGATTTCTTGAGTGCTTTGTTCCTCTACGGTCACTTATAGGACAAACGGGGTCGAGGGCTGGAGTGATTGCAGACGTGAAATCACGTTGCCGTAGTACAAGGTTGTTTTAGTTTGGTTTAGAGGGTTCAAAGCGACATCGGACACAAGGAACGCTGTATTGGAAGGCTCCGAAAGGCTCCAAGGCTCAACGCTTGGAGTTCTTTAACGTGCACTGATATCACATAGTATTCGAGTTTCTTGCTTCCACCTCCACAGAAACGCGGCCGCCGTGATCGAATTCATGACCTTTGGTTAAGAAGTAGAGCTCCCTAACCGATTAGCCACAGCGCGGGGCCCATAATAAAATGTGGTGACATCCTTGCCGCTTCTTAAAGGTAGGCACTGCGAGGGGCTTGAAATCCACCCCTGCACATCAGGTAATGCGGTCAGGCGGGCACAAAGTCAAGAATACGTAATTAACTTCAATCGATTAATGAACATTTTAGTAACTGCAGTTAGCGGACATGTTTACACTCGAAAATTTCAGGCAATCGTATTCCTAAACAATTCAATCTGGTCGAATTATCTACCAGCGCGTGTGTTTCAACGCAGGCAGCGCACGTCATTGACCCAATATTAGCACTATGCTGGCAATGTCCGGCCCAACATAGGACTAGTGTATTGCCAACACCGCTCAATATTGGGCCTATTGTTGGGCCGCCTGGGAAGCTGTATGCTTCCAAATTTACAATTTAGACTGCGGAATTGCGCGGTGACCATCGGCGATTAATTCTTCATGGTATCAACAGCGTAGGTCACCTGGTGAACTGGTGAAGCTGATAACTGTTTCACTTTCACTTTCGGATGTCAAAATGAAATAAGCGCCACGCAACAGCTGTGCCTCACCAGGCAGGAGTTTCCCGTTTCCTGCCATCGCCTTGCATGCAATTGATGAGAAATTAATGAAATTATTGAGGTAGGATATATTTTACTGTATCTCACAAGTTGTTTGAACTAATGTAGAATCCAGAGCTCTCTCGTCCAACTAGGGCTGCAACTGAGCGCAGAAAATAGCCCATCGAGTACTTGTTGAATGTTGATATATGTTAAAAAGATATTGCCGTGACTGGAAAGATACTCCAACCTTTTTCCTTGTAAAGTACAACGAGCGCTTAACTGACTTGTAAAATAAGCAAAGACGTGGAAACTAGAAGTTGTCTGGAACCGGCTTGCTGTCACGGCGTTGCGTTTCACGCATATTCTGTTCACGCTGGTGATGTTTCTGTGCGGCTGTTGCTAAGCAGCTGTTGCCATGCAGCTGTTGCTATGCAGCTGTTGCTATGCAGCTGTTGTTATACGGATGTTGCTATGCGGCTGTTAATGCGGCTGTTGCCATGCAGTTGTTGCTATGACGCTGGTCTACAAGCAAGCAAGACTAGAGGCTCATTGGGGTAGTAGGATTCGAAATAAAGCTTTCTTGCTAATATTATTCTAATTTGCGGAGTATTAATTTGGTTTGCGGAGCAATATAACACACTAAAGGACGTCAGTTTTTATTGCCAACTGCTGTTTTATTAGGCGGCATTGTGTTATGATCGACCTTTTACTCCTGCTGGATTTTGTTGCGGCGACAAACAAGTGATAGAGGGTCATGCATATGAAGGTATTAAGTGTAGCGCTAGAATTTTCGCCGCAGTTGACGGCCGGTAGGTGGTGCTTAGAGATGATAACATGGCATTAAAACTGTGACCCGGCTAATGGGCTGTTTAGCTTGGTCGGCTCCCACAGATAATTGTCAGATGAAAATGGCCTGGCTCACCGGGACAAAGGTGACTCATGTCTTGCATGTGGACTAGTTCCCTATTTTGAGGAGCTGAAAGTCGTCGCCCTGTGTACACCTTGTTGTAAAGCGTGTAAAAAGGAATTAGTAGCGACTTTGAACTAATTTCGCGGATTTGATGATTGAAGGCCGCTGACAGTAGTACCATTCGTGAATTCGAAAAGCATTGACGCTAGCAGGCTGGTACAGGCGTCCTCTTGCGATAAGTACAAATGGCAATCTCGATCAGTCTGCCGAAATCATCGTTCTTCGAGCTCGCGGACGAGTAAGAACCAAGTAGGGACAATTTATAATGAACATTTCGAGGATACACCTTCAGCTGACAGCATAGGAACTTAGGTGGGTATTAAGTGCTCGGAAACTTGGGAAACCGTTGAAATGCTACGAGTTTCGTGTTACTAAACTGAATTGAGAGCGGAGATAATTGGAGGGTATCAAACTGTGAGAGGGCCCGTGATGCTCTGAGAGTTAATGTTGACCTGAAAAATGATATCGTGTTTTTTGTTGTCAGCGCGCGAGCACATTTCGCAGGTTTTCATGTAGCATTTCTTGGAACCAGTGGGCACATTGAAATTTCTCGTTGGCTTAGCTTACTCGGCGTACCACGCATGCGCAGTATGACTTCAAAACTTCTTGGCATCACATCTCTCGTTTTAAGCCAATGATCACACTAAATAGGAGCTCGGTGTTTGACGAGGAACCAGCATTTTTTTTCTCCTTGTTAATTTGTTACGCATTACAGAGTGCTGAAAGGCTCGACCAAGTTAGCCAACTCGTTTGGAGAAATTGGTCTCGTGTGCCATAAGCACCCTTTTATTCAATTTCCGAGTGAGAGGGCTTTTGTAAAATGCACATTGCTAACAACCAAATTATTTCGAGCATTGCAGCGCTATAGTTTTTTCTTATATCCATCTGTCTTCAGTAAGGCCGACCTCATTGGCTCGCGCAATAGCTGTGTCAAAAGCAGCAATTCAACCAACTTCGGACAAAAGTGTACATCAGCGTGGACAAGCTAGCGGTGGGTAATGCAAATAGATGCAACCGCATTGATTTGAAGCCATTTGAATTTTTACCGCTTTTTCTTTGCTTTCTCTCGGCGCCGGGAAGCGCGGCGAGGATGGAGAAGAAACTGCAAGCCTTGTCGTTTAGGTCGTCAATTTTGATTTCCCAACTTCGAATCCAGGTCACCACGAGCGTACTAAATTGAATCGGCCCGATGAGCGCATTTGTGGCATGGCTGGGACACTGGGCTTGTGTATTTGTAAGAGAGAATTGGCGTTAGCCTCGGCGGGAGGTTGAATGGGTAAGAGTGGAGAAGAGGATTGCAAGAGCGAGAGTCTACCATAAATAATCGGGTCACCCATTGTACGGATCCGCTAGCGCCAGTTGGCATAGCTACAGCCCGAAAAGGTTTAGGCTGAATGAGTATATAGAGTTTTGCGAAAAAGAAAGCGGGTGTATTCGTATCGGCCGACACAGCTCGTAATAATCATTACTCACGAAAGACACGCACACGCTTTACTCGTGCACGACGCCATCAGTAAATGACTTCGCCATATATCTCGGCGCACGCACTCAATATATCACGGCCTCTGCAACATTGTAGTCGCGTTTGTCAACGTCTTTACTGTGCGCTGCGCGGGTTCCTTTGTTAGTGAGGGCTACATGGTACAAAGATCACGAATCGAATTAGCCACGTCTACTCGCTGCTTTTTTATAACGTTTGTAAGATGGCGGAAGCTTTTATTGTCTTTTTTTTTTTTTTGAACACCGTCATTTTGTTGGCATCGTGGGGATGCCAGCGCAATAGCATCGCGCAGCCGTTAGGATAGCATACGAAACACTGGATAAATCGGGAGGAATTTCAGTGAGAAATTTGTTGGACATACTTCAGAAACCGCACACCCAAAAACTGACGCGCAGTAATATAATATGATGCGACAAATATTCGTTGCGAACACCATTGTGCACATTACAAAAAAACAAAAAGCAAAAAAACAAACAAGTGAGCGATTGCAATTAGAAATAGTTCATCTTATTTATTTTATTTTAACTTTGGTGCTCATTTACAGCTCGTGAAATGTAGGTAGATAATTAAAGTGAAGTAATCGATTACTGTTAACGTCTTTTTTTTTTCTTTTCAAATGCTTAATAATAAATATGGGCGTGAACGAGTTTGGTGCGACTTGCTTGATGTAGCGTTTTGCATAATTAAGTTGATATGCTCACCTGCAGTTTTTCTTTTTTTTTTTTTAATGTTATCCGTCGTTTTGTATTTCTTCGCGGTTCCTTATGATCCTATCTGTAGCTGCACTGAATAACATTCCGATGTAGATACGCGTCGGATGGAAGGGAAATGATTTATTTTTGCGAGAACCTTGCGCATCCCTTTGTAGCTGCGCAAGGCGCCGCGCTTCGCTATTGGCCTTATTAAAGGACAAAACCTCAGCTTATTAAACGTGACGTTAATTACCGTGTTGCAAATAAATGTGATGTAATAACGACTGCTCTAGTCAAAGGAAGGTGTCCTGGGCTTTCATGCGGATATACCTTTTGCGCATGCTTTTCCTACGAACTGTTCATTCGACTGTTGCCGCTGTAGGAAAGACAGGAGAATTCAGCGTGACACCAGTGTTTGCCTCATAGTTAAGATTCGTCAAGTTATAACAACTGGTTACAACGTCTTGAAGAAATATAAAACATTATAGTGATTCATTGAATTGCGATGAACATTACACCTTAGAAAAAGTGATGCAAGCATTAAAAGATTAGAAGGAAGTGTAGTTTCAAAAGCAGCCAATTACTTGAAACGCTTTGCTTATAAGTCTGATTGTGATCGCTAAGCATGCTTCTAGCGGCACTGGGAAAGTGAAATCACACACAATGTACTACGGTGATTTTGGCGAATGGGGTGCCCGATTCTTTTTGAATTGGAAATAGAGCGTAACCTTGAGTCAGCCTTTAACATTACGTCGCTGCTAAAATTTTCTTGCTGTGCGCCATGTCAGTAAGAACATCCAGCTTTTGACAGTAGATTTCAATTTCGGGCAGGTAGTCTAAAGAGAACAAGATTCGAGCTGAATTTCGGGGAAGTGCATTCTCCTCACTGCGTTGTGCGCAGAAGCCTGCTTTTCAACACAAAACACTGCTTTGTTATTGTCAGTAACTGACAATAATTCCGGTGCTCTTGCTCTGACAGTTTCTGCCGGACATTAGAGACGTATTTGCACGTAGGAAATTGTCGATACACGTACACTGTCTCATCGAATTACTGCGCCGTCTTCTAACCTTCTGCATGCGTTGGTAGGCTGGCCGAGGGCAGAACTGGGATTATTTGTTTTAACTGCATAACATCGATAAAGCGGGAAACAAATCAAGCAGGAAAGGGTATAATATCATTTTTAAGATGTGAACCAACAGTAGCACTTTTTAGAATATTACTGGTTGTGCGCAGTTCCAAAACGCTTCAACAATCGTAGCTCTCAAAGCCAAGTAGAACGATCACGGAAAGGAACGATTATTCGGATACTGAAAAGCGCCCTCACGCTGGCGCGCTTAGACGTAAACCTGTGTTTCAAAACCTCTAAAATCTGTTGCCTTTAACACTCACCTTTCTTCTGAGGATGCTTATACAAACCCAACGAGCAGCTTTTAGCCAAACTTAATCCTTTTATCCTCAGTGCTTACCTGAGTCAAAGTCAACACCTTCGTTCAGTGAGAACGGCTGCCCTCCACTGAAAGTATTTAACCAGGAAGGAACCGAATTAGAAGAGAAGCATGACTGTTTTACAGAGGCCATAATATTGACACCACTACGTCACGTAGATGTCCCGTGGTGGTGACAATATCTATTAACTTCAGTGAAAGGTTCGAAACACTGAGACAATGATATTTCATGTGTGACTGCGATATCTGAAATAGAGTGGGGCTTAGAGCATTAACGCTTCCAAATCCAAACGTTTGCGTGCAGCTTCTACTGGCAATAATTGCTGCTCGTGATAAATCAACCCCGCGGACAGTGTTAGACACTTGTGCTTTTCCAGCCGACGACATAGTCGATGAGCTTTTTAAAGAGGTTTCATCGCTGTAAACGTCGTTATAGAGCAATAAAGCAAGGCTAAAATAAACATATATACCCTCTAAATACGTTATTCTTGTCCAACGATCACACACTAAAGGTTCTGAGTGTAAGCTCGGAATAGAAACCATTGCGAAAGCAGTAACAAAGGAAGCTAGCTACAATGCGTCTGCCTTGATGAGGGATATTCTTCGGTCTCAGGGGATTTGGACTCACGAGAGATTTTCATCTCTCGAAATGAAATCTCTGACAACCGTATTGTAAAGCGATGCAGGTTTTCAAGTGTGAATGTAAATAGTGCCTAATGGTTTGCCGAGAGGAAGAGGATAATAATACATGGCATGACCGGGCGGATATCACGGCTTTGGAATACGCTGAAATTGCATGAGATATTAATGCACGTTATAACTTTTTTTTTCTGTGGGGCTGACTAAATGCGATATGCTAGAGTAGATTTCTTGTTAGCAGCTTGCTGTTTTCAGAATTCACCACACGTTAAATTCACTGACGGACACGAGGATGAATGTGAAAAGAAAAACTGCCTCGTGCGATATAAACGTTTTACTTTTTTTTTCATAAATGTGTTTTATGAAATGTTGTCGTCTTAATTTTCACAGAAACCTGACTTTCGCGTTTTGTGCGAATCATGTAGACTTTCCAAAAAATTGGTGCCGGTAATTATTTGGGCAAAAGGAACATTAAGGGGCCTATCACTTCTGCTTAACAAAGTTTAGTATTCACGAAATATTCCGCCATTGTGATTTCACGTGAATTTGTGAAATATTGAGCTCATGAATATTAAGCACGTAAATATTAACATGATAGGTTCTTTAATATACTAAGAACACACTTTTTGAATGGTTATTGCTTAATCGACAGTATTGTTAGAAAGAAAAATGACATACGCTGTCAGCAGCATTGCCGCAACTCGATACGTTATTGCAGTACTGACCTTGTCTATTGCGAAATGATATGTTCCAGCTAACCAGCCAGACGTGTCTCTGCGGCTGATCATCAATATCAAGCAGAGGGTCGTTATTGCCTACTACTTCAATAAAACAAATCACCTCTTTTCAAGTGTATCTCCCAGAAACATTTATAGCTGCACTGTAATCATGGTCATCCTTATCGAAAAAAAAAAAATCGGAGATTCTTTAAAGTACCTTCAGGCGAAGCCTATAAAAAAAATTGTATTGTCGTGGAATATATAAAGAGGCTATGAGCTCCTTTAGGCAGCTGATGCCATTTCTTTCTCATTGGACATTAAATATTGCCCACGGTACTTGTAGTGTTATATGCGAAAAGTTCGCGTAAAGTTTTGCCTGTGGAATCGTCTCGATTCTCGGCTTTTCACATAGGGCCATTTCGCGTCCATCTGTGGTATTTCATGCACACGCACGCACGCACATACGCACACATGCACACACACACAGGGAATAGCTGAACAATGTGGATACTGGTACAAATACATTGATTTCTCACAACGTGCTTTTTATGTTGATAAGCGTGACATATTTCATGGCTTGGATTGATTTGGCTTGATTTTGGGGTTTAACGTCCCAAAGTGACTCAAGCTACGAGAGACGCCGTAGTGGAGGACTCCGGAAATTTAGACCACCTAGGGCTTTTTAACGTGCTCTGACATTGCACTGCAAGCGGGCGCTTTGCTTTTCGCCTCCATCGAAAGGTGACCGCCGAGGCTGGGATTCGATCCCGCATCCTTGGGAACTGTAGTCGAGCGCCGCAACCACTACGCCATTCCGGCGGGGGCGCATATTTCATGCTCAGAGCCGTTTGCTATGTTCTTTCGTAAACATGTTTTGCCGACAATCTTAGCGACTGTATTAGGTAACCTGTATAGAATACATTCAAGAACACATGTATTTGGTGAGGATTCAAAACCAACACTATGCACGCGCACATCATGATAATTTTCCTCTTTGAGCTTCTTGCCTTGCTTTCAACCCGTGCTACGTTTCTTGCTTAACCCATTACGGAATTCGCTGCCAGTGTTTGAAGAAAAGTAATGGTTCATCATTAAACTTTACGATTATCACAAGGGCTAGAAAAACGTTTTACAGGGTTTCACCAAGTCCCACAGAATATCACAGGAGATCACACAGAGTAATGGGAAGTAACTGGGGGAGACACTTCTTTTGTCCATGAAGTCTTAACAGTTCGGAGAAAGAGTGCTGTACAGGACGAGATTCTCAATTGTCATAAAGTCTTAAGGTCGGTGTGCAACTCCGGGGACATCTTTCCATTCGTTTCTTTCGTGGACACCGTGAACACCGTCGAGTGATATCGGGCCGAGTTCTTGCACTGCTTGATGCCGCCGATGCTGAATCGACCAACCATGAGTTCACTCTCAGCGACAGTGTCTCTGCGAAAGGGCCTCACGAAACGCCTCCGCCTCGAGCTGCTCCTCTGGAAGCACAGAAAAATGTACGGGTTGATGGCACTGTTGGAGGCCGATATGACGCCGAAGAGAGCCACCAGGTTTGGGTCCAGCGAGACACTCGAGCCGCCGAATGCCAGAACCATCTCCTGGACCATGTAGGGGAGGTTGGTCACCCCGAAGGCCACGAAGACAGCCGCTGTTAGCTTGACGGTCTTCACCTTATGATAAGAAAGACACAGAGACAACCACTTAAGATGCAGGTCACCTGGAACTTAACCGAATGCTACACTCGAACCACCACTAGCCTACAGACGGAGACGTTCTGACTACGACCTGTGTATTTTGTTGTGCGATTTGGCATTGGGGACGAATGTGTTACACCAAATCAGGGCTTGTAAATGGAACCTGAGGTTGGTAACGATGACACTGTGATCAAGAATTGCACAGAGCAAGTCTAGCTACGTACTGCAGTCTCTATTCACTTGGATGCAAGATGTTGCACCATCAAGGCTACAACAACAGAAACTCTTGTACACCTTTACTAAAAAGGCGCAATACACAACATTATCAGTAAAAATTTGGTACACAGCCAGTGTATAACAATACTAGACGCTGCGACTATACGGAAGTACTGATGCAATCTGTAGGATAGAATTGGAGTTCAATGAGTTTTGCTCCAGAAATTGCTTTTGGCAGCGTTCAGGAGCTGTAATAGTTTATTCATAAACACATTATCTCTTTTCAAATGCTATTTACCATGTGCGGTGAGGTACTATGGCACAAAAGAATTGCACACAAGTATTCTGATTCATGCGGTGGGTACAGCGCTAGGGCTGGTTACTTTTGCGTGAGAGATTTTTGCTGAAGAATCCAATTTCATACGCAGATTTCTCGCTCACATTAATCAATAATAAAGACTGGATTTAAAAATTGTTTTTTTTTTTTGTAATTTTGTGCTGACCGTTATACAACGCGGATCATCAAGTTTTAGCTGGCTTGCGATAGTGATGAGTGGCGAGGTATATTATAGTGAACGACGAAATATGGCATCGTAATAGTAGCCTAGTGCGTGCAGTACCGCCAAATATTCGGCAATCACTGGAGAGTCGTCTTGTTTCGCGGAGTTGTCTTTTCTCTTTGGTGGAGAGGGGAGAGCAGCGCTCTCTGTATATTTTAAATGCGGGAAGTTTAGATGCCTAAAGTTCGTCTGTTGTTTAATTTTACTGTTTTGTTTTGTAACCTCTCCTCTGCCAGGGTATCTAACGCACAGTGCAAGAGGCTGACAGCTAAGCACACGAGGTACAGTTTAACACACAAGGAGTTGGCGTATTTGGATAGCCTTAGATTAAAGACAAGAATAGTGGCTTTGGACCTGCATAGTATGGGGGAGCAGTATACTGCGGCGCGTCGTGCAGATCTTTATGCCCGGCCAGAAGCGAGTATCTTGAGGAAGCCACTGTGAATATATTGAAATAATCAAATTTGCATATTTTTCACGTGAGAGGGCTCAGCACATGAAAATTTCAAACGGGATGGGAAAAGTTTAGTCTGTATACACGTCAATTACAAAGCATCTGGCGGTCCTTGTGTAGGCATAGTGCTATTTCGATGTAATAATGAAATAAAAACAACCATGATAAATGAGTAATCTAAAGCAGCCACAGGAGAACCTGACTGGTTCGCGCCATCGTGAATTCGAATGCCTCTATAGTCTGAAAGTATGACAAGTTGCATTCTGTTTCCTCTTTCTCAGAAGTTTGGCATGCTACGGACGTCTAAGTTTTGTGGAATAACACCTCTACTTATAGCGTGGTAAAATTCATGTGCAATATTAGACACTCCATTTCGTTCTTTTCTTCGTAATCGAGGTTTTTAATAGAGACGTTGCAGCGAAGCTCGATTCGAAGGCAAATGATTTACCAACCACGCAACACCTCAAAGCAACAGGCAAGCACCCACGATGGCTATGTGATTCATAAGACTGAATCTTCTGAGAGAACGAAGGTAAACAGAGCTGTCTCGAACAAGAGAGCCACCAAGAGAGCAAGAGAGCAGCAAGAGAGCAGCGAGAGAGTAGCAAGAGAGCAGCGAGAGAGTAGCAAGAGAGCAGCAAGATAGCAGCAAGAGAGCAGCAAGATAACAGCAAGAGAGCAAAGAGAGCCTTCTCACCTTGGCCTTCGGTAAGGACGAAGCTGTTTGGTGCCGGTTCCTGAACGCTGAGTTCTGGTGCCAAATCTCCACCAGGATGCGGCCGTACAGGGCGACAAGAAGTACCAGTGGAATCGCAAACACTGCCAGAAACACGAAGGTCATGTACAGCTGGCGAGGCAGCGTCGACGCCGCCTTGTGGGCGTAGAACACCGACGCGCAGTAGCAAACTCCAGAGCCGGCCTCAACAATCCGGAACACGTACAGGTTGGGCAATGATGGCAATAGCGACGCCACCCAGGCGGCTCCCGCCAGGCGCCATGGCGCGGGACACCTGGCCAGAGGGTACACGATGGCGAAGTGCCGGTCCAACGCGATGCTCACAATCATGTAAGTGGACGAAGCAAGCGCGAACGTCTGCAACACCTTAAAGATTCGGCAGAACGCATCACCGGCGATCCACACGCGTCCCATGACCTCCCAAACAGTCTGCGAAGTCATGGTCACCGTGGTGACCAGGAGGTCTGCCACAGCCAGGTTCAGGAAGAGTACGTGGGCTTTCTGGTAGCGACGCCGGCGGTGGTTGCGCAGGAGGCGCCAGCAGACGACGCTGTTGCCCGTGAAGGAGAAGGCTATCATGATGATGATGACTGTGATCCGGACCTGACTGTGGTACTGAGGCCCGAGCACCGACTCCGGACTGCCGTCATCTCCTGGGCCAACCGAAGGCAGAGACAGGCTGGCGGTGGCATTTACTAAGGCATCCGCTATGGCGGCATGGTTGGAGGCCTTCGGGAAGCTATCCGGCATCGCTCAGGTG
Organism: Amblyomma maculatum; assembly: GCA_023969395.1. Lineage (NCBI taxonomy): Eukaryota > Metazoa > Arthropoda > Arachnida > Ixodida > Ixodidae > Amblyomma > Amblyomma maculatum. The sequence continues at coordinate 75,878 of JAJIZL010017353.1, forward strand.
TCGTACGAGTCGCGCACCATGGGGGTGACACTTCCAAGGGCAACCTTTGCTTCAGCGTCTTGAACCCTGGGGATGGTGAAGACACTGAAAGTTAAGGAAAAGAATACCATAATTTAGCCACCTTTGACTGGCATGGTCAGAAAAAAAAGCGAGGGACAATTATCGCTATATGCTCTTTGCCTCAGATAAGAGCTGCATGTCTGGGAGCTTCTTACTTTATTGATTCGAGTATAATAAGCGTTCATAAAACAAGAGTAATGAAGGCACGACATGTTTAAGTGAAAGCTTTTAGCCAAAATGTTTTAGCGCCAACCTTCAACCTCCTGCATCACTGAAGTGCTCCACGCGGAATGAGTCCAACTTAGAAAATAAAGCGTCGTCATCCTGCAGGAAAACCCAAACAATTATTTTATTGTTATGCACAAAACCTGATCGATCGACGCGATTGTGTGAAAACTTCGTCTTATGTGCACTATGTTTTAGTGTATAAGAAGTCAGACACTGCTACACGCGTCCTTGTAAGTGCAAACTCTGCTATCTGCGAGAGTTGTCGCTTCAAGCGCTGGTGTTTCGGAAGAAGCAGCTTTGCCCGGATTCTGTGCAGAGTATGTTTCATGGTCGCTGCTGTCGCTTTTTATTCTTATCGAAGGTCGATAAATCTATTTAGGCTGAAGAAAAGCTGCAAAAAGAATTAAAAAATAAACATTTGAAACGATTTATAGTCACCGATCGCTGTTAAGAATCTCACGTGTCAAAGCAAGAGGCAACGGATAAGAGCTGTGTATATCTACAGCACCTAAAGCATACTCCTCCATTTTCCCATGTCAAAAGCTATGTATGTATAAATCGTAATTATTTTCATTTTTTAGTACTTTAACAAACCCCGAAATGAGAAATAAGGATAAGAATCAAGGAACCAGATCTGGAAGTCAGAAATAATAGGGCCCTAGGTTTTCTGATTATTATTTTATTTCGTTTTCTAACAGCCGCTTATTGAAGGAACAGCGCCACACGGAGACCCGAAGGGGGAAGATGTTCACGCAGCGTTAACGTTAAATAGCTAGCAACGTTCATTCGTAACGAAACCAAGCATAAAACAATATAACGCAAAATACAGGTAGTCCAATGCACGTAAGAAAAACCACCCTTCGCAACAAGAACAGAAAAATATCCACTGAACTCATTCATAACTTATGGCCAGTCAAAATGCGTAGCCAGCACTAACAACTAACAGGAATTCGAGGGCAGAACACAATGTAAACAATTACACGGGATATGGGAATAATGAAGCGACGCAGCAAAACGCACAGGGAAGGTATTAGGAATTAGGCAAGAAGTTTGCACAAAGCTCCTTAAAAACATGCTGTAACGTTGGGGGGGTGCAAGTGGAATGATGGTCTAACATGTGTGAGAAAATTGGAGCGAGAAGAGTGAGGGCGTATGAAGAAACCTGTTGTCAGCCAGGAAAAGATGGTACAAGCGAGAAAAAGATGAGGGTCGGCTTGGTTGCAAACAATAAACTATCATAATTTAAGGTATAGATGGAAAGAACAAAGGCCACGAAAAAGACTAAACCTCCAAGTACTAAAAACGGAACTTAAAAAAAAAAAAAGTAGAGGTTCAAGCATCCTCGATGCAAGCTTCGTGGGCGTCAACCATCTGCTGTCGCCTCGGTCGCTGCTGACATGGAGGAAGGAAAAACTTCTTCCATGGCTGCTGCCGCTTCGATCTTGGCTCCCTTCCGTGTTTGGTAAGCTTCTTGGCAAATGGCGAATCTGGCACAGCTTCGGTCTCTGTGTTTGGCGAGGTGGCGTATGTGTATGGCGTAATTACCCATCTTAAATGAAGAAGGAGCTCAGATGGGACTTTATGAAGACGATCAAATATATGTTCAATGCACAGCGCGGGAAAGTGTTTTCCATTTGGGACTCAATGAAGACGGCGATATTTACTGCACAGCAAGAGAGTGTGTTGCAGTTTTACACGATGTGTTATCGGCTGCGGCGATAGCGTAGTATATTTGTGCCTGACCGTGACGGTAAAAACGACGTTTTATGAGGGCACACGAGTACATGGAGCAATCGGGGGGACGCATGAGGTACTATAGGTCCAGGAATAACGCGAAACTCGGAAATGAACGCATTAGAGCTAACGCTCTGAAACTAGAACTTGGCTTAGTTTTTAAAAAATTATTCTAGGACACACTAATATCAAGAACCGTCATTATTATTATTCCCCCTACAGCGTTTAGGATCAGCTTGGAGAGTCAGCGTAGTCCACTAATTGTTTACTATATATTCAAACAGTCGCATGAGGCGCTCTGTGACGAGAAATTACTTCTAGTGACGAGATGATTGTGAGTTTGTTTCGCCCGGTTGCGAAATCAGTTACGAAACTTCCTGCTTCCTCAATATCATTGAGGGCAGGTTGATGTATGTATTAAAACTGATTCTGCGCTCAGTAAATCTGCAGCGCCACACTGGCCGAATGGTGCAGCATTGGAATTCACTTTTTGCCAAACTTACCACGGTAACTCCACGTAGATATGATTACTTTATGCCTGCAAGCCCTGCAGTATCTTTAAGGTAATTGCATGGACCGAGAACTTATAAAATCATCCCTGAATTCGAAGGCTATTGTAAACCTTGCAATTCTCAGGCATCGGAAACATGGCGCAAACGAAATAAATTTTCACGATTTGATTTTTACTGGTTCCTTCACAGCAAATTCATAACATAAAATTTCCAAAGAAAGCTTTATTACATCGCAATTAATATAATTAATTTTATTGATTTCTGAGCGTTAACGTAATACTAAAGTTCTAGGAAAATGTGTGGGCGATCGATTTGTATGATGGCCGAAACTCAGAACTGCTCAACTACGTGCCAGATCAACAGTTTGCCAGCAGAAAGTTTAGACTAATCTGCCAAAGCTGTTACCTTTTGCATCTACTGTTACCTTTTGCATCTATTACCTTTTCAGTTGGCCTTCAGCGTCTCAAGAAGGTGAAAAAGTGATGGGCCTTTCTATAGTCAATTTGTAAAAGGCCGTTTGTGCAAATGTTTTATCAATTCTGGTAGATCATTCTGGGAAATAAATAAATATTGTTAACATTTTATGATAACAGGTGGCACAAGGTTGCACTACAGGATTAAAAATAGGGGGCGAGAGGGAGGACACCTAAGCTCCACCTTTAATGGTATGGTTCGACAGCTTTAACGGTTGTCGTGTGCGGCTCTCCTTGTAGATCCTCATTCGCGAACATGAACTATGCTGCTCTCCTAATAACCAATGCTTTAATTTACGCATATAGTATCTAATAACTAATTAGCGCATCGTATTGTGTAAAAGACCCTTCGACGTTGAATAAAGTCTTGACTTTATGACGTCACACAACCAGTCAATTAATCAGTGCCCAGAAACATCAATTACAAACTACCATCTTCCAGAGGAATGGTCGTGCTTTTCGCTCATAGCGCTGATAATGCCGACAACGCCGGATTTTGGGGAGAACTTCAACTCCATCGCTTCAATATCGTGTTGCTCAAATTTTGGTTTTACCTTAATGGAGTGATTTTCGTGGGCACCTCTTAGTGCTTAGATTAGGTTAGGGTAACTGCTGTTCGCTCAGGCAACGTACTGCTGTCGGCAGTACGTCGCAAATGTTTATTTGTTCTGAAAGTGAGGAGGGTGGCTCTGGTTCAGTCAAGACCGCGTGTACATGTGCAGCTGTCGCCACCAACGCCCCCCCCCCCCCCCCTCCCTTCCCTTGCGCCCTCTTTTCCAAAAAATGAATTCCTGTGTGATCTTTTTCCACGCTTCTTCGTAACCATATAAAATTTAGTTGGTCATAGCCGTACGTTTTCCGTCCGCCTATCCCTAGTATTTTTCTTAACAACCTCGCAACAGCTGGCTAAAAAACTGGTGTCGAGTTGGCTGAAGACAGTATTCAGCGTCCACTCGGCGTAGAGTGAAACAAGGCACCCACATACGAATTCTGCTTGTAGCAGTTCCAGTACCGTTCGTACGACGCGACGTTAAACCTAACGAAGCTTCCTACGTTGTTTCAGCCGTTTCCACTCCGTTTATTCCCGCGCATTGCAGTGTTACTCCCCATACTTCAATCCCAGCGCGAGTAGACACACGTGTTCCATGCGACGGCGCCATTAGGAAGTCTAGAACACAGTGGTTGCTCTACATTTAGCCAGGTTGGGTGACGGCACGTGGCAGTAATTGTGTGTACTTCGAGCAGACAGTGTGCGCCCTTCGCTCCTGTATGGTCTTTCGTACGTTGATCGATGCTGGCAAATTGTTTCTCGTTGCAGCGGAACCCGTCGACTGCTTTCCCTGTTGGTGGTGTGACGGTAGTGCGTATATACTTTATGCGTAAAAAGCGACGACCTCCTCTTAAACGGAGCGTTTCGCCACCGACGAGCCCATTCGATTCCGGGTAGTATCCCTTGCGTTAACGCCACTCGCTCACCTGCTCAGAACGAGAGCTCGCTCAGATTACAGTCTTTGCGCTGGTTCGACGCGTCGCGTGTACGCATCTTGGGTGTCCGCAGCTGTAAGGAAGCCATATGTACGGTCAAGTCTGTATTAAATAAGTGATTGATTGATTGGTTGGATGATCGACTGATTGATTGAATGGTTGAATGAATCTATCCCTCAACGGCACAAAGTGACACAGATGTATAGAAGAAGAGTTAGTGTTTGGGAGAGTGATACATATTAACATTGCACATTGCAATTACTAGAACTCAGCTTAGCTTGACGAACTACATCCATCATGAAGCTACGTGAGGTTAAGTCCCAGAGGCTCCTAGAGTTGGCTATCGAAGGCGCCATGCAGTAGAGGTCGAGATTAACTTCGGACCCGTTTATCACGCCCAGGGCGCATGGCACGTGGACGATGATTTGGCGCATCGTCTTCATCAGAAGGCGGCCGTGAAAGCCGGAATTTAGTTTCATATTTTTTTTTTACATCACACATATCAGAGGGCAGTTTTTTTCTTTGTTAGTCTTTTCGTCAGTGTGTTCGCGCCTGACAGGGGTGTCAGAGAGGTCAATACAATGTCATTTCATGCGACTGAATTTTGCCTCGCAAAGTCTGTCTGTGCTGACACGGTACTACAATAACAAAAAAAAAACAACAACAACAACAACAACAACAACAACAACAACAAAACTTTCACCTGGAATATAGTCTTTGCGATCAACTTACTGCGCATACGCTTTCCCTCTTCCTCCTCCAAATCTTTAAAGCCGCTGCGCCTGCCTTACTCATTTGACTAGCGCACTGCAGGGTACGACGCAGTACAAGGCAATTTGCTAGTTGTGCTAGTATCTTCTAGACCCACGCAGGTGCAAACTTTGTGTTCTGCGGCTTAAGAAATGAGTCACAATCTGGTCCGTTATACCGCCAATAACTAGAGCTAAATAAATATAGCACATGTGTGTAATGCCCATCGGGTTGTCACAGGCTATTAGCGTTCATCAAGTCAGGCTGGACAACGCAGACATTGTTAACAGCTATTCCCCCAAAATCAGGTCACGCCTATGTTGTACTGGAATTCTCGCCTCACAGGAAAGTTTTAACGCGCCGAGAGCAGTGATTTCCCTGAACTCACTAAGAAGCGAGTATTTTTTCCAGCAAGTGCCAACGAATTTGATACTGTGACGCTGCTTCAACAAACCTAAAAGTGAATACGAAGAATTCCAACGTTTTCTGATACCTACGACAGCCCATGGGAATTATTCCTAAGTTTAGTGTTAGTTAACGGCAAACTAGTAGTGTAACGATCTTTCAAAATGCCACTAGATTTGTCCGTGCGAAAAGAACATTACACACGTGCAAAAAATTACGAGTTTCCCCTACGTTGAAATGAAGCTACGAATTTGTCGCTGCCGAGAAATTGCAAATAACTGCGTATGGGTGTGGGATGCCGTTTCTGCCGAAGGACGAATACCAAAATAAAAATGTAACAGCTGTTCCTTCAATTAGCAGTGGCAGCGGACGAGCATACCAACGCCATGCTTGTCTCAGTAGCGGAAGGAAAAAGCCCTGCTTCCCAGCCGGGCAGCCTGTCTTTGTAGCTACCGTCGATGACGTATGCCTCGGGGGACGCAGCGGTGGCGTTGTGTTTTATCGGTAACGCAGTCCAGCGTGTGGCTGCTTTACGCTGGACCGGATGATAACAAGGTGGCTTTATGGAAATATGCACAGAGTGTGTCGTCAAAGGTGCAGTTGTGCTCGGACAAGGAGGTTTTAGGGGATTATTCTTTTACCATTGTAAATATAGATCAGTGATTCAGTCATATGCGAAATAATATTTTAGAACTGGTATCAAAACGAGGGCCGGATATAATAATTTTCGCAGAAAAATTCTGTTGAACGTTTTTGCGGGCTAAAGTTCTTTCATTCGATCGGGATTCTCTTCGTATTGTTGTGACTGTCAAAGCCATTCATACCCCGAATTAAATACGGACTAACAAGGAGGCAAGTGGGATAGTTAAGGTTATATAAGTCATTACTATAAGTGAGCTATTTCGCTCCACGTCTTCCATCACCGCGGTGATTGAGTGGATAGGACGTTGCACTACAGATACCTAGGATGCTATATCGAATCAGGATTGCGGTGGCCGCTTTTCGGCGGAGGTGAAAAGCAAGATGCCACGCGCAATGTGCGATGCCAGTGCAGATTAAAGAACCCCACGTGGTCAATATTTTCGGAACCCTCCACTACGGCGTCTTGTATGGCCTGAGTTAATTCGACATGTCTCGCCAATATATATTGATTGCACTAGCTTCAAAGCTACCCGTTCAGAGAAAAACCCTGCGCTGTTTTTGGTTGGTCAAAAACACGATTTATCGACAAAGTCATCACGTCACATCCACATTACCGTGAGCGGTAATTGAAAGCATTCTACAAAGTTCACGTTACAGGTGACAGCGATTAAATGAAGATCATTAAAAGGGGATAGGTAATGTGAAATAAAAGTCCCCGCGTGTATTTAGGTGATTTGCCTTCATAAAGAAAGTAATTTCGCTTGAAAAGAAATGTTGATACCTCAAGGTTTAGTAAAGGGTTCGAACCGATGACTCATTGTTTTGGGAGGCAGACACAGCAACGACTATGTCATGCTTGCTTGTTTATTTATTGATTGCCAGGCTTTGTCCTAAGCGTAAACATGGGCTCTAACCTTGGTAACCATTCCGGGGCACATGTTTGAGATCTCAAAACCTCAATAAGCTTGTGAATTCTTTCAGCATGCATATCATAATGAGACCCGGCCATTCGGGAGTAGCTTACGCTACGCTTAAGCCTACGAGCATAAATAAATCAAAACGGCAACCATCTTCATTATCTGTAGGCAAAAATTGAATTCCATACGACATGAGCCCTGACACTTTTCTTATAGTCCTTGGTCGCATGTCCCAGAAGTTAACCCCTTCCTAACAGTTCAAATACATGTGATCTATTGTTTCGGGTTATTTACAGATGAAGCTGTTGGATCCTCATGATAGGAAAAAGCCTTTTTTTTTTTTCTTGGAAACGCTTTACAGACAAAGTTCCAGTGTGCAGTTTGAAAAAAAAAAAAAGAAATCATTTGCTTCCGGTGGAACCTGCATCTTCTTAACCCTCTTCAATACATTACTGCCTGGGCCTTCAGAGAAGGCTCTGTATGCATGGGCTCTGGAAACATGGGCTCTGGTCGCATAAGTTTCTGTACGATGGTTGTCGCTTAACATTGCTTAAATAATCTATTGAAGAACTGGCAGTCAGAGATCTGACACTGGAAACCACTTTTTTTAAAGAAACTGTAAATGCCTCTTGTAATGCACTCTGTTCCGATAAGAAAAAAAAGATCGTGCCAGACATGCACAAGTCTGACTTGGCACACGGTACGTAAAAAAGTATCTTTAACGTCGGTTCTCAATTGCCTGTCCACATCGACAGTTAGAGGGGAAAAAATTAGGCTAGACACTGCTTCAGAAAAATTTTAGGTCAGCCAGCTGAATCAAAACTGGCATCCATTTATGTTTCTCATTTTGTACTCGATATTTTGCTTTGAGATTAACACTTTCAATGAAATACTCTTTCACTGAGAGGCCATCCATGCCAGCGCGTCTCACATCTATTTCCATTTTCCATAAACTATGGTGGCAAAGCAATATGATAAGTCATATGAGACACATTTTTGATTATGGATAGGCAAGAACCGTATACCATACGACGTGATTGACAGCTACTTTATCAAAGTACCCTGCAAGGTGTCCCTATCATTCCCTAAGAGCAGGCATGGCATAGTCTCTAGGACTGTGCCAAGCTTGTGTGGCTAGAGAATAACAAGGAGTATGTCGTGCGGCCCTTTATGTAAAGTCGTATATAACGACTGGACGAAAATGAGAATGTATGTAATTATAAAGGACCGCAGGCCGTTATCACGTCATACCACTAAAGCCCCCTTTAAGCGGCTCCTTAATACTTTTTTTTTTCCAGTTGACTCCAACTTCCTCAGAGGAGCTCATTTCTCACTGTTCTAGTCTCTTCACGTAGTTGTTTAATTTTGAGAAAGATGGAACAAAAGTGTTCAGAAAACCAAGCATACATGCGGGAGTATAAACGTAAAGGGGAAAACGAATGCCGGTTTTGCGGCTTGCGTCACGACGAGGTGAAATTTCGCGAGAAATACGGGTGCATTGTGCCCGCAGTTAAAACTGCCGCACTAGTTATCGCACTAGTTTTTCAATACGTTCAAGGAAACAAGGATATAAAGGCACCGAGTTCTTATCAGGAAGAAAGAGGTCGCCTCTCGGAAAATGCCGCGAACACATGACGATCGACTCATGCAGTGAATGGCGGTTGTCAATCAACAGTTTCTGCAATCTAGAGCCTAAAGTTTTTCCATTGCCTTGACAATCAGAAAGGCCGGCAGCAATGCTGCATAATTTACTTTACATAATTTTCTCACGTTACTGCCGGGAAGGCATCGGAAAATGCTTGGTATATGCAGAACCACCAGGAGAAACGGAAATGCCAAGAGATCTCTCTGTAAACGGGATCGAGGTGAGGAAGGAGGCAGCGCATTTGCGGACGTCATGGAAATCACCGAATTTTTCAAAACGGAGCTATCCCAATAATGTCTCACTGCGTTCATGAAGAACTCGCAAAGATACAAAGAAACAGTTCCGCATGCTGCCGCTCGTTCTTAGACTAGCTCGCATGGTGCCGTCGCCATGTGGCACCATGGACATTCCAAAATGGACATTCCAATGGAATGTCCATTTTTATGGACATTCCAAAAGCGACGGTAGTAACGTTTCAACACAGCAATAAAGGTGCTCTGAAATGCATTAAATGAGCAAAAAGGTATTTGAAATCAGTTTCTAGAACATATGGGCCATAAGTTTAAATTTCGTATTCTTACAAACTTAGGTACGAATGCACAAGGTTTTATAATTTGCGGATGGCTGCCGGGCACTGACTACGTGAACCCAGTTAAAGGTGTTTCTACGGCCCGTATTCCGCAGTCTAAAAACGGAAATCGCAGTTATGCAGGCCTCTTGAATAATCCTTCGTCCCAATCCCCCTGGTGTTTCGAGCTGCGCTCGTTTACTTTCGTTGTGCTTTCTGCGCTTCAGAGCTATAAGAGCTGACCGGTGGCTCCGAAATAGCTGGGGCCGTGGTGGCGAAATAAGAGAGATTAATTACCGCTCGGTAAAGCGACGCCAACGGTCCGTCCGATATCCTGTTTACTGGAAGGTTGAACGGTTGGCCGCCCAGAGCGGCCGACACGCTGCAACGGATCAGCG
>JAJIZL010017354.1:0-24977 GCA_023969395.1 Amblyomma maculatum
CAGGCGAACAATAGAGCGCGCAAATGCGGATGCTTGGTCGTAACAGCACATTAACGACCTGTCCAAGATCGCTTAGACGAGTTTTTCAATTGTCTGTTTTTGACCAACTTTTTGTACATGGTTCTTCGGCCATCTGAAGTTAAATCTGCTGTAATAGGAAAATACCCGGCATTATCTCTGTTCCACTAAAATGTTCGATCAATATCTAGCAAGGACGATGAACTAACGCTCTTGCTTGACACATTTCGCATATCGTTTTCTCTTATCATGCTCACAAAAGCCTGGTGCACCAAGGATTCGCGGGTATTCATTCTACCTGGCTATCGGTCTTTTTGTCGAAGTCGTCTAGATAGACGAGAGGGCGGCATCTCTGTTTTGATGAAAGAAAACATTATCTGTGAAGAAGTGGCTGAATTCTGTGCAATCACTGCAGACTATGAAGTGCATTCCTTGCGTAAACAAATTAATGTCTACAGCGTCTCGTACCGACCGCTCTCCGGCGATTTCGACAACTTTCTTCTTTTTCTTGAAAATTTATTCGGTTAAGTGATGGACAATAGGATGGATCTTCACTAAGCAGGAGATATAAACATTTTTATTAACGAAGTTATAACCACACAGTTATGTTTTTCTTTTTTTATGTATCGTTGTTCTTGTTGTTCACGGACTTTAACATATTTTAATGTGGAATTTCTGACATATTTGTGAATTTGGTTTAAGTACTTTGTTATAAGAGGTCCTCCTGACGGTTTCGCTTTGGGACCTCCTTATGTACCAAATAAACCATAATAATTTGTGTAATACATTTCTAAAAACTAAAAAACCTGAAACCTGAAATATGTTCATGCCAACACACTCCCAAAAGAAGCTATTCAACACCATAAATGCTAACGGGTTTTGGAATGCATTAATAGAGCCAACTCGTGTCACTCAAGATACAGTTCAGTTCAGGCGTTCAGTCGTGTCCGACTCTTCGTGACCCTATGGACCATGTCACGCCACGCTTTCCGGTCTCTCACTATCTTCTTAACATCACATAGCTTCATCTGCAATGCCTCGAGAATGCCATCTAACCATCGCGTTCGCTGCCTACCCATTCTCCGGCGACCCTCAACCTTTCCCAACATCAAATCTTTCTCCAGCGACTCCTCTCTCATTATTGGACGCATTTATCACAAATATTAATGCAGATTTATTGAAAGAAAGCGCTGTGAGCACTGGCCTTACTGACCATTTCGGAACACTATTGCTAGTTATAAAAACCCCATCACGTTATTACAGATGTGAAGCAAACAAAATATATACGAACAATGAATGCAGGCAATCTTCAGCCTTTTCGTCGTGCTATTGGTAAAAAAGCATGGAACTCTGTTTATGAAGCATGAAATAGTGACGCCGCGTATGATAATTTCATGGACGTGTTCAAAACTCTATATGATGCACATTTTCCGTTAACACCATTAAAAAAAACAAAAAAGCCCGAAAACCTTGGCTAACTGGAGAACTACTGAACCTGATTAAATATAAAAATGCCTTGTATGTCAAATTCGCAAAAGATAAGAATATAGAAGTTTTTGCTGAACTTAAGTCTTACCGGAACAGGCTTGTTTCTATATAACGTGCAGCAAGAAATCAATATTTTGTAAACATGTTTTCTGATGACAGCGCCAAACGCTGTGATGTGCTTTGGCGAAAGCTGAATTCCCTGCTGCGTCTTTGCACTGAAGAAAATATACCTGATATATTTATGCATCAAGGAGAGGAACTGAATGGTAGCATACTGGCTAACGTATTAAATATGTTTTTCGTACGGCAGGCTGACCACTGCGACGGCTCTTGAACTGATAGTGCATATGACGCGGATCCGTATCTATCTCAGTTTGGGGGCAGCCAATCGCTTTTGCTTCGTCCTACTGATTGTGCCGAGTTGTCCTTTTGTATTAACTTCATCAAAAAGATTAAAACTGAGGATGCATGTGGTGTACAGCTTCTTCCCGCAAAGCACGTACTTAATTTAATCTGTCCCGCTGTCACTTTTATATATAATTTAGTTTTGACTATAGGTGTATTTCCTATGGCAAGGCAGATTGCACGAGTGGTTCCAGTACATAAATTTGGAGACCGAAACGTCTTCTCCAGCTACCGTTCAATCTCGGTGCTGCCGGTATTTTCTAAAGGCCTAGAAAAAATATAGCGCATTATATTAGATCATATTTTTCGCGACAAAACTTTCATTTGGACTATCAGCGTGAAGCATCAATCAACAAAAACAGCCCTTTTAAGGCAAAAAGAAATTATCATAGGAGCTTTTAGTAAGAAACATATAGTACTAGGGATCCACAAACATTTTTGAAAAGCATTTGATATGATAAATCATAACATTCTTCTTTAAAATTATATAGATATGGTGTCCGCGAAACTCCCCACGCGCTACTGAAGTCATACCTTACAAATCGAAAGCAGTACGTAGAAATAAATAGCATTAAATCTTCTTTGCAAACAATTCACGTTGGCATTCCGCAGGGAAGCATACTCGGGCAGCTTTTATTTCTCATTTATATTAATGATATGGCACACTGTACACAGGGCGTAATTTTTAACTCCTACGCAGATGACACCACTATCTTCTTGTCCGGGATCACGGAAATCGACACTGAAGAATAAGCAAATAGCGCTTTATTTGAGGATAGCTGGGCCAAAGCTTGCTTGAAGATTAACACGAGCAAAAGAAAAGCTATGTTACTCACCGAAAGGAAAACACTTATCAGGTAGCATGAACTTACGACTAGGAACCGAACAAAGTGAACTTGTAGATTTGGTCAAAGTACTCGGAGTGGTATTTTCGAGCCACCTGACTTGCAATGAACATATTCGCTATGTTCAATGGAAAGTGTCATAAGCTGTTAGCGTCATGGCTCGAATAAGACTTCGTCTACCTCCTAAAATTAAGCTGTTATTATATAATGCTCTCGTGTTATCCCTTTTCCGGTACTGTAGGTTAGTTTGGTGTGCCACAGGAGTAACCAATTTATCAAAACTAAATGTATTATAAAAAAGAGCCGTCCGGTATGTCTCTGGTGTAACCTATCTCCATACCACCAAAGACCTTATTTTAAAGTATGAACTACTTTCGGTGTTCCAGTTATTTGATTACAGACTTATATCGACCTATAAATCTCACATAAAATCAAATAGTAGTTGTATAATTTTACTTGCAGACATAAAAGAAAATCCTGGAGGCAGAAAAACTCGACATAAAGAAAAACACCTTGTTCCAGCACCTCGCACATCCTCATATACACAGTGGCTGCATTATACTGTACCGAAAGTGTTGAATAAGCAAACTTTTGCCAGATTTGATCGAGTTTGCGTGTTTAACCACGATATCAGCCTCTATGGTCAAGAAGAGCTGTTATGAATTTGTAATTTTATTTTGCATCTTTGTGTACCATTGCTTTCTGTACCTGCAGTGCTTTCCCTCTTCTTTCCTTGTATCTTTGTCCTGTATTTTAAAACGTTCCTTCGTTTGTACAGAGGAACAGTGAATAGTTTTACCCGTTTTTATTTGTCTAAACGTGTTGAGCTATAAACATGTGAATTGATTTTTTCTACTTTCTGCTGCTCTGCTAGCTTTGTAAGGGGGGCCAGCACCGCGTCAAGTTGTTTTTACAGCTTTTAGTTCTGGCGCTTCCTTTTGTTGCTAAAAGCAAATAAACATGAACTTGAACTTGAACTTTGTGGTCATTTTCTTCGGCGTCCATCATACCTCGTGTGGAGCATCATCCTAAAACTGGATCGTCAACATGTCGCACAACCGATTTTTACAATTGCGTTCCTCCAGCGTTCGATTAAGGATTGGAACCTTCTCCCTGCAGTGCTGTTATCTGTAACAGGTTCGAAAATGTTCTTACTGCACATTACGGTGTTCCCAGATGATCATTTTGCACAGTTTATTTTCGATTTGTACCCATCTATGCTTTAATCCTAATTATCAGATTTTCTCTTGTATAGCCTTCCCCTTTATAACGGCCGACCTTAGCTTTGAGGCTATTACAAATACCTAAGTAAATGATATTTTATTAAGCTTCATTACGATGCATGCTACCCTGTCATTAATGATATAGAATTCCTCTCTATTACCAGCTATATCGTTGTTGACAAGGATCCCCACACCCAGTTCTCGTGTCTCTGGTAAACCTCGATAGCACTGTGAGCGCAGCGCGAACTTTCACCTCTTTCATCTATATAGATCCATCATCATCATCATCGCTGACAGCTGCTCGGAGCGTCGCGCGCTTTGTGCCAGCTGGTTCCGAAAAAGAACAGACGTTTGTGCAAGTGCTGTCCCACAAGTGGCCGAGGGGCGATTCGTATTCCCCACCTCTCGCTTTAGACTCACCTACCGTTCTCCCTGGAGCTCCGTTCAGGCCTTCGCTTGCGTCAACGGCCCTATGCTATGGATGAGGGCAACGGTGCTCGCTCACCCCCGGCGTCTCCTGCTCCTATTGCGGTTGCCCCTGCCTGGACAGTTCCCCAAATATTTGCTGGCCGATCCCCAAATATTTGCTGGCCTTCGCGGTGAAGATGTCGACGACTGGCTCGACAACTACAACAGGGTCAGCACATTTAACCGCTGAGATGACGTTCATAAACTGCTCAACGTCCTCTTCTACTTGGCTGACGTCGCAAAACTTGGTTCCTCAATCATGAGGGTGACATCGCTGACTGGCCTACATTCACGGACCAGCTAAATAAAATGTTCAGCACTCCGGCTGGTCGCTCAGAGCAGGCAAAGAAAAAACGTGAAGCTCGTCGCCAGCAGCCCGGCGAGTCCTATACGTGGTATATCCAGGACGTTCTGGCCCTTTGTCGCCGTGTCGACGCTGCTATGCATGAATCTGAGCGTGTTCGCCACATAATTAAGGGCATCAACACTGCTGCTTTCAATGCCTTCGTGGTTAATAATCCGTCGTCCGTGTCTGACATCACATCCACATGTCAACGTCTGGACCAGCTACAGTCGTGCCGCCTCATGCAAGAACCCAGTGATGGCGGCTCCCTCATAGATGGAAATTTGCGGTCCCTAATACGCACCATGATCCGAGAGGAGCTCTATGGCCTCACCAACCCCTCTGCTGTATCTCCAACTCTTCCGCCAGCAACGGTGAATTTGGGCAGCATCATCAAAGATGAACTGACGAATTTCAACTGCACTGTGGCACCTGCCCCACCTCCCATTGCCTCCCGCCCTCCCTCGCCACCTCTCAACGCCTCCCAACATCCCTTGCCAACCTATGCCGAGATTACTTCACGTCAACCCACCCCGCCTTCTCCTACTTGTTTGGCACCCGTGTGCGGTCACGTCGCTGCCATGGCACCATATCCTACAGTGCACCGTCCTGTTACAGCCTGGCGCCCCTCCCGCCCTGCGTGCTACTATTGTGGGATACGTGGCCATATTGTCAGTGTCTGTCGCCGCCGCCAGCAAGACGATCAACGGGGTTATGCTTCCTTTGAACGTGCCCGCGTGCGCTAGCCTGATGATTCTACACTGCCCTACTCAGACTTTTACCGGCGGTCTTCCTCTCCTCCGAATTCCACCGATGTTTCACGGCCCTCGCATCCTTCCCGACGCCGATCCCTTCGCCTTTTCGCCGCACGTCACCGCTTCGTCCTGCCTCGCAACCCTTCCAACCTATAACGGAAACCAACCGAAGCAGTTTTTGGAGGAAAAGCTGCTTCGAGTTCGAAATCTACAATTCCTCCTGGGCGACCGTCGAATATGTTAGTAGTGATTGTTGAAGGATTGTACGTTGAGGCCCTCATCGACACCGGCGCCGCTGTGTTCTTATCTGCGCAAAGTTCTAACGCCATACATCGGTCCGCCACTTCGTGGAACTAATGGAACTCTTATGAAACCCACCGGCCAATGCACAGCTTGTGTCCTTATTGATAACCAGCGGCATCATATTGAATTTATTGTGCTCCCCACGTGCGTTCATCTCATGATCTTGGGGTGGGATTTCTTATCGTCTGCGTCCGCCCACATCTCTTGCCGTGAGCGCCTTATTCATCTTGCGGACCCCGATATATTACCGACTTCTGATTGTTCACCACCACACGTGTTCGCAGCAGTTGATTTCGTTTTGCCCCCAAAACACGAGCAGCTGATCATCGTGACATTGGACTACCCTCTCGATGGCGAGGCCTTCGTTATGCCCGCTCCTCGGTGGACCTCCAACGGCCTAGCTCTTGCCTCGTGCCTCACCTCCTTCACCCGTGGCTGCGCGGTGGTTGCGGCCCTCAATGCAACTCTCCAGCCGTTATTACTGCCCAGAGGAGCAACAGTTGGGTTTATTTTTGACTGCGATCCCGTTCCCCTCAACGCACCTTCCAGCGCACCACCGCCTGCTGCCAAGCCTCCATTTCCGACATCCACTGCGCTCGCAGCCGCCATCAGCCCTGACCTTACATCCGAGCAGTCTACAGGTCTGCTAGACGTCCTCTAGCGGCACCGAGAGTCTTTTGATGTGTGCGCCTCAGCGTTGGGGAAGACCTCCGTCGACTCTCATCGCATAGAGACGGACGGCTCTGCTAATGTTCGACGACGGCCGTATCGCGTTTCAGCAGCAGAACGCAAAGTCATTGAGGAGCATGTTGCTGACATGCTTGCTCAAAATGTCATCCGGCCATCGACTAGCTCTTGGTCCTCACCTGTGGTTCTCGTTCGAGAAAACGATGACTCAGTCCGCTTCTGCGTGGATTACCGGGCACTTAACAAGATCACGCGCAAGGATGTTTACCCTTTGCCTCGTATTGATGACGCATTAGACTGTCTCCAAGGCGCTGAGTATTTCTCCAGTCTCGACCTACGCTCGGGATACTGGCAAATTCTTATGCACGATGCAGGACAAGACTGCCTTTTCTACCCCCGACGGACTCTGCGAATTTAACGTGATGCCTTTCGGACTCTGCAATGCGCCAGCCACCTTTGAGCTCATGATTGATACCGTGCTTCGCGGCATGAAATGGAAAACATGCCTATGTTATCTTGACGACATCATTGTCTTCTCGTCAAACTTCGCTCAGCCCTTACAGCGTCTCACTGAAGTCCACACGTCCCTTCCCCAGGCGGGGCTTCGGCTGAATACCAAAAAATGCCACTTTGCCAGTAAGACTATCAAAGTACCCGGCCATGTTTTCAGTAAGGCAGGAATCCAGCCTGATCCAGAAAAAATTGCGGCTGTCGTTAACTTTCCTCGGTCCCAACGCCAGAAAGATCTTCGCAGCTTTCTTGGCTTAGCCTCCTACTTCCGCCGTTTTATTCGGAACTTTGCAACAATTGCTGCCCCGTTACACAAGCTCGTGTCTTCCCAAGTGTTTTACACCTGGTGCACTGAATGTGAAGACGCCTTCAAAGCTCTCAAGCAGGCACTCACTTCCACTCCTGTGCTTCGCCATTTTGACGCTGATGCGCCCACCATACTTCACACAGACGCCAGTGGCCGCGGTATTGGCGCGGTTCTCTTGCAACGCAATGCAGTGTCTGAAGAGCAAGTCGTCGCATACGCCAGTCGTGCGCTTACTGCAGCTGAGCGTAACTTTACTATTATCGAGCAAGAGTGCCTCACCGTTGTTTGGTCGGTTCAAATATTTCGACCTTATTTTTATGACCGCCACTTCACCATTGTCACAGACCATCACGCACTATGTTGGCTGTCATCGCTGAAGAACTTATCGGGTCGACTGGGTCGCTGGGTACTACGTCTTCAAGAATACACCTTCACCATCACTTATAAATCTGGGCGAAAACACCTCGGCGCTGACGCCCTCTCTCGCTGCCCATTGATACCTACTGACGCGGCTCCACATACGGTCTTCTCTCCCTCTTGCCATCCGAGTCAGCCTTCTGTTGGCCAACTGAATGTTACACCCATCGCTATAGCTCCTCTCGAGAACAATGCTGATTTCTCGTCCTGCAGCTGACTGACCCTTACTGCCGCACAATCATCGCTCGCCTCCGTGGAGAATCAGTTGTCCCAATCAGTCGCTTGCGCCGTCAGCTTCGCGGTTCCGATTTCATCATGGAACACTTTACCGCGACGTTTATCACCCTACGGGTCAAAGCTGGGTACCCGTTGCCCCTCGCTCCCTTCGTTTTAAAATTATGGAGGCTTACCACGACGACCCCGCTGCAGGACACTTAGGCCACTTTAAAACTTACGACCATATCAAGAGCTGCTACTTCTGGCCTGGGTTTTCTGCCAGCGTCGCCAAATACATTTCATCATGTCCGTCTTGCCAGCATCGCAAGCGTTGAACATCCCCTCCTGCTGCCCTACTGCAATCTCCACCTTGCCCATCCGTGCCTTTTGACACAATCGCCATTGACTTGTTTGGTCCTCTCCCTTTGACGTCAGACGGAAACCGTTTTGTTGCCACTGCCATCGGCCATCTAACGCGGTATGCTGAAGCCGCACCTCTTCGCTCCGGTGCCGCCTCTGAAGTCGCCGATTTCTTCCTGCGTGCGATAGTTTTGCGTCTTGGTGCTCCTCGTATTCTCATTAGCGACCGTGGAAAGACATTTTTTTCTCAAGTCCTTGAGGAAGTACTGCGCGCAGCCAACACCGTCCATAAGACGTCTTCTAGCTACCGCCCTCAGACCAACGAACTCATCGAGCGTTTCATCGTACTTTGTCCGACATGGTATCTATGTATATCGCTCCTGACCACCGGAACTGGGACAACGTTTTACCTTTCGTCACCTACGCCTACAATTCCGCTGTTCAGCGCACTACTGGTTATAGCCCTTGCTTTTTAGTTTATGGCCGTCAACAATCGACAGTATTCGACACTGCTTTCTTCTCTGCTCCCTCTATGTCTGAATCTCTGGGCGAAGAGTTTGCCACTCGTATGGCCCAGTGTCGCCAACTTGCCCGTTTGAACACTGAAGATGCTCAACAAGAACGCAAAGCCCTGTATGATCAACGCCATCGAACTCCCTCCTTTTACCCCGGTGATGAAGTTCTCCTGTGGACACCAATCCGCATTCCTGGCCTGTGTGAGAAGTTCTTCCATCGTTACATTGGCCCTTATACAGTACTCCAACAAACATTCCGGTGAACTATCGTGTTACTCCCTCGCACACCGTCGCAGATCGACGTCGTCGCTCCGAAGATATCATGCACATCTCGCGCATGAAGCGTTATGCCCATCGTTCCTCATCCCTGTAATCAGCGACCAGGGTGGCCACTCTCTTGTCGGGGGCATTTGTGCGAGCGCAGCGCGTGAACTTTCACCTCTTTCTTCTATAAAGATCAATCATTATCATCATCATCATCATCGCTGACTGCTGCTCGGAGCGTCGCGCGCTGTGTGCCAGCTGGTTCCGAAAAGGAACAGACGTTTGTGCATGTGCTGTCCCACAGCACATGCATGTCCGCCCTTCAGTTTAATACATGCCTCATTTGAATTTCTTACTGCACTAAGCCCTATCACATCCTGTTTCATACCTTCTAATTCCTTTAAATATTAATTACCTGTTAAATACTGCCACTGCTAAACTAGGTTTACAAGCCAGCGTTCTAGCGTTAAACGTTGCCATGGCCATTGATTCTTAACCCCCTTTGCTGCGTTGCAGGTCTGACCGCCGCCGTGGTCATTTGCTGCGGAGCCACTGTGGTCTGAGGGCCGGGGGTTGGGGTATTCATAAGAAGTTGTGGCCAATTACGACACCAGGGTGGCCAAATCCTTTTCTGGTGAGGGAGTGACTTTCTGGAGTTGCCCACCGGCAGCAGGTCGCACCCCCAAACCTGTTTATGCAATTCCATCGCCCGGCAGGTTTTTTCCTTTCATTTTGTTATACCGGTGGGGAATTGAGTGGCACAGGGATTCGAACCACGGGTCTCTAGCACGGGGGGCTGATATTCTACCTCTGCGCCACCGCTGCTGCGATTTGGAAAGTACTCGCATATTATGACTAGCAGCTTACCGGTATCGCTGAAAGAGAAGTATACAACAGTTGCCTGTACTAAACTATGGGGCCGGAACGTGGAGGCTAACAAAACAAAAAAAGAGCTCTACGTAAGATGAGCACAACGCAGAAGGCTATGAAATGAAAAATGGCAGGTGTAACGTTAAGAGGTAGGAAACGTCCAGAGTGGTTCAGAGAATAGCAAGAGTTATTTATATTCTAGTAGAAATACAGAACACGAAATGGGCATGAACACGGCCTGCAGCTCTAAGGGAGGATAACTGATGGTTGCTTAGGGTAACAAATTGGATTCCCAAGAATGTAGCAGGGGGCGGCAGAAGGTAAAGTGAGCGGATGTTAAGTTCGCCGGAATCAATTTTATGGAGCTAGAACAAAACTTGAATAATTGAAGTAATATGGGAGAGGCCTTTGCCCTGCAGTGGGTATAGTCCGGCATATTATGATGATGATGACGGAAACTGCGTTAACCGCATGAAAAGCGTGCTCTGACGGGCTGCATTGTGAATCGGTGTGAGTGCGTGAAGCCCGTTTGGGCAAAGTATCTAATTTGGACTTACGACAGTGATAAGTATATAAAAAGACCGCATTGAAAGACACATTTATGCATGCTATAAGTGACAAAACCACTGTCACCGGTATTGGATCCGAAATTTCTTAATGATGTACGCTTTCCTGGCCTACCTGGTCCATCACGGTTGTCGAATGTCCAGTAGATATCAATTTCTGGGCTGATGCCACATGGAGGCAGCGCATAGACATCAGACACGTAGCGCATCTTACACGCGCAAGCCTACAGTAGTTAAGCCGCTGCTGTCTTGCCGATGATCGAAAACATGGTTGGCAGCCTAAACATCATATGCCGGGAATGCCTCAATCACTTTTGCTATTATCGCGCACTTAAGTGGCCAGTTTCCGGAAAGGGTTTCAGCCAAAGACCAGGCTCGACAACTCCGATATTTGGTAGTGTGATGAACTGCCCACAATCAAGGTTTTATAAAATAAACCCCACTTTATTGTAACGCCAAATTTGGGGCTAATATAAGGCAAGCCAATTTACTACAAAAATGTAATAGAGTGAACTTAACCCGTGTGACCGTCAAATTGGTTGAAAGTTTACCAGAATTCATATATTTCATGCAGAATTTTTCAATACGGAGGTGTGCACCAAAGCAAGAACTCAGCTCTAGGTTCTAGGTTAAGATGAACTCCTTCTGCTCATCTGCACATGTAATCCGAGACACGTCAAAAGGAAACTACGTGGACATGCAATGTACATAGCCGGGATGGGGCGAAATATGAACATAACAAAACCGAGCAGGGAGCCTGCGAAGCCGTCAAGCGTAGGCTTTCAATGCTGTGAATTTTGTCGTACAAAATTTAATGCTCTAAAATGTGGTTGCAGGGTATGATGCTGATATACGGGCACTATGTGTTGAAATGCGTCAAAGATTCAATAAAGTTGCTGATGCTCGTTTAATATGTTTTAGAACACATCAATGCAGGCAGGCTAAGTATCCAAAGAAATTGTTTTAATACATGCTTCTATGTGATCGGTGTTAGATCTGCACTATCTAGCAAGTCGCCTTCACTCGCTGTAAACCCTTGCGTGCTCCTTCTTCCTTCGCATTTTATTCATTGCAGTGCATTTACAGTCCTGAGTGTTCGCTCATGTAATCATGCATAGCCATTTATCTTCAACTTGGAGACTTGTATTCACATTTTCTTTCTCGCACAGAAGTAAATGAATTCATTGTACATACCTTTATTATCACGAATTTTATGTGTGTTTATTAGTATTTCTGTACAGATTGGGCTTTTTTCATTTGAAGTAGTGTGTCTGGTTGCATGATGCCTACTGCTACTGCTGTAGAGAGGACGAGGACGTTTCAAGCCGCGGCTGCAGCGCTTTGCCTCGCCTCCCCCATCATTGATGGAAATAAATGGAATAGTAATAATATTATTTTTTCAATAAAATTAATCCGTACTCCACATTGTTCTGGTATGGCTCCAGTAGGCATTGTTTGCTTCTAAATACATTTAGAAGTGTGCGCGCTATGAAATATGTAATATCCACACATCGTTTTACTTAAGGACGTCATATGACAGGTACCAGCGCTGGCAGAAAGTTATGTGGGCGGTTGAGGTTAAGAAGTTCGCATGGGTCAAGTGGATGCAGCTAGCACAGAACCGGGTTAATTGGAGAAATATGGGAGAGGCCTTCGCTCTGCAGTTGGTATAGTCAGGCTGATGATGATGATGATCAGTGAAGGTCCCATCTTCTTTCTACCCTCATGTCTCCGTTACTGCGCTGTTTTTGTTTAATGACAGGTATACGTGAATAAATAACACTGATACATTGAAATCTGTTATGTAGCTACTTGCACATGTGGTAGCTCGATAGAGGCTTCTCTGATCAAGCATCAGAGAAAGTGCAAAAAATTTCTTGTGACTTTGCTCATGCCGCTAAGAGAAACGCGACATAAATAATTTAAGCGATTAGATAATAATTCATGGAAGGGGATGTATCCTATATCAAACCAAGACCGGCAGCATAACCAGGAAGCAAGCGCTCTCCACGTTAGATAAAATAATTTGGACTTTTGAATTCACTTCTATTCTACAGTCGACTTATAACACGTTCTACTCTGCTGGATTTAATTTTGGCTTCAAACTGCCTTTACGCTTCATTATTTTGCTCAATTTACCCCGCAATGCGTAGGCGAAGGTGTTTTTCTTGGATATAAGTGACTGACGGAATCAATGGCCGAACCTGCGCCAATCCTCGAGCGATGAGTGCTCCAAGACCAGCGAAGTTTACCGCCCCAGGTGCCGTCGTGTGGAAGTTGGGCATGAACATGTCGCGCACCGGTACGAGCAGCGTGTCAGTGTCGTCATTGAAGCGGACGCCGTGCCAAAGCGGGTTGTAGGAATAGACGTCCGCGTAGCCCTGGGGGTAGACGAGGCGTACACGCATCGCCTCCAGGGTTCCTCGCCACGAGGTGAGAAAATCCTGCGATGACCGAAAGGGTGCTATGTGCACTGGCATAAACACTCAGATGTGTAGCGCTCTCATCACCGAGCATTTTTTTTTTACCTCGGCAACCCCCATAGGAGGCCTGAGGAGAAACACAGCTGGGTTTGATGTGTGTCTCTTTCGCATTTGGAGCCATTATGCAATGCCTAAAGGTCTGTAGCTTATGCAAAGAAATAATTATGCTGCTTTGTGTAAAGATCACTTTCCCTCGGTTATTAAGACATTTTATCTTCTAGGAAATCTTAAGACCTCTTAACATAGATAGCACTAACCATTGACTAAATATTGGAATGCGAAACGGTCCTATGCACAGCCCTTCGGTACAAAACACACTTCCTGTATTAGGCGGATGGTTTGTGATCTCTGGGAGGACCTAATATATATGCAGCCTGGACATTTTTTTGTTCAATTAAAAGGGTTTGAAGTTACTTTTCAATCTAATAAATTGAAACCTTTTAAACTACTCCACCTCTGCACAGAGCTAAATGTTTAATAAATACAAGCTAACAGATTCTTCTGCTAAGCTACTTCTAAGGCTAACAATCTAACTCTCAAAACCGCCAAAGTAGAGCGTTTGAAGTTCATGTATCAGCTCCTTCACAAGGAGATTAACATAGATACTACAAGGTAAACCTGGATATGGTAAAACCACGATCCTACACAAGACATAAACACTCAAAAACACCACTCACGAAGCAACTATTTTGTACACCAAGCAACTATTTCGTACTGACTGCTTCAGATTTTCATATTTCCCAATATCAATAAGGGAATAGATATAGCCTAGATTCATCGATTCTTAATAGGACATCAATTGATACCTCTGGTACCTATGCCATTGTTATTTTCTCGGAGTTTGTTTGCTCTGTCGTTTTCTTTTAATTTTGAAAAGTGTAAATATTAGGAATGTGTGTATTTGTAAACCCATTACCTGCTCTCGTGCTTTACTACACTGTTGCCAATCCTGGCCCATTAAAATGTGTTAGATGTACTAGACAATTTTAGATGTGCCCTTCCTGCAATAAGACTAGATTGGATTGGAAATATTTGTAATTAAT
Organism: Amblyomma maculatum; assembly: GCA_023969395.1. Taxonomy (NCBI): domain Eukaryota; kingdom Metazoa; phylum Arthropoda; class Arachnida; order Ixodida; family Ixodidae; genus Amblyomma; species Amblyomma maculatum. The sequence continues at coordinate 14,087 of JAJIZL010017354.1, forward strand.
TAAAGAAATGAAATAAAATAAATAAATTCACATAACATAATTGATGTTTCATTTTCTCTCATTTCACCAAATATACGTCTGAAGTCTGCAGCGATTATAGGTTGCTTTGTTCATCTGCGGCAGCGGCGGAGAGAAACACGTGCTCGCCTACGGACTGTCATTTAAGAAAATTGATGCCATCACAATCGCATGACTTACAGAACACTGTAATCAAATGTCTTAAACTTTACAGACACTACAAAACAATAAGGTAGGTACACCGCCGGGTCAAGCGCGGTTACCGAACCTGACACGAAATGCGGTGCCTGGTTATTGCAATGCTTGGTACTGTGATGGGTAGCTGCAGCCAGCTGTTCAGTGATGCAGTGGTTAATGAAAGGATCGCATAACTTTATATATTTCTGCGGGAACAGCACGCGCGTGCGCCGTATATTGGTACCATTTTAGATATATCATAGTCCGATCCGAGACTTAGTACGTGATTAGCTACCGATGGCTCCCCTGCCTATGCGCAGATCGCCTTGAGGACGCCGGATGTCTTATGCTGACCGGCAACGCGCAATTTGTCGCATTCGAACTAATCAATGTGTGTGCACTTGCGGCGCTCGGTGGCAGATCACGGCAGCGAATCACGATATTCTGTAAGTTGCTAGCAGCACTTCCGCCAAAGCCACGACTCCGCCGCGCCATATGAGCCTTGCCAGTGCTGCAATACATGGTACATTCTGGCACTAGCTTTGCAAAAAAAAAACACAAAAAAGCCCTTATTCTGGAAGTTCTTTTAATTATTAGGTCTTGGGCAATCGAATGTCAAAAGTGTATCCGCTTTAACGATTGCTAACTCGCAGCATACCGCAAGTAGAAATGACAGCTTCGACTTAAACTCCTTCTCAAAGCACAAAAGCAATTACCGCCTTGCGACATAGATCTTCCGATCTTATTTCATGCTATCTGCCAATACCTCGTAGAGGTCAGCGATGTCATCACTTCATTTTAAGTAGTAGCATTCACCGAAAATCAGTGGAATGTGTAAGTTCTTTACGTATACGCTCTCGAATTTCAAAACCCTGCTCGCCTTTTTTCAAGTACGTAGAAACTGAGGTCTCGTGTCCCCCAGAATGACACCTCCCGCCTCACTTGGTAAAGGTGCCGATGCGGCAAGGTTATCCGGTGCTGCGATCGTGGCGAATTTGTCGTCGACTTGCCGGAGCGTCTGGGGTCGTACCCATTTCTACGTCCTGCGTAGCAACAAGCTGCGCAAACCATGCTCCCGTAACAGGTTGCTGTTGCAACACAACGAGGTCGCGTGGTGCTCGGAAGCTTTGTAAGAGAGCCTTCCGAACACAGTCTAGACTGTGCTCAATTTAACGCGTTTTTATTGACACAATTTCAAGTGAATGCATGTCTCCTGTGCTTTATGGTGGGCTTTTTATGTTATTCATTATTTTCTTAGGCTTTTTATGCAATTCGTTATTAACGCGAAAGAGTTACTTTGCTATGCTCACAAATTTCTGTCCGCAGACCGTGTCCGCAGGCCGCGTTCGCAAAATCGTATCTGCAGCAGTTGCAAGTAATTGAGAAGTGGCAGAGGTTAATGAGTGGTGTCAATCGATAGAGGCTGATGCAATGTTGCTCCAGAAAGAATAATTAGGCCAATTCGTCATTAGGCAAATATTTACTGGCGAAAAATGTAAAAGTTGTCCCCAGCAGTTATGAGTAACTGAGAAGTGGTAGAGGTTAAAGAGTTGTGTCAATGAATAGAGGGTGACGTAATGTGTGTGCAAAATATTAGACTAACAAACAAATTGGGTAATTAATCAGAGGCAAACATGCGAAATTGTGTCCGCAGCAGTTGTGAGTAATTGAAATACCGTAGAGCTTAATGAGCTCTGTCTATCGATAGAGGGTGACGTAATGTGAGCAAAAAATTATCAGGCTAATAAGTTGATTAGGTAATAAATTTGAGGCAAAAATTTAAAAAGTAAGGGCGAAAATGGTCTCAGCGAATAGCTTGGCGCCTTACTTGAATGTATCAGTTACAAAAGTAGGTAATTAAATCAGTCAATTAAGGTGACGTCAACAATATGGCGTCACGCAACCGGAAGTAGTGCCGAAAAAGGGCATAGGAAGGGATTGCCGCACAATTTGTAAGTACCAAAGTCTAAAGTGAATAAACAAGAAGTGAATTAATGTGACGTAGATGATGTGACGTCACGCAACCGGAAGTAGACCCGGATAAAGGCATAGGAAGCGATTGGCCAAAATTTGCAAAATCATGTCTGCAGCAGTTGTGAGTAATCCAGATGTCATAGAGGTTAATGAGTGGTGTCAATCGATAGAGGATGGTGTAATGTGTGCGAAAAATAATTAGGCCGAAAGGTTAATCAGGTAATTATTTAGAGCAAAAAATCTAAAACTTAAAGGCGAAAATGTTCTCATTAGCGAATGGCTTGGCGCCACATTTGAATGTATTGTCATGTGGTGGTGACAAAGTCGATAGCACAAATGAAGATTCGGTGATCGCACTCAAGAAACTCTTTATTGGGCTGACTTGCACCCGCAAAAGAGCTAAGCAACTCGGCAGCGGCGATAGCAGCAAACATGCTCGTCGATAGTCGAACTAAGAATGGCCGTCGCACTCGTCAACGCTCATTTTAAAGGCTGCTCAGAACCATCTGTGAATCGTCGCCAGCTGTTACCAGCACAGCCTGGAGCATTGTAGAATCATACGCGAGTGTTTGGAATCTTCGAGACAGATCTCGGCGCATCTTGCGCGACAACGAAAGTGATAAAGGTGCTTCTCGCAACATCGGGCATTAAGAAAGAAAGAATAAAGAACTGATACGCGGTCCAGAATCACAGTGACAAGACCGCATGCTTGCGGCTGCCAAGAAAAAAAAACAAACACAGGTTTGTAGGTTTCGCGGTATTACTCCCCCCTTAAAAGAACAGTCTAAATGTTCAAAATAAACAAAGCAACTTAACTAAAACATTACAAAATACATCACGGATTCTTTAACGCGCGTAATAAGGCTTCAGACGAACAACATATACGATTTCTGGGCGCGCGCGTCACCGTTGTGATGCTGTCGTACCATGGGAAATGACTTCATAGTCGAGTTGTCCGACGCGGCGAAGGATTTTTTATGGCCCAAAGTATCGACGCAGTAGCTTTTCACCTAGCCCACGGCGGAGAATTGGAGTCCAAACCCACACTTGGTTTCCTGGATTCTACTCAGCGTGGCGTCATCGTAAGTTGTATCGTCGGGTGTCGGTGTGCTGTTGGTCTTTAATACACAGCCGTGCGAGTCGTCGGGCTTCCTCTGCACGCTGCAGGTAGGCGGCGACGTCAAAGTTGTCCTCGTTGGTTACGTGCGGCAGCATTGCGTCGACCGTAGTTGTGAACTCCCTGCCGTACACAAGCATGAACGCCTCCTGGACTGCCGTGTTATACTCGAAGATCATGTACGGCAAGATGGCGTCCCAGGTCTTGTGTTCAGCGTCGACGTACATGGCGATCATGTCAGCGATCGTTTTTTTTCAGGCGCTCCGTAAGGCCATTGGTCCGGGGATGGTACGCAGTTCTTCGTTGATGGCTTTTATGACTATTCCAGGATGGCTCCCGTCAACTCTGCCTAAAAGCCGTTCCCCTGTCCGTGATGAGCACTTCTGGGGCGCCGTGGCGCCAGAGAATTTGTTCGGCAGAACATTTGCCGACTTCTGCCGCGGTTCCTTTGGGTAGTGCCTTTGCTTCGACGTAACGGATAAGGTAGTCAGTGACCACGATGATCCACCTGTTACCCATAGACGAAGATGGATAGGGGCCGAGGATATCCCTCCCAACTTATTGAAAGGGCAGGGTTGGGGGCGGAATCGGTTTTAGTAGCCCTGCTGGTCTGATCGGCGGCGTCTTGCGTCGTTGGCACTCACGACATGTTTTCACGTAGTGGGCAACTTCGGCAGGCAGTCGCGGTCAGTAATACTTCTCCTGGATTCCACGCAGGGTGCGCGTAAAGCCGAGAGTACCTGGTGGGGGCTCATCGTGCAGCACCTGCAGAATTTCCTGCCGGACGTTTTTAGGCACACCAAGAAGCTGCGCGGTCCTGTTGTGTGCCAAGTTCTTCACGAGGAGCCCATTGCTTAACGCGAACGATGATAAATGTCACCTGAACACAGCAGGAGGGCAAGCGGTCTTTTCGTCTAAGTAATCAGCTAGCGCTTCCAGCTCAGGGTCTGATCGCTGTTGTTTTGCGAAACTGCTGGCGCTTACCAGTCCCAAAAAGTCGTCTTCGTCATCTTATTTCACTGGCGCATTAATGGAAGCTCGTGACAAGCAGTCTGGATCAGAGTGTTTGCGGCCTGACTTGTAGATGACTGTGATGTCGAATTCTTGAAGACGTAGGCTCCATCGGGCAAGGCAGCCGGATGGGTCTTTTAAATTTTCCAGCCAGCAGAGCGCGTGGTTATCGGTCACCGTGAATGGTCGGCCGTATAAGTAGGGGCGGAACTTTGAAGCGGCCCAGATGATCGCAAGGCACTCCTTCGCGGTGGTTGAGTAATCGGCTTCGGTTTTCGAAAGGGACCTGCTAGCGTAGGTGAATATTTTCCCGTGTCCGGCATTCTTCTGAATGAGAACGGCGCCTAGCCCCAGACTGCTCGCGTCGTTATTTATCTAAGTCTAGGCGTTCTCATTAAAGTGGCCTAGAACAGGAAGGGGACTGTAGACGGCGCTTAAGTTCCTCGAAGGCTTCCGCTTGCGGTGCTTCCCATTGAAATGGCTGCTTGCCTTTGTAAGCGGCGTCAAAGGTTCGGCGAGGCGTGAAAATGTCTTGACGAATGGTCGGTAATATGCGCACAGTCTGAGGATTCGGCGCACAGCTTTCTGATCACCGGGCTTTGGAAACTGTTTGATTGCTGCTGTTTTCAGTGGGTAGATGGCGAACTCCCTCCTTGCTGACGATATAACCCAAAAACAACATCTCCCCGTAGGCGAAGTGACACGTTCCTGCTTTCAACCTTAAACCTGAGGACTTGATTGCGTCACGTACTGTTCGAAGCATTCTAAGATGTCCTTCAAAGTTCAAAAGGGAAGACGACAATGTCGTCTAAGCACACTAGACAAATTTGCCACTTTAAGCCAGCCAACAACGCTGAAACATCGCTAGTGCAAAGCAGAGGCTGAATGGCATTACCTTCAACTCGCAGAGCCCGTCTGGCGTGTTAAACGTGGTCTCTTTCGTCGACCTCAATTTGCCAGTACCCGTTCTTCAGGTCTATCGACGAGAAGTACTTAGCGTTACAGAGCTGGTCCAGTCTGCCGTCGATGCGGGGAAGATGGTAGACAGCCTTCTTCGTTATGCTATTCAAGCGACGGTAATCAATGCAGAAGCGAAGTGTGCCGTCTTTCTTCTTGACCAAAACGACTGGTGCCGCCCAGGGGCTGTTCGATGGCTGGATCACGTCATCACGCAGCATTTCCTCAACTTGATCGCGTGTGGCCTGGCGTTCTCACGGCGATGCACAATAGGGGCTTTGACGTAGCGGTCGAGCGTTTTCGTCCGTGATGATGCGATGCTTTGCCACTGGAGTTTGTTCGCACCTTCAATGCTGAAGACAAGGACTTGCTGTAGTTTTCAAGAAGAGTGCGAATCCGGTCTTGTCTGTCGCGTTAATGTCGAAAGTGGGCTGCTTGGTTCGGTTGGGTGCATCGTCTTCAAGTTGGCTGGGCAGGATGAAGACGTCTGGGGTGTCCGCTACCTCGTCAAGAAAAGCAATCGCCATGCCCTGGTTCAGGTGCCGGTATTCGTCAGTGTAGTTCGGGACGAGCACATAAGCGTGTCCATGACGGAAACAGACGATGCCTTTTGCGATGCCAAGTCCTGTAATATCTGTAACAACTGTTTCCTCCCGGGATTTTGACTTCTTTTGTAACCACAGGGACGATGACGCTTGATCGGGGCTGTACGGTCAATTCTACGTCGAGGACGTTAAGAGCAACGTGATGCATCGAAGTTCTCTTAGCAGGTAACGCTTTTTCGGTCGAGAGCTCGATGAGGTTTTATCGGAGGTCGATGGTTGCGCAATGTTCGTTCTGAAAATCCAAGCCCAGAATCACGTCACGAGAACAGTCCTGTAGGACGACGAAGCCGGTTGGGTAGGTACGTCCATTTACTGTAGTCATTGCGGTGCACCTCCCCGACGGCGTAATAAGGTTACCACCAGCGGTGCGGATTAACGGGTCATCCCAAGTGGTCGTCACCTTCATGAGCTGGGCGACGAAAGCTCCACTGATGACAGAGTAGTTGGCTCCATTGTCCACAAGGGCGGTAACTGTGCGTCCGTCGACAGCAACCTCAAGGTCGTTTGTTTGCGTCCTAGTATTGCACGTTGGCTTCGGTGTTCGATCTCTGCTTCGTCTCATGCTGAGGTCGCGGCCGGTGCACACTATCATCACGTCGCTGTCCGGCGATGCCAACTTGAAGTCTGGTTGGGATCTCATCGACGTTCTCGTCTTGTGCATCGGCAATTTAATGACTGCGTCGTCGTGACCCGTCGTAGGCGATGGGTGATGTCCATGGTTTCATTGTGAAGTAATCTCAACTCCAAAGGTTGCTATATTTCGTTTCCCCTGCAAACGCTTGGGGACCTTCCACGCACGCTGTCATCGTAGTTACGGCGTGGCGACGCAATGCGGGCCCTGTACGGCGATGCTACCTGAACCGACGGCTTGGTGGCGCAATCTCACCGCTACGCAGATAGTTGTCGATTTTGTGCGGTTGTTCACCTGGGCTTGGTCATGGAGCGTCGACTGCAAATCCGCGGAGACCGATTCGCCGGTATGAGCACTGGCTCAGAATGTGGCCGACCTCACCGCAGTTTAAGCATAATGACCGGTTGTTCGCTGTCCTCCGGGCATCGCACTTCCTAGGGTTTGGAGATCATTGATAAACTTGGAGGCTGGAGGCCAAGGGGCTACTTTCGGGAGCAGGATGGTAGTGACGACGGCTTAGGAGGTCGCGTTGGCTTGGAAGGCCACGTCAGAATGCAGGACGATGTAATGCAGCAGAATAGCTCATCACACTACTGCTTCTTGTAGTGAAGCCGTCGCTTGGGGAACGCCCAGTGCCTGCTAGATTTCTTGACAAACGACGTCCGCGAGCGTCGCCATCTGGGGTTGTTGCGATGATGGCAGCAATCGGCGGAGCTCCTCTCGCGCGATTTCCCGGATGAGGTCTCGAAGGTTTACTCCGCTTGCAGATGCGCTGGGGTACTGGCTTGAGTAGTCTTGTTGAAGTGGTCGCTCGTAGTGACGCATCCGGGTGTGCAAACGTCTTCTTGATGATAGACGCTTCTGTTTCGAATTCTGCCATTGTTTTGGCGGATTTCTGACCAGCCTTGCAAAAAGAGACTCTTACGCCTCGCATTAAAATTTCAGTTTCTCACCAACGATCATGTTAGGGTCGGCGCGGCGAAAGAGGCGCTTCGTTTTCCCTATGTAGGCCAAGACGGGCTCGTTTGGGAGTTGACGTCCTGAGTGGAGGAGGTCCTGAGCTATTTCTTTTCGGACAGAACTTGCAAAGGCCAAACTCTGTATTGAATATCTCCCAATCTTTTAAAGAATTTTCGTGATTTTCGAATCAAACTCGGGCATGTCTTCGAAAAACAAAGTAGACTTGCCAGAGTTACGCAGCGTCGCTCCAGCCATTGAATTTTGCCACACGGTCGAAAAGGTCCATCCAGTCGTCCGCATCTTTGCTAGGCAGTCCTTTGAAGATGTGAGGCTCCCTGGTCTGCACGAAGACGACCGGTGCTGTTGCGTGGGCCATTTCCAAAGTTGTGCCTTCCGGAGTCGAACTGGGTCAGGCAGCAGACCGTGTTCGGGTTGTAGACCTTAGCATCGGAGCTTTGCTGCCTCCGTTACCTGTAGACTGGTCCCCGAGGGCGACAGGAACAAGGCTGGGGTCTTCGCTTGAAGGATCAAAAGCAGCGCCTTCACCAGATGTCACTTGGTGGTGACAAGGTCGATGGCACAAATGAAGAGTCGGTGATTGCACTGAAGAAACTCCTTATTGGGCTGACTTGCACCTGTAAAAGAACTAAGCAAATCGACGGCGGCGATAGCAGCGAACACGCTCGTCGATTGTCGAACTAAAAATGCCCGTCGCATTCCTCAACGCTCAATTTAAAGGCTGCTCAGAACAATCTAGATAACGTCGCAGACTGCTACTAGCACAACATGGAACAGTGTAGAAGCATATACGCGAGTGATTGGCATCTTCGAGACAGAACTCGGCGCATCTTGCGCGACAACGAAACTGGTAAAAGTGCTTCTTGCAACATCGGGCATTAAGAAACAAAGAATACAGAACTGATACGCGATCCAGAATCAGGGTGATAAGGCCGCATGCCTGCGGCTGCCAAAGAACAAGAAATACAGCTTTGTATATTTCGCGGCAGTATCAAATACTACAGCAGTTAAATAAATCAGTCTATTAGGGTGACGTCAAATATGCGACGTCACGCAACGTGCTTTCGATCCAAAAGAGAGTATAGGAAGGGATCGGCGCGCAATTGGAAAGTACCAGACACTAAAGTAGTTAATTAAGACAGTCAATTAGGGTGACGTCAAACAGGTGACGTCACGCAACCGGACGTAGAGCTGAAAAAGGGCATAAGAAGGAATTGTGGCGCTATATGAAAGTACCGAAGACTAAAATGGGTGAGCAAGAAGTGAATTAATGTGACGTCAAGGATGTGACGTCACGCAACCGAAATCAGAGCCGAAAAAGCGCATACAAAGGGATTGACGCACAATTTGAAAGTACCAAAGACTAAATTGAACAAACAAGAAGGGAAATGATATGACGTAGAGGATGTGACGTCACGCGACCGCAAGTAGAACCGAAAAAGGGCATATAAAGTGGTTGGCGCGCTATTCGAAAGTACCAAAGACAAAAATGGGTAACAAAGAACAGAATTAAGCAACTAGAATCAACCAACAGCAGCATCAATGCTTTCGTGCTTCTCCAATGCAGATTCTACAGTGCTCTTTAATTATTTTCTTGGTGGTAGTACATAGATTGCCAATTATATCTGAAATATTGTGCGAGCTGCTTATTCTTGCAACAACGAAAATATTGCAGTAACCTGTCCTCAATAGGTTGCATCGAATAAATTGCTACACAAATAATTCAAAACTAAACAGCAGTAAGACAGTTCATGATAGTGGCCGCCATCAATAAGGCAATGACATCGGATACTGGCCTCAATTTTGGCGGCGAGCTTAGAACAGGTTCAATAGCAAAGTTTCTGAATTCCACTTCAGGACAGATTGTCATCGAAACTGGCAGCAGAGCCACAATGAACCACAATGGCTGCAAACGTCGCTGTGTAATGCAGTTTTTCTTCCACAATGTCTCATTCAATTTGCTAATGTGGGAGGCTACTGCGCAAAAACAAAATGTTCAGAAGTTGATTGCCCTACGAAAGCGAGCCTTGCGTATGAATGAAAGCTATTACGGGCATCGTCTACATTTAGAGCAAGATTTCTTTTTCAAAATTATCTGTAATAAAGACTAATCAATTGGATCCTGCAACATGTCCAAACGAACAACTTTACAGCGTTGCAAACTGCTCGGCAGTGTATTGCTTCCCAACACATCGCCCGAGGACACATAGGGTGAGGACAAATTGTGAAAGGCAGTACGTACAGTTTTTAAGACCTTTTTTATATTTATCGCATTGAAAACCTATTAGACTTTAAGAATCCAATTTCCAAAGAGCGCTCATGAATATATCACCGAGAGAAACTGAAGTTAATTTTATTTGTTTTATAGTACTTTGTTCATGCTGGTGACGTTTTATTACTGTTTCGTCGAACCTTTGTTTCCGCTAAAATGATGTCGCACTTTTACATCTGTATTATGACTTTATTGCGTCGTTATGTCTCGCGCTCGCTGTTACTGATACTTCCAATAGAAATATAATTTCTGACGTCTACCTCGCTTGTGGATTTATTTTTTCCTGAGCCGTTCTCGGGACATTCTATCATTTAGGGTATTGTATCAGAGGTCCAAAATAGTTTCTGATGCATCGGATTAACATATACATTGTTTAGTTACAAGTAATTTATGTTTGTAATTGTAGCTGTTCGTGATTCTGCTACCTGTGGGCCGAACTGCATAAGGAGCCTTTGTCAGGCTTCTAGCCTTTTCCCTTTGCTTCCATACTTTTAACCGAAATTCAGTTCAAGTAAATGCAGTGCAATACAAAATTCGTGAGTCCTTTAACGGACTTATTATTTCTCTAGATTATCCTTTTACAAGATGAAATTTTGCAGAAGTATATTCTGTTGCCGCATAACCTAATGCGGATTAACACAATGAATACATTTTTCGCTGTCTATGTTGCGTTTTTATGGTTAGTGAGCTGTACTCGGTCTGCGCGAGGGTGAGAGGCTTTTCCATTCGTACCTCTTGAAAAACAAATATTCTTATTTCTTCAAGGATAGCCTATTTGTGTTATGGACAGGTGTGCACGAGGCAATGAAGCTGCCTTTGACATTATTCAATTAATTTAAAACGCACTGAAATGAGAGTGTATAAAAGGCTGTATTTTCGTCTGTATACTAAGTGAAAGTGGCACGGTGAGAGGTTCTTTATTTTTCGTTCCTTTTCATGCCTCAACATAATATATGTATACCAAGTGAAATGTCGATTAGTTTTTTTTATTATTCCTGCGAATCGAGCCTCGATTATTTTCAGTTTTAAAAGAGGTCCGCTGTCTGTCCGACTTAAAGGCACGGGATAACATTTTATGCCGATCGCATTCTCCGAGGTGTACGGAGGACTGCGTCATAATATCATTAATAGACATGGGCTGTGGGCAGCTG
>JAJIZL010017354.1:44977-99793 GCA_023969395.1 Amblyomma maculatum
CACGAAGAAACACCACACAGGTGGAGTGGTGAGAGGCAGCACTGACCAGCAATTATCCAGAAGATCAGCTAAAGTTCATTGATAGTGTCAGGATGGTGGCAGTGGCCACTAGAGCTCTGAAAGCAGAATGACAACTACTCATTCCTCAAATGCATGTTTAAATAAAGGTAATCAATTGATACATGATTAGCTCGTTCAAGCAATAAACAATTCAGCAAATCCTTTATTACCTGCTTCACAAGAATGGGGCAAATATTACTTGCAGGTTTCTTTGCACCTGTATTTAGGTTCTCACATATAGAAATATCGAACAAATTTATGAGGCCATCTAGCTAACTTTCGGATTATCTTATAGCAACATTCGCAACGCAGGTCCTTCAACGTCACACCCGAGACCACAGTGTACAGCCTCGATCCGATGGCTTTAGAAAGCAGAGTCCACTTCCTCTCAAATTTTACGTGGGCTGAGTCCAACTTGCTCATCGAGTGGCACGTACTGCAGAGGATTGCTCCGGCAGCTAGTCCACCCCTGCGAGATCTGCTGGTGGCGGTGTTCCTGAATGACAGCGGTGAGTGAGCGCTTAGCCCCTCCACGAACGACTTGTTACTTTCGTCGAACGAAACGCCTTTCGCAACATTATCAATTCCATCACGCAATAGAGCAAATTTGCTATATTTAGAACACAAAGTACCAGTGGTTATCTTCATCGCAATGTTAAAATTCTTCTCTAAACTGTCATACCAATTGTGAACCGCAACACAAAACATCAGACAGCCAAATTACGAGCAGGCGGATTCAGCAGTGAATATTCCTTTTTCAAGCCTTTAAAAAAAAAAAACTTTTTTCCTGAAAGCAAAATATGTTGTTACGGTTGTCAATTGTTTGTATATGAATGAAGCTAAAAACCTGTTTGTTCTGAGAAATGTTATTTAAATTAGTGTGCTTGTTATCAGAACATTATCTAACAAAAAGGCCCCCTTATTCGTCTGAGAGGCACCTAAAAGCAGAAGGCGCATCACACTTAAGATATGGGGCAGGTAGAACGAGACGAAGAAGATGGTTACGCGGTATGAAAGAAAACTGAGCAAGAGTAGAAGGGGGAAGTCTCAGTTCGCAGGTCGAGCCAACATAGCGGCAAGTGGACTTGTCTTCGTTTGTCCAGACGAAGACAAGTCCACTTGTCGAAGCGTTGCTTCGACCTGTGAACTGAGGGTTCCCCCCCCCCCCCATCTACCTTAAACATTTGGTTGCGATTTCCTTTGAGCTTTGGCGACCTCTGAATTGTAAGAGGCGCTCTTTTACAATGGCTTAAATTTATCTCAAAGGATAATGAGACGGCAGTAAATATCCGGTTGTTCGAGGACTGAAATACTCCTCGTTTAGGCGTTTTAACCCCGTTGAATGTATGTTATTATGAGGAGTTAAAACCCACTAATGGAAGGGCCGATTTGGGGGGTCAAACAAAAGCATTACCAGACCAGTCAGACTAGGAACTTGTGGCTGAAACCAGCGCTAACACGAGGCGAAGGGTAGAGAGGGGGACACGATTCCATAGGGTGGCGGGTGGAGGGGGCAATGCCGTGTCCCCCCTCTCTATCATTCGTCTCGTGTTACCGGATTTTAGCCGCAATATTATAACCATTCCAACATTCCACCCTATTATAGGAACATATCTTTTTTATAAAGAAAGATTATACAACACAAATACCAACAAATAACGTACTTAACAAACAAGACGAAGACGAACATAAACTGGTAGCAGTCACGTAAGCTAGAAGAAGGAATTCTATGCAAACGATCCCGGTCGCATGGGCACACAGTGCAGGGAACACACTTGTGTCCACAGGCGCTTGGTTCAGGACAGCGGGTGGCTAGTAAGCGGGAAAGGCTGGACTGAGGCTAGAGGCCACAATTTGCCGTCAAGCGGCATAAACGCCAAATTTCTATGTGCGTCTCTCCAGCGCACCCAGCACAACGCCGAACGTGCAAGATGGCTACGTGCTCCAGGAGCACAACACGAGTCGGCAACTCCCAGGAGTAGTCACCCTTGTCATAGGACACGTAGGACGCGATCAGCAGGAGCTCCGTGGACACTCCGAGGTCTGGTCTCCCGGGTCGTAGGCCAGGCGGGACACGATCAGCCGCAGCTCCCTGACCACCCGTCTTTCTGCAACGCGGATCCGCCTTTCTCCCTCTTGTCTCTTCTATCCCGCACGCAGCACACACTTTCGTCCTCTTCTTTCTCGCTTCTCCCTCGTGCTGAAAGTTGCAGCCGCCGTGTGGCACAGCTACTTACAAAATTCCTTCTTTCCGAAAGTTTTTATAGGACAAAACTTCAACCAAACGAGCGTGGCACTTGGTGTTCTCGACGACCAGACAGCATAAAGCACAGCACATTGCGCACATCACACATTCTAGGAGTGTCACCAGCGTTCAAAGAAGAGTGTCTATAGGTGTTCCATATAAAACACGAAGTACAACAGAGTGCTTCTAAAGTCCCCGTGATCTACACTAATGTTCTTAAAACGTGGCGATCATAAGAACTTGAAAACACAGAAAAAAAAAACAATAAACGAAAGCAGAATATGCACAGAGAATCAGACGAACGCCTCCGATCTGTTCAACTGTTCAGCAATACCTTTCAAATCAAGCATTCCTGTACATGGTAACCAAAGACAACACTGTAAACATTAATTGATCTACGTCACGAAATTACCAGCGGCAGAAACACGCGATCTCTTTCAACAGCACTAGCGCTCAGTGTCTCAATTATACAGAGAGCAAACACTCTTTCACTCAACTCTAAACATACAGGACCTCTTGACTTCTAGGTTCTTCGTTTTAAGCCAGCAATTTTCAGCGAATGCCTCATTGAGACCGCCCTGAAGTTCATTAATGCGTTTCTTTGACTTCGAGTACAAAGTCACCTGAGGAAAGTCGTCTGTACATCGATGTGACGACTTATTGCTAGTTTTGGCCCTAATCCTTCTGGCAGAGCGATGCTTGTCAGCGAGGTATCCTGTAAAAATCGAGAGTACTGATTTGGGCTTAAAACAGTGACTCTTGTAGATTTGAATGTAGTCCTTCAGTCCTACAGTTTTTCTGCATGCTTTGGCTATCTCTTTCGGACCTTCACTGCAAATAGCAATCATCCTTGTTTCTCTGATATGAGTGCCTGGAAAGATATGCAAAGATTAATCTCGCTCGCTATTTAGCTCGACATTCCTTTTCGGCACGATATGTTGGCCCGTGTCGCATGACCTGATAAATGTTTTAATGTCAGCCTGTACCCCCGGCCAATAGAATTCAGTGAGCACCTTCTATCTTGTTTTCCGGATCCGCTTATGGCCTGTTGGCGGGCTTTACCGAGCCGGTATGAGGACCCGAGAACGCAAGCATTTCTTTACCACTACTTGTTCAAATATTCGCCTGGGCAAAGTAAAAATGAAACCTTTGCACAAGGAACATTTCCAATTATGACGTCATAAATGGGAATAAATAGGAAACGTGCAGTGACCTTGCGCGGGAAGTATGGCAAGGAGATCATCGCCTTCGCTTCTGGAACATCAGTGTAAGTTCCCTCCGCCAAGGACAGCATTGCCTTTTTTCCTGTAAGCGCATCCGTGGGAATAACAACCTGACTCACTACAATGTTATTGCTGCCTGTGTCACGCAACACGGAAGCTGCCAGTCCGAACACCTCACCGTGCATCACGGGCATTTCGACATCTTTTCCAGCTGGCTTTCTAGGTACCTTATCCCTGGAGGTGTTAGAAGAACATCGAGGAGTCAGGCAACAGGCAGACTCCGCACGGTTCCTGAAATCTTATGCATGCATTACTGTTCTGCATGTCCTGATCTACGGCATAGTGTACAGTTAGGTTGATTTGCCTTCATACTGCAACCTGCGTCTCTGTGACCAATCTTCTCGCCAATAAAGCACCGAACCGCGGACTGAAAGTGAAGAGCATAGGTTTCGGGTCTCCATTTATTTTGTTCTGACTTCTCATTAGAAATCAATAGATTCTTCTGCCGCTGTTACTTGATGATGTGACTGGCCGCCTCCATCAATAGTTCAAAAGCCTTAAAATCCCGTTTACGTAAAAACACGCCAGATGGTATGCCAGTTGTTTACGCACTACTCAGCCACCTGCACGTCATGAACATTCTCAAATGTGCGGCTTTGTTTCCGAATTTCGACCCAGTGGTAAAAGAAGCTAAAGAGCCTAGTAGCTTATTGCGATGCTGTTTCGCCGTCTTAGGATTTCCTTTGGCCACATTTCTCATGATACCCCTCAGCATTAAATCGAAATCTATGCAGTAAAGCAAACTTAGCTTTCTCAGTCAACGTAATCCTCGGGCGAGAGGCGGCCAATAATTTTAGGGCTTCACCACCGCTGCATAAGCTCACAGCTATGGCCAATTTTTCTCTTTGCCACATGTACAAATCTCTGTCTCAAAACCCTGTCCTGAGGCCACATGTACAAATCTTTTCAAATAGGCATCTAAGTCATCTGGACTTTCATTGAACGGCCGTATAAAGCTAAGAAGATTTAGGGAGGGGGCATCAATGGCATTGCGTTTTGCAAATGGCTAAGGAGAAGGATTTGCGCCACCTTCCATAAGCCTTTTTTTGAAAGCATTACGCAAATAAAGACGAGCACGACACACATGTAGACAGGACAGGCGCTAACTTGCAACTTTGGAAAAAACCCTCACATGAAATATGTCGAATTTTTCCATACGCCCTTTCTCATTTTACCTGTTTCATCTCACAATATCGTTTTAGGGTGGAGCCTTGTACACACCAGTCTATAATATTTCGCGTTTTTATCTCCTTTTTATGCTTTCTCATTTATTTCGTTTTTTCTCGTGTGTTTATTTTCTTACTTTTTCCAATTTTTCTTCTTTTTGCCTCTCTTGTTTTTGTTGTTCTTTTCACGTCTAGCATTCAGTCTAATTTTAATTGCTTTTTATTATTTCCTGAAATTGCTTAAATTTATATTCTGTTTTCGTTTTTTGACTTAGTGTAAGCATATACTTCCTGTTTTTATGACCTTTAGCTGTTATTACACTTGTAATGCTTTCTTTAAATGGTTCGCCCTCCGTTTTGTTATATTTGTATCTTCACCTCGTTTTCTTTTAGCATACAGCTTTATAAACTGCTTATTTATTTTACTATATTTCTTGCCTTCTTCTTACTTTTCTCTGTATAGTTTACGTTGTATGATTATTTTTATGGTAAGAGCTTGCACACTCCTTTCGTATTTTCTTCTTTCACTTCCTTGTTTGTTTTCATGGTTTCACCCGTGTTAATTTATGTTTGTTTTTTATTTTGTGGACAACCTTCAAGACCAGCTTTTAAAAGCGATTCATGTAACAAGGCGTGTCTCCTTTTTGTTTGTGACCCCAGTACCATGCATTATATGCTATTTGCTTATTCTTTCCACCAAGTGTTATTTTGATTGGGCTCTGCTATGCGCATACTCACCGACTGATATGGGCAACGGCTCGTACTTCGATGTTTTCAATACAAAGCTTTAAGTTAGTGCCTCTTCTTTCTAGATCTGTGTCGTGCTTGTCTTTATTTGCGCTATGTTTTCAAGAAAGTTCTACCAACTCGCCCAAACCAAACATCTGTTCCATGAGTCTTACTTGCATCTCCAAATTACGTGCCTCCATCTCCTTTGTAGGGCGTTCTAACTTCATCTTCTCCATCGTAACTCGTGCGTCTACTCCAGTTTCTCCTTCGCAGCTTCAACCACAGCGATTATATCTTCCCGTGCCTTCCGAAGCTTTTGCACTCACGCTCACAACTCACCATCGTTCAATACCATGCGCTCGCCTTATTCGACCAACGCTGAAACGGTCATATTTCCTCTGAAGACATTTTCCTTATGTTGCCTAGAGACCGGCCTGGTCCTGTCCTGGACGCCAGAATTGTGAGGAGGTGCTTTGAAACCCAACAATCGAAGGACGGATTTGGGGGTCAAACTAAAAGACGACCTGACCGCTCAAACTAGGAACATATCTTTTATGCAATACGATTAGACTTGACAAATAACAAATAACGAGCTTAACGAACAAGACGAAGACACATAAACTACTAACAGTCCCCAGGCGCAAGAATATTGAAGCTTATTCGGACGCTCTTGGTAGCTTGGGCTCGGAGTGCACGAAACACCGGGTGTCCACAGGCGCTTGGACAGCAGGGGGCTAGGCGGCGGGAGGGCCTCGACTGAGGCGAGAGACCTCACGTTCCCGTCAAGCAGCAGAAACGCCATATTTCCAGGTCCGTCTCTCGATCGCACCCAGCACAACGCCAAACGTGCATGCTGGCTGCGTGCTCCATGAACACAACAGGAGTCGGAGACTCCCAAGTCTAGTCACCCGGGTGATAGGAGAGGTGGGACGCGATCGGCGGGACCTCCATGGCCACTCCCAGGTCTGGTCTCCCGGGTCGTAGGCCAGACAGAAGACTGTCAGGCGCAGCTCTGGGACCACGCGTCATTCAGCAACGCTGCTCCGCCTTTTGTCCTCGTTTCGAGAGCCGCAGCCGCCGCGTGGTACTCGCTCCATACACTCATAAAATAACTGTCATGTCGTTGCCTGGGCTTCGGTTTTCCTTAGCATAACCATGTAGAGTGCGCAGGATTACGCAGGGTTTGTAATTACTTCTCTGGGGTAGCCTGACTGGCCTTCTAGCCAGCTTATAAGTGAAAATAAAATGCTTCTCTAGAATACTAAACTCTTTACGAAGGATGGATTTGCAGCCTATAAATAATATGCACATATGTGCTATATTCGGATAGAATTCAAGAACGGAGTAACAAATACTTTTCAAAGGAAGCCCTCCATCCCATGCAGTCTTCCGCGATTGCTGCGGTTAATTTTGCGGACAACTTATTCTGTGGCGCTGCAGCGAAGGCTAGGCACAAAAGGGAAGGCGACGCCTTTCTTACATGCTCTGGCGCGTATTGTTCGGAGTAGGGGTGCGGAATATGAAGAAGGATGTTTGGAATAGGATCCGTTGGGGCTGTTTGTGCCCATTCTTCACGGGACGGAGACAAAAGCCCGTCACCTTCTCTTTCCTGCCGGGCCTTCTCACCGGAATCACTGAATGATGTCCTCGAATATAGCATTCACTGAGTTCATGCTACGATGTTAACGACCACGTCACGTTGACTGGTCGACTCAATTGGATGTAGGGCCTTTTTTGTGGGTATTTGCTGCTCCGTTCTTGAACCGTTAAAAAGGACACTTATCCGAAGGAGTCATAAAGGTACATTAGGCGGTAAATGCTATAAAGAGAAAGTACGAAAATAGCTGCTTTAACGAAGGCGGACACTTAGATGCTTTCTGTAATAAATATAAGATTTTAAACGTAGCCTTTATTTATATAATTTTTTAAAAAGCATCCGCTATGAAGGGCAAATACTTTCTAGGCTCATGGAACGACATCCCGTGCGCGAGATTTGTGCGTCAGATCTGTGCGCTGATCTGTCATGTGACAATAAGCCTGATGACGACATCAGAAAAATAATAACCCTGTCTCCAGCGGAATTAGAACCTCCGTACAACAGATCCACAGCAGAGAGCTTTAACCTACTGAGTTACACCGCGGATTGTGAAACTCACATCGTAACTCTCCTGTGTACCGTAAGATTGACAGTAGCGATGCAAATGACGCTGAAATTAGCGATAATGACAGTGATGACAGTAACAATAATTATTTCGGTGCATTTAGTTGAAAATGATGAGAACCAACGTGATGCACCAAGAGATGCCGCAACGCTCCGGCTTTCGCATTTGTGCTGTGTAGATCCACAGTGCTCTCGGAATTTTCACCCTTCATACAATTTTATCAAGCCGGAGGCACTGAAGTGTGCAGAAGACATAGAGAGATCGAATTTAAGACAAAATGACAGCCGAAGCTGAGTTATGCCTGAAACGAAATTTCCATACCACAACCTTCTTCAGTTTATAGATGACATATTCCTTTTAGAGTGTCGCCGCATCTGTTGGTTATCAATCAATCAATCAATCAAGTTTATTTTGCATCAGCAAAAAAGGTGGCGGGAGATAAAGCTGCATTATTTACAGCTTCACCTGGCTCCAGCTACCTATTCTGCAGTAACTTGAACAGTGTAGGCAGTTGCATGAGAAGAGTTGAATAGTGTAAGGAAATCTCTTTTTCACTATTCAATGCTCTTTCATTGTACAGATTAAATAATGTTTTGAATCACAATATTACAAGGCATACACAGTATCGCTTACAAGAACATCTCTAAAACGCTCTTGTATGGCATCGACAGGTCAGCTACTTTATTTATATTTAGATAATTGAGTATGTACGGTGGCATATGCTTTATTGCTTTCTTTCCGTACATTGTACGGGGAGCCATTTTTCTGACATCGAAATCGGTGGAGGTGCCATCGATGATCCCTTCTCCTGCGGACGACCCTACGCGGCCGCCTCTCGTGACCACTCCTGTTCATCGTACCAGCCGACGGCTCCGAGGCTTGGCCCCCGAGGCCTTCCCTCTTGACGAAGAGACTCTAGCTGTGGCAACGACACCGCCAGCCCGTACCATGACTGTCCCTTCTACCCCTTTGTCCTGTCTCATTCTTCAGACTCCACGTACCCCTAAACCATTTCACGGTGAGCAGTTTGAAGACGCCGAGGACTGGCTAGCTCACTACGAAAGGGTCGCGACGTTTAACAGCTGGGACGACGCTGCGAAAATGCGGAACGTCTACTTCAGCCTTGAAGACGCTGCTCGGACATGGTTCGAGAACCGCGAGGCCACATTCTCTACGTGGCCGGCCTTCCGAAGCCAGCTCCTCGGTACGTACGCCAACAGTGACCGCCGAGAGAATGCCGAGCGTGCCCTGACATCTCGAGTTCAGCGTCAGAACGAAGGGGTCGCAATGTACGTTGAAGACGTCATGCGCCTTTGCCATCGCGCTGACCCGTCCATGAGTGAGGAGAAGGTGCGGCACCTGATGCACGGCGTCAAAGACTAGCTTTTTTCCGGCCTCGTGCGGAACCCGCCCACCACCGTCGCGGCGTTTCTGGCTGAAGCTGGGACCATGGAGAAACTGCTACAGCAGCGATGCAGCCAGTACGCTCGGCCGCTGAATTCCATCTCCACACTACCGCAGTCTGACCGAACCGACTACAATCCCGGGGCAGATATGAGCTCCCTTCGCGACCTCATTCGCACCGTGGTTCGCGAGGAGCTCCAGCAACTTCATGGATCATTTACTCCTAGCGCGGCTTCCCTGGCCAGCATCATCCATGAGGAGGTCCAGAACCCACTCACGCCACCGACAAGTACAGTCGTTCCACCACCACCCCCGGGCCCTACCCAGCGGATGACTTATGCTGATGTCACACGCCGCCCAGTCCTGCTACCTACCCCTTCGCCTTACACGCCACCTCAGGTCGCTGTGCACGCTGCGGAACCGCTGCCCCTTCGGGTCGATCGGCGCCAGGCGCCCCGGAAGACTGATCTCTGGCGCACTCCAGATAACCGCGCTCTCTGCTACCACTGTGGCGAGGCAGGTCACCTCTACCGGCAGTGCCCTTATAGTCAGATGGGACTTAGAGGATTTTCCCCCAACAGCCCTCGTCCACGGCCTGGTCAGCGGCCTCATGACATCGCCGAGTACGTCACCCGCCAGCGTAGTCTGACACATTCTTCTCGTCTCGAGTCGCGCTCGCCTTCGCCTCGTCGCTCTTCGTTCTCTCGGCCACGGTATACCGCTGGACGCCATGGCTCCTCGAGCCCTCATCGGGAAAACTAGCTCCGGCGATATTTGGGGGCGAGGCCGCCGCACACCGATTCGCCGTAAAGCTTCCACCGCCGCACCGCTCGATTCGCCCCGACGTCGAACGCCGAATTCCTGTCCAGTTTTCGCCGCACAGACCAGATCGCCCCGACGTCGTCCGCATCGCCGACCAGTTATCACCGCCGTGTCACTTAAATCGCCCCGACGCAGACAACACAACTGCCGCCCTGCTTCCGTCGCCCTGCCGCTTGCTTCACTCTGACCTGCCGTCGACAGTGAATTGTCCCGACGCCGACTACCCAACCGCCGTCCAACTTCCGCCGCCACACCGCTCACTTCACTCCGAACCGACGTCGACAGGCCCTGGTCTTGGCCGGGTCTCCCTGGACATCCCTGTTATCGTCGACACGTAGGAGGTCAGCGCTTTAGTTGATACGGGAGCCGATTATTCTATCCTTAGCGGGCGGCCTACAAGGACACTGAAAAAAGTGATGACGCCATGGAACGGACCAGACATACGGACGGCAGGCGGACATGTGGTTGCACCACTGGGTATGTGTACAGCCCGGGTTGCGGTGCGAGGCTGCACATTTGTTGCGACTTTTCTTGTTCTACGCGAATGCTCTCGTGATGTTATTCTTGGCATCGACTTCCTTCGTGAGCACGGTGCCACTATAGATCTACCGAACCGCTTGGTGACGTTTTCCGCCAAACTGGCCAATTAAAAGCATGAGTACCGCGGGTCACACTCCACGCTGCGAGTCGCCGACGGTAGCCTCACAGTACCACCACGCGCCAGCATCCTCGCCAGAGTAACCTGTGACGAGCCACATCACGGCCTCCGGGTTGTTGAGCCTAATTTCTCCCTGTCACTCGCCTTGGGAGTTTTTGTGTCAAGAGATCTTTGTTTCCTTCGTGGAAGAGAGATGGAGGTGCTTGTCACCAATTTCTCCAATGAACATCGACATATGTTCCGTGGCACTGTCATTGCTTACGTCTACGATCTGCACGAAGTCGCCGAATGTTTTGCTTCAGAGGAAGCTACGCCTAGCACTGAACCGGATGATGCCGTACACGCTGTCGACATCAATTCTAGCCTTTCCTCCGTTGAAAAGAGGCAACTCCAAGATCTATTGCTGGCGTTTCGTGTGTGCTTCTCGTCTTCATCTAAAGTACAGCAAACGTAGGTAATTAACCACCGAATTATCACGCATGAAGACACTCGACCCATCCATCAGCAGCCCTATCGTGTGTCTCCTCGGGAGAGAGACGCTATCCAACAGCAAGTCAAGGAGATGCTCGCCGATGGCGTCATTCAACCTTCAAGCAGCCCATGGTCGTCGCCTGTAGTCCTCGTTAAAAAAAAAGACGGAACACTTCGTTTCTGCGTTGACTATCGGAAACTTAACAGTATGACAAAGAAGGACGTCTATCCGCTGCCACGGATTGACGACTCTCTCGACCGACTTCGCCGAGCCAAGTACTTCTCCTCCATTGACCTCAGGAGTGGTTATTGGCAAATTGAAGTTGATGAGAGGGACCGTGAAAAAACTGCCTTCGTAACACCAGATGGGCTCTATGAATTCCGCGTCCTCCCATTCGGGCTCTGCTGTGCTCCTGCCACCTTCCAGCGGATGGTGGACACTGTGCTCACAGGCGGCAAACATGCCTTGTTTATCTCGACGACGTCATAATTTTTTCACCGACGTTCACGGAACACCTGCGCCGCCTGAGAACTGTTCTCGAAGCTGTCCGGTCTGCCAACCTTCCTCTCAAGCCTCAAAAGTGCCACTTCGGGTTCAACGAATTGCAATTTCTTGGGCACATCGTGAGTGCTGATGGCATCCGAGCTGGCCCTGAGAAACATGCTGCCGTTGCTACCTTTCCCGTCCCCGCCCACAAAAAAGCAGTCCGACGGTTTTTGGGGCTGTGCTCCTATTATCGTCGCTTTATCAAAAACTTTGCACAGATGGCTAGCCCTCTGACTCTCCTGACTCGAGATAACGCATCATTTTCCTGGGGCGCCGAGCAGCAGATGGCTTTCGACGAGTTACGACACCGGCTCCAGTCACCCCCAATCCTGGCACATTTCGACGATAATGCCGACACAGAGTTACACACGGATGCGAGCAACGTCGGCCTTGGTGCCGTTCTAGTTCAGCACCAAGACGGGGTCGAGAAACTTATTGCTTACGCCAGCCGTGCACTTTCCCGTGCTGAGTGTAACTATCCCACCACTGAAAAAGAATGTTTGGCGGTAGTATGGGCCGCTGCCAAGTTCCGCCCGTACCTTTATGGCCGACCGTTTCGTGTCATCACTGACCATCACTCGTTGTGTTGGCTGAAAAACTTAAAGGATCCTTGTGGCCGCTTAGCACGTTGGGCATTGCGCCTGCAGGAGTTCGATTTCGATGTTATTTATAAGTCTGGGCGGAAGCACACCGATGCTGATAGCCTGTCCCGCGCGCCCGTCGGCCCTCCTTCGTCAGATGCCACCGACGACGATAGTTTCCTCGCAGCAGTCACTACGTCCGATCTCGCCTCCAAACAGCGTGCCGACGACGAGCTGCGACTGATTATTGACCATTTTGAAGGTGGGCATCCTACAATACCCCGCACCTCCACCAGTGTCACGACTGAAGTCACAGCGAGCCGTGAAGGTACACGTAGCCGAGGACCCGAGAATAAGGTCGGCTTGTAGTTCCGATCACAGAGTCCAGCACCAGCGCGCCGCTCGTGCCAACCACTGCTTCGTCGTCGTCGGCACCAAACACGGCTGTCGCGCGGCGCTAGGCACGTGGCAATATATTTTTTTTGTCAGATCTGACAAGTTTACAAACGTTGGTTGGTTGGTTCATAGGAAGGGAAAGGCGCAGTATCTGTCACACTTGCTCTGTGGACACCTGAACCGCGCCGTAAGGGAAGGGATGAAGGTGGGAGTGAAAGTGGATAGAGAGAAAGGGGAGCCGTAGTGGAGGGCTACGGAGTAATTTTGACCACCTGGGGATCTTTAACGTGCGCTGACATCGCACAACAAACGTGTCGAATTTTTCTTTTACTGCACTCTTGTAAGCCCTTGAAAGGCTAGAATTGTGCATGTTCTCTATTTTAAGTATCTTACGTTTATTGAAAAGTGGCCCTGTATTTTCAAGAAATGAAGTATTTTCCACAATGCCGGCATCCCTTTTTGATCGTATTTAGTCTGTTTATGTTCGACTTAATTGTATTCCCTCACACCGATAGGCAGTATCGTAGCTGGGAGTTGAAAAGGAGTTCTTATAAAAGCTTTCTCGTCATTCCACGGAGATTGTGATGGTAGGTGTTCAACAGGGCTACGATCTTGCTTAATTCTCGCGACAAACAAAGAACATGATGATTGCAGGATATGCGGTCGGCGAAAAGGAATTTTCACTCATTTTTCTGTACGGGCCAAAAGTTATGTTAGGTAGCATAAAAGGCAACATTCTAGGAGCACGAATGAGGGAGTTTTCAATATATGTAGGGTCAGAGTGTTTTTCCGACACCATTCATGCAGACTGTGACAAAATAAACCGGCATCTACTTGTATTTCTTCCAAATTATCCCTGCTAAAAAGTCTGCACAGACATTGGCATAAATTGAAAAATGACAGCCTTGTTAAATTTCTGCAATATTATTGATGCAAAAAGAGAGAACAATGGGGACTTAAATGCTCCCTTGTGGAACACCGGATTTACCTTCCTTTGACAATGATTTGTTTTGGTGTGTTTCAACATACTGACTCCGACCTCCTAGATAGGACAGAATACGTTGGTGTGCAAATCCGCGAAAACCGTAGTGCTCCAGTTTTTCCAGCAATAATAAATGATTAATCCGGTCAAATGCCTTGCTGAAGAAATACCTTCCTAAAGTTATAAGGGTTTTTCTCAAATTTGTCTATTATTCTCTTTTTTCGTACTAAAAGCGCATTTTTTTGAACGGTATTTGCGGAAACCAAATTGATGATCTGTTATTAGAGTGTGCTTTGTTTTAGAGGATTTCGATGTGAGTGTTGATAACCCTTTCACGTCCTTTCGAGAAAACGGGAAGGATGGACACTGCTCGATAATTGGTTAAGTTGTTCTTTTCCCCTTTCTGGTGTATAAGTGTGGCTCGAATAGCTTGCATATTAATAGGGAAAACGCCAGTTGACTTGGCCAAGTTAAATATATGCGGTAATGCAGGTGCAATAATATCGAGGACGAGTTTTATGGGCCTTATTTCTATGCCATCTGAATCTCGACGACTGTTTTTAGCGGTTGAAAAATTAGCAATACCTCTGACACATTTGTGGGCCTATGAAATAGGCTGTACGGTAATGTTCGCACTCAAGATGCTGTACAGTGCAGCAGTACGCCTCTGAACTTAAAGCTTGAGAAGTGCAAAGCTAAAAAGGACACTTTTTCTTCATTTCAGCCCCCAGTTTAACAAGCACAAAAAACTCTTGTTACTTGGCTTTACTGAGCTTGCAGGAAATTGGCCCTTTAATGAATACAAAACACTCAGAGACCAAAGGTGTACATTGCCTGCCAGTGAAATATTTCCGGTTGGACCATGTTGCCTTTGCCTCCAACACATTACTCAGGAAGAAGCTGGGGCGGCCCAATATCAAAGCTGTTTTGTGCGCATTCTGTAACCTGGAAAATTTGTGCCCGCAACTAAGATATAAAACCATCAACGTTACTGTGTCTGTTCATATGTTCTGTGAAACACACTTGTAAACCACATGTGTGTTTCACGAAATATATGAGTCTTTGAACAGACAGAACAGAGATATTAACCGAGTCTTTGTGAAGTTCACGACTTCAGGTGCTGTCGGTTCTTGTACGGCTGAGTGCGAAAACAAACTGTAAATTCAGCAAGACTTTTATAACTCTCTATTTGTCGCTGCCTGCCCTTGTAGTGACTTGAAAATACAATTTTTCATGACTACGGCATTTTAATGTCAACCTTTCTGTCAAATGCTAAACTCCAATTCAGGCGCGCTGAGCGCTGCGCTCACTTTAAACAGCTTGTTGATACTGCATGCACAAATAACGCCATATTCATATTTGAGAAGCTTTGAACTTATCAGATAGGGGTAAAACTGGTCGAAAAAAAAGACAGGACAAGAGAAATAGGAAAGAAACTCGACAACACGGGCAAAGATTTGCAACTGCTTATCCATGATTGAAATCACATGCTGAATATGCAAGGAACGAAGGCGCTCAGCCACTACTATTAATGACACAAGAGATAATAAAAGAACGCAAAGCATCATTTTTTCTTCCACTTCACTAAAAAAAAAACACTCATCACTGCGGAAGCTCAGATTTACGATTAACCAATCAGCCCGCAGGAACCTTCTACTTCAGCTTTGCGTGATAAAGCAAAGGCATCTTGAAAAACGGTTTTGTTTATGACAACCGAGAAATGAAACTCTTTAACAATAAGTGCAATATGTCAGCTGCTGTATATGATGTCTGCAAGAAAAGATAAAAGTAGGCGTGTTCTTGGAACAATTCATTGCCTTGTTGCCCGACGCAGTTCAAAGGGCATTTTTCCTGCGGATAGAAAATAGACTGCGGTCTCTTCGGGAATTTCATTCTTGCATGGGTCACTCACAATGTCCACTTTTTGCCGCCCGCTAGTGCTATGTGAAACATACCCACCACTAACAACTAGGAGAATGTGCAGAGTACTGGGCCAGATCGCCTGAAGAATGTGAACGGTAAAATTAAATGTCCTTCATTTGCCTTATTTACCACCAGGATATTCCCAAGGATAACCTGACTAGTGCCCTACCACAACAAATTTCAACTGAAGTCGCCAGAGAAGCGTACCGAAATGGGCGTATAGCCAGGGTAGCGGGGTGAGGAGAACGTGTGGTATCACGACACGCCGCGAAACTTTGTGAAAGTAGAAAAAGGATGGAAATGAGGTTTCGGCGCAAGCTATCTTATTTCTTATTTCTTTACTGACGCCGGACAACACACATTGAGAAACATATCGCTACGCCACGGCTATCCAAGAAGGACAAACAAGTTGTTCCCGATTCACACCTGTGTTTTGAAGTCTTCGACCGGTAGGAATAAACAAGTTAGAAGGTTAGTTCAACTTCTCACATTTGTCAAGGACGCATTACGGTGGATTTGACTTCGAACTAGGGGTGCTGCTCGGTGCTTACGCGGTGCCGCAGGCCGCCTGCCGTCGAGACGTGGAATGGAGCAGGCAGTTAAGGGAATCTCCATACGAACGCCTTTCATAGGGAAGTGCAAAGAAAAGGCAAAGTATACGTCACAATTCTCGGTGCCCCGTGACTGCGCCAGGGGGAAGGGAGGAAGGAGGGCTTAAAATAAGAAAGACAAAGAGCTCCTAGAGTGCAGGGCATTGGAATAATTTCGGCCACTTGGGGATCTTTAACTTGCTTTGACATTAAATCATCAACCCCAACGTACAAATTAGGCAGTCAAATACAGATGGCATTCTTAGGATCGTGCCAATTGAAATCGCAGTGATGTGATCGAGTGCCATATTTGGTGGGACAGTCACCCAGTTCGGACAGCGGCTGCTGTCCGAACTGGTCCGAAATAAGGGAGACAACACGTGAGGCTTTATCTGTCGTCAAAGGTCAGGGTCAAATGTAAAGTGGTGGTAAAGCATAGGTGGTAGAATGATTCAGAGATATATCCGCATTTTGACCTCTGGCTCAGGTAAAGCAGCCTGCCAGACGGAGCTTGGTTCATACACAGTGTAATGAAGCTTTCGCTTCAAAAATTCGGTCCATCGAAAACTTCCCATGTGAAAAAGGCGCTTGTTCAACAATTCTGGACTTGTGCGCTATGTGCCTGATGTCGCTGTCATGAGAAATACAGTGGGACAAATACATATCTTTGTTGCCTGTTTTTGAGAGCATAAAACTCTTGGCACAGATCCTGTTGAAATCGACAATTACAAGTGCGAATGTGTTGTTTTAAGATAACAGAATACTGTTTTGCTCGGTCAACACAAGGGAAACTTTTCTTCCAATTTGAATGTAATATAACTCGATGAACTGCCAGCTTCTATACAAGGATATGGTATCATTCGAAGTAATAGCATACGTCGGCCCACTTTCCCTGTCTTCCTCTCTCATTGTCTCGTTTTCTTCATGACGCGCAGGTGCGGCCTGGTCCGTCACTGCCGCGCGCTGCATGGAGCTGGTCGTTGACCTAATGGGCATAGTGCCCATGTGGCCCCTCATCAACCAGCGTATGGCCGCCAACACACGCGAGAGAGCCGACCTCGTGCTGTCGCGCGTGTCCAGGGCTCTCGAGAGCAGCATCATCAGAAGCAAGTGGATGGACCCCAAGACTGTGGACGTAGCGGTACGCCAGCTGGGTGGCATCAAAATGATGCTGGGGGCACCGCTTGAGGCGGACACCGTGAGGATCCTGTCGATGCTCTACGAGGACGTGCCAGAAGCAACGTCGGTGCGTATAGATGGTTACGGCGATGCACAGAGCTCAACTGTAGCGGGGTTTTTCGAAGGATTTCTTTGCCTAAATGCTTGAGGAAACGATTTGCGAAACTGTCAACGCACCCTTACCATCGGGAGGATTATTACGCCCATTGGAGCACTAACTTTTCGCGGCATCCCTCCTTTCTATCCTTTCCTGGGCCAGCTGCCGCCACTTTAAAACAGTAAGGCATTCAGATTTCCTGAGCACACGCGACTGACTCCTAGCCCCAGAGAGAACATGTTTTAAAACTTCACTGCCGTTGACACGCGGCGAAATACCTTTCTTGTCGCGACGCGTCACGTACATCGTTCACACCAATGCGTCAAGGTAGACAATTCCTAGAAAAATCTCCAGGTGGTATTCGTAAACATGTGCGATTGTTATAGCGAGCTCCTCATCCTTGTGACCTTGAGAGATCTAGAAATGGAAACGGCTTTGCTGGGATACTAAATATTTTGAAGGATTCGAGTTGTTTTGGAGGCGATACTTTATTACATTCAAAGAATGAAGCCGGAAACCTGCGCTGCGAATTATATTTCTGTACACAGTACTCGGACGTTTGGTGATGGCTATAGTAACAGTTATAACGTGTAAACTCCCGTCATTGTGAGTAATTTCGAATGCTTGTTTTTCAAACAATAAAATTGCGGCTTTTTTGTTCGAAGAGCCACTTCATCCCAGGTAGCACAAAGTGGGCTCTGAAGGGTGGGCCCCGGTGGGCCCGATGTAGGCAATGCAGGACAGCCCCGGTGGGCTCAATGTGGGTGCTGCAAGAGGGGCCGACGTGGGCCCGAAGGGGGCTGTCGACAAAGCCCCAATGGGCCCCACTAGGGGCCGATGCAGGCAGCCCTTGCGGGGCTGCCCACATTTTTCCGGCATTGTTAAAAGGGCACATCCCGCCAACTACCCGCGATGGTCCTATTTGGACCGATTTGGGCAGCCGCTTTGGAGGAACTTTTTTTTATTTCAGTTAGCCCCTCAGATAATGACATAGGACCAATGCGGGTTCTATAGCGCTAGCCGCACTTGGGCTTGCCCACATTATTCTCATAGGGGTCCGACTTAGGAAATGGATAGAAAGCCCTAGTCCAAGTTTTCCCAATCAATATTTATGCACATAAATAAGTAATTATTTTATACATGTCTGCACTTTCTAAACAGCCACAATATTACATTTTACAATAATTCATAACATTCATCTAGCCGAAATGACTTCATGTACATCTTGTTCAGGCTAGGGAGATGCGTGTTCTGAACAGTAATATTGTTGTTGTTGTAGCTGTAGGAAGAAAGAAAAGAAAATGCACGGGCCTGCTACTGGCTCTGTACCTGAGCCACCTCCGCTGCCTCGTGCAGATAGAAGAGAATATAGATAAGAAAGAAAAGGAACAGGGAAAGAAAGACGCGTGCCGCAACAACAGCCGTCGTCCACCACCAGCAGTGGCGTGTGTAATGACGGCCTAGAACAGATAAAAATTCTGTGGCAGGCTAGCCCCCGCCGCAAGCGGTGGTGACCAACCTGTTCCTGCCCTATCAGGGGAGATATAAAGCAGATATAAAGCCCATGTGGGATATAAAGCAGTTTTATGTGGGCAGCCCCAATTGGGCTGGACGTTGTTTTTGAACCTAGAGCCCACCTGCTGTTGCACGGGCCTTCAAAGTCCCCACAAAGGACCGATTTTGGTACCATGCGGGCACGCCCGCCTTCCAGCCCCATTACAGCCTATGTGGGACCTAAAGCGGTTTAGCTAAGGCTGCCTTATTTGGGCTTCACGAGGGCTTGCCCAAATTGAGCCCTTATTCGTATTTCACCTGCCCTCAAGTAACCTACAAGAGGCCGATTGGGGCAGCATGTGGGTATGTCCGTTTTCTTGCCCCACTACGGCCGATGTTGGTCCCAAAAAGATTTAATGGGGGCGGCCTCATTTCGGATCTATGAGGGCTTTCCCATAAAAAGCCCACATTTAGGTTGGATTGCCCTCAAATATCCGGCAAGGGATCCTTGTGGTCTGGATGCAGGAATGTGCTCTGCATTAGCCCAAGAAACGCCGCTATGGGATTCATGCAGGAGGAGCAGGGGCAAGACCAAATGGGGCTTGCCCACTTTTGCCCCATCGGGGACCGATGCAGATTTTATGATGGTTGCCCCAGCCCCACTTGCCTACATCGGACCTACTGGGGCCCCACATTCTGTGCTACCTGGGATTGCCTGGAATGATGACAAATCGCGCACAGTAATGGAAGAAAATTCTTCGGTTTTGTTGAGTCTCGCCACCAGTTGAACGAAATTTGAACTCAAATGTTTCCTTACTTTATAGTACAAATGCAACATATCTGATTAAGATTTTGACAGAATTCTTTAATACTGGCTAAGTGGTAGGGCTCACGACTGCTGAGCCGGGAGGCTTATATACAAACCCGACCGCGGCGGCTGCATTTTGCTAGAGGCTAGAAGCACGCAGCCATGTAAACTGGGACGTCAGTGCCCGTTAGAGAACATTATTTGGCATTATTTTCGGAGCTTTCCATAGTGGCCTCCCTCAAAGCTTCAGTCTCTTTCACGCTTTGATGCTCAACAATACAACTGTATTTCTAATAAGAAGGCGCCGAAAGATAACGCCTAGTAATTATTTCAGGCGTTAACGATGGTGAGAGAGAGAGAGAGCTATAGCCGCCATCATAACTCATAATCATAACATATGAAACTATTATCTAAATATACAGACTCCCGAATCGCGAGAACATCAGTGAGAAAGGGCCAAGGTAACAAAGAAAGGGATTCGGTCTCAAGACTGGCTGGTCGGTATGCACTATTGCTAAAATCGGCAAAAAAAAGAGCAGGCTCACCGTAAAGCACACTGAGTAGTGAAGTAGATTCGCTCACAAGGCCTTAATGCGGCCAGTCTGGTCGTTGCGGAGGGGCTTGCGAAATTCGACGAAGTCGTGAACTCTGCTGCATAGGGCCACCAAAAATAGACAGGTCACGGCAGAGAGTTCTGACAAAATGTGATTCACTGGACAAGGTAACGGCAACCCACTCCAGTATTTCCTGCCAAGAAAACCCTATGACCAGTCACAATAGCATTAATGATATGGCGCCGAAAGATGAGCCCCCCAGGTTGGAAGGCGTCCCACATTTTACTGGGGATGAACAAAGGGCGATTCCTAGAAGCTCTAGGACGGATGAAGCGGCTGGGCTAAAGCCAAAAGGACGCTCAGTTGTGGAAGTGTCGGGAAGAGACCGGAAAGTCCGATGTTGCAAAGATATATATCACATAGCAACATGGAATGTAAGATCTATGACCCAAGGTAAACTGGATGTCGTCAAGCGAAAAGGACAAATTGAACATCGATATCTTGGGTATCAGCGAGCTCAAGTGGACCGGAATGGGAGAATTTAATTCCGGCGACCATTATGTCTTTTATTGTGGGCAGGAATCCAGGAGAAGGAATGGGGTCGCTCTCATAGTAAACAGAAGAATGGGCACAGCAGTGCTAGGGTACAACCCCAAAAACGACCGAATGATTTCACTTCGGATCCAAGGTCACCCTTTCAACATAACAGTCATCCAAGTCTATGCACCGACCACTACTGCTGAAGGAGCTGGCGTTGTGAGACTTTATGCTGACGTGCAATGCCTCTTAGACCGCACTCCATCATCAGATGTCCTTTTTCTAATAGGAGACTGGAATGCTAAGGTGGGGAGTGAAGAAATATCCGAAATTACAGGCAAGTTCGGTCTTGGTGAGCCAGATGAAGCTGGGCAGAGGCTAGTAGAGTTTCGTCAAGAAAACAACCTGACCATAGCGAATACTAAATTTCAACGGCACAAGAGACGCCTGTACACATGGACTTCACTGGACGGTCTGTACAGGAATCAGATTGATTATATTCTTTGCCGGCAGAGGTGGAGAAGCGCTATACAAGCAGTAAAAACAAGGCCTGGGGCCGATTGTGAAACTGATCATCCGCTTCTTGTTGCCAAATTTAAGCTTCGATTGAGGAAAACGCAGAAAACTAGAAGGCCTTTCAGGTACGATCTGATCAAATTCCATCAGAATATGCTGTGGAAGTGGGGAATCGAATTCAAGAATTAGATCTAGAATACAGAGAGCCTGAAGAGATGTGGACTGATGTTCGTAATATAATACAAGAAGTTGCTACTAAGGTAGTTCCAAAGCAAAAGAAATGCAAGAACGCAAACTGGTTATCTGAAGAGGCTTTGCAAATAGCTGAAGAAAGGAGGATTGCAAAAGGTTCTCAATGCGGATTTTCAGAAAATAGTAAGAAGAGATAAGAATGCCTTCGTGAACATACAATGCCAAGCAGTTCAGGACAACAGTCGATTGACGAACACACGGGCTCTGTATAAGACAATCAAAGATATCAAAGTAAGCTTCTGTGCTAAGCTGGGCGTGATAAAGGACAAACGAGGCAGGAACCTCACTGAAGCCTCAGAGATAAAAATGAGGTGGCAGGAATACACAGAACTGTACACGAAGGACCCGGATGTGTAAACCCAACGTAAGACGGTTGTGATTACTGATCTCGAGCCGGGCATCCTGAGGGTGAAGTTGAATGGGCCTTAGCCAGACTTGATAAGAACAAAGCTAGCGGAATTTATGGCATTCCAGCTGAGTTGCTCAAAACCTCAACCATGACGACGCTGTTAACGTTCTGTATACATTATGTCAGAAAATTTGGACAACCCTGCAGTGGCCACAGGATTGGAGGAGGTCAGTTTACTTCCCCATTTCAAAGAAAGACACTGCCAAAGATTGTTCCAACTACCGCACGATCGCGCTTATTTCGAATGCTAGCAAAGTGATGTTTAAAATCCTCCAAGGTAGGCTGCAGCAGTATGTGGATAGGGAGCTTCCGGACGTGCAAGCTGGGTTTCGCAAGGCCAGAGGATCTAGAGACCAGATTACCAACCATCGCTCGATCATGGAAAAAGCAAGAGAGTTCCAGAAACCCTTCTACTTCTGCTTTATTGATTCTGCGAAAGCGTTTGACTGCGTAGATAACAGCAGATTGTGGCGAGCTCTTCAAGATATGGGAGTTCCAATTCACCTCATCTGCCTCCTCAGAAACCTGTATGAAGGGCAAGAGGCCACAGTCAGAACTGGGCATGGTCTTACTGATTGGTCTCCGATTGAGAATGGAGTGAGACAAGGCTGCATACTGTCGCCCTGTCTATTTAACCTATATGCTGAATGCATCATGAGGAAGGCCGGTCTGGACGAGTCTTCTGCTGGAGTGAAGATTGCTGCGAAACGTATCAACAACCTTAGATATGCGGATGATACCACTTTAATGGCAGAAAGGGGAGTGGAACTCAAGAGACTTCTGATACGCGTACAAGAAGAGAGTGAGAAGTTGGGGCTTAAACTGAACATCAAAAAGACAAAGATCATGGCGTCTTGCCCTATCAAGTCCTGGAGCATCAAGGGACAAGAAGTGGAAGCTGTGACAGATTCTCTCTTCTTGGGCTCCAAAATTACCCCGGAAGGAGGCTGCAGCCATGAAAGTAGGAGTCGACTGCTTCTGGGAAAGAGAGCCATGGCTAGCCTTGACCGTCTAGTAAAGAGCAGAGACAGTACACTCCCAACCAAGATCCGTATAACTCGTTTTATGGTCTTTCCATTTGTGATGTATGGTTGCGAGAGCTGGACTGTGAAGAAGGCTGACCGCCGAAGAATTGACGCGTTTGAATTGTGGTGCTGGCGGAGACTCTTGAGAGTTCCTTGGACTGCGAGAAGATCGAATCAGTCGATATTGCCAACCATAAACCCTGACTGCTCATTGCAGGGTCAAATTTTAAAGTTAAAGCTCAGCTACTTTTGTCATCTGATGAGAAGAGAGAAAGATTTGATGTTGGGAAAGGTTGAGGGTCACCGGAGAAGGGGTAGGCAGCGAACGCGATGGTTAGATGGCATCCTTGAGGCGCTGCAGATGAAGTTGTGTGATGTTATGAAGATGTAGACCGGAAAGCGCGGCGTGATATGGTCCATAGGGTCACGAAGATTCGGACACGACGGAACGACTGAACTGAATTGATGTTAGCAAAAGCGAGAAAATGAACGTATGTTGCCTATATCTGCTGCGGATGAGTGTGATGACTGAAAACTGGTTGCATGTATAAGTATTTCCAATATATTTTGCACTTCTTGCGTATTTCTCCTCAATAGATAGTCAGGAAGCCGGAATTTAGTGTCGTAGTTAGTTTTAAAGAAGTAGAGCTTACATTTGTCTTATGTCGAATGACACACTGATATGAATTAGCACGTTTAAAGTGAAAAATGAGTCTTTGTTTTGTAATGCGCAACGTCCAGCTCCGGGTTGCAGTTCCTGAACAGTTTATGTCGACTTATGTCTGCGTGGCTTACGAGAAAGGTACTGATGACAAAATGACAATACCAGAGGTTCTGCAGCTGCCCACAGCCCATGTCTATTAATGATATTATGACGCAGTCCTTCGTATACCTCGGAGAAGGCGATCGGCATAAAAGGTTACGCGTGCTGTTAAGTCGGACAGACAGCGGACCTCTTTTAATTACTCAAAAGAATCAAGGCTCGACTAGCAGGAATAATAAAAAAAACTAATCGACATTTCACTTAGTATACAGACGAAAATACAGCCTTTTATACACTCTCATTTCAGTGCGTGTTATATTGATTGAAGAATGTCAAAGGCAGCTTCATTGCCTCGTGCACATCTGTCCATATCACAAATAGGCTATCCTTGAAGAAATAAGAATATTTGTTTTTCAAGAGGTACGAATGGAGTAGCCTCTCACCCTCGTGCAGACGAGTACAGCTCACTAACCATAAAAACGCAACATAGACAGCGAAAAATGTATTCATTGTGTTAATCCGCATTAGGTTATGCGGCAACAGAATATACTTCTCCAAAGTTTCATCTTGGAAAAGGATAATCTAGAGAAATAATAAGTCCTTTAAAGGACTCATGAATTTTGTATTGTACTGCATTTACTTGAACTTAATTTCGATTAAAAGCATGGAACCAAAGGGAAAAGGCTAGAAGCCTGACGAAGGCTCCTTATGCAGTTCGGCCCACAGGTAGCAGAATCACGAACAGCTACAATTGCAAACATAAATTACTTGCAAATAAAGAATGTATATGTTAATCCGATGCATCAGAAACTATTTTGGATCTCTGATAGAAGACACCACTTAAAACCCTAAAGGATAGAATGTCCCGAGAACGGCTCAGGAAAAAATAAATGAACAACCGAGGTAGACGTCAGAAATTATATTTCTATTGGAAGTATCAGTAACACGGAGCGCGAGACATAACGACGCAGTAAAGTCATAATACAGATGTAAAAGCTCGACATCATTTTAGCGGAAACAAAGGTTCGACGAAACAGTAATAAAACGTCACCAGCATGAACAAAGTACTATAAAAACAAATAAAATGAACTCAAGATGCTCTTGGTGATATATTCATGAGCGCTCTTTGGAAATTGGATTCTTAAAGTCTAATAGGTTTTCAATGCGATAAATTAAAAAAAGGTCTCTAAAACTGTACGTACTGCCTTTCACAATTTGTCCTCACCGTATGTGTCCTCGAACGATGTGTTGGGGAGGAATACATTGCCGAGCAGTTTGCAACGCTGTAAAGTTGTTCGTTCGGACATGTTGCAGGATCCAATTGGATAGTCTTTATTACAGATAATTTTTGAAAAAAAATCTTGCTCTAAATGTAGACGATGCCCGTAATTGCTTTCATTCATACGCAAGGCTCGCTTTGGTAGGGCAATCAACTTCTGAACATTTTTTTTTGCGCAGTAGCCTTCCACATTAGCAAATTGAATAAGACATTGTGGAAGAAAAACTGCATTATACAGCGAAGTTTGCAGCCATTGTGGTTCATTGTGGCTCGGCTGCCAGTTTCGATGACAATCTGTCCTGAAGTGGAATTCAAAAACATTGCTATTGAACCTGTTCTAAGCTCGCCGCCAAAATCGAGGCTAGTATCCGATGTCATTACCTTATTGATGGCGGCGAATATCATGGACTGTCTTACTGCTGTTTAGTTTTGAATTATTTGTGTAGCAATTCATTCGATGCAATCAATTGAGGACAGGTTACTTCATTATTTTCGTTGTTGCAAGAATAAGCAGCTCGCACAATATTTGAGATATAATTGGCAATCTATGTACTATCACCAAGAAAATAATTAAAGAGCGCTGTAGAATCTGCATTGGAGAAGTGCGAAAGCATTGATGCTTCTGTTAATTGCTTCTGGTTGCTTCTAGTTGCTTAATTCCGTTCTTAGTTATCCATTTTTGTCTTTGGTACTTTCGAATAGCGCGCCAACCACTTTATATGCCCTGTTTCGGTTCTACTTGCGGTTGCGTGACGTCACATCCTATATGTCATATCATTTCACTTCTTGTTTGTTCATTGTAGTCTTTGGTACTTTCAAATTGTGCGTCAATCCCTTCGTATGCCCTTTTTCGGCTCTGATTCCGGTTGCGTGACGTAACATTAATTCACTTCTTGTTCACCCATTTTAGTATTCGGTACTTTCAAATAGCGCCCCAATTCCTTCCTATGCCCTTTTTCAGCTCTACTTCCGGTTGCGTGACGTCACCTGTTTGACGTCACCCTAACTGACAGTCTTAACTACTTTAGTGTTTGGTACTTTCAAATTGCGCACCGGTCCCTTCCTATGCCCTCTTTTCGCTCGAAATCACGTTGCGTGACGTCGCATCTTTGACGTCACCCTAATTGACTTATTTATTTAACTACTGTAGTATTTGATACTGCCGCGAAATATACAAAGCTGTATTTGTTTTTCTTTGGCAGCCGCAGGCATGCGGCCTTATCACTCTGATTCTGCATCGCGTATCAGTTCTGTATTCTTTGTTTCTTAATGCCCGATGTTGCAAGAAGCACCTTTACCAGTTTCGTTGTCGCGCAAGATCCGCCGAGATCTGTATCGAAGATTCCGATCACTCGCGTATATGCTTCTTCAATGTTCCATGTCGTGCTAGTAGCAGTCTGCGACGTTATATAGATTGTTCTGAGCAGCCTTTAAATTGAGCTTGAGGAATGCGACGGGCATTCTTAGTTCGACGATCGACGAGCATGTTCGCTGCTATCGCCGCCGCCGAGTTGCTTAGTTATTTTGCGGACGCAAGTCAGCCCAATAAAGAGTTTCTTCAGTGCAATCATCGACCCTTCATTTGTGTCGTCGACCTTGTCACCATTACGTGACATCTGGTGAAGGTGCTCCCTTTGATCCTTCAAGCGAAGACCCCAGCCTTATTCCTGTCGCCCTGGGGGAACAGCCTACAGGTCACGGAGGCAGCAAACCTCCGACGCTAAGGTCTACAGCCCGAACATGGTCTGCTGCCTGACCCAGTTCGACTCCGGAAGGCATCAACTTTGGAAATGGCCCACACAACAGCACCGGTCGTATTCGTGCAGACCAGGGAGCCTCACATCTTCCAAGGACTGCCTAGTGAAGATGCGGACGACTGGATGGACCTTTTCGACCGTGTGGCAAAATTCAACGGCTGGAACGATGCTGCCTAACTCTGGCAAGTCTATTTTGTTTCTCAAAGACATGCCCGAGTTTGATTCGAAAATCACGAGAATTCTTTAAAAGATTGGGAGATATTCAAAGCAGAGTTTTTGATGGCCTTTGCAAGTTCTGTCCGAAAAGGAAGAGCTCAGGCCCTCCTTCAAACAGGACGTCAACTCCCAAACGAGCCCGTCCTGGTCTACATAGAGAAAACGAAGCGCTTCTTTCGGCGCGCCGACCCTAACATGATCGATGGTAAGAAAGTGAAATTTTAATGCGAGGCGTTAAAAAGTCTCTTTTTGCAGGGCTGGTCAGAAATCCGCCAAAAACAATGGCAGAATTTGAAACAGAAGCGCCGATCATCAAGAAGACGTTTGCACATCCGGATGCGTCACTACGAGCGACCACTTCAACCAGACTACTCAAGCCAGTACCCCAGCGCATCTGCAAGCGGAGTAAACCTTCGAGACCTCATCCGGGAAATCGTGCGAGAGGAGCTCCGCCGACTGCTGCCATCATCGCAACAACCCCAGATGGCGACGCTCTCGGACGTCGTCTGTCAAGAAGTCTAGCAGGCACTGGGCGTTCCCCAAGCGACGGCTCCATGCCAAGAAGCAGTAGTGATGAGCTATTCTGCTGCATTACATCGTCCTGCATTCCGACGTGACCTTCCAAGCCGTCGTCACTACCACCCTGCTCCCGAAAGTAGCCCATTGGCCTCCAGCCTCCAAGTTTATCAATGATCTCCAAACCGCAGGAAGTGCGATGCCTGGAGGACAGTGAACAACCGGCCATTATGCTTAAACTGCGGTGAGGTCGGCCACAATCTGAGCCAGTGCCCAAAGCGGCGAATCGGTCTCCGCAGATTTGCAGTCGACGCTCCACGACCAAGCCCAGGTGAACAACCGCAAAACATCGACAACTATCTGCGTAGCGGTGAGATTGCGCCACCAAGCCGTCGGTTCAGGTACCATCGGCAGGGCCCGCATTGCGTCGCCATGCCGTAACTACGATGACAGCGTGCGTGGAAGGTCCCCAAGCCTTTGCAGGGGAAACGAAATATAGCAACCTTTGGAGTTGAGGTTACTTCACGGTGAAACCATGGACATCACCCATCGCCGACGATGGGTCACAACGACGCAGTCATTAAATTACCGATCCACAAGACGACAACGTCGATGAGATCCCGACCAGACTTAAAGTTGGCATCACCGGACAGCGACGTGACGATGGTGTGCCCCGGCCGCGACCTCAGCATGAGACGAAGCAGAGATCGAACACCGAAGCCAACGTGCAATACTAGGACGCAAACAAACGACATTGAGGTTGCTGTCGACGGACGCACAGTT
This sequence comes from Amblyomma maculatum, assembly GCA_023969395.1. NCBI lineage: Eukaryota > Metazoa > Arthropoda > Arachnida > Ixodida > Ixodidae > Amblyomma > Amblyomma maculatum. The sequence goes on from JAJIZL010017354.1 coordinate 73,182, forward strand.
ACCGCCCTTGTGGACACCGGAGCAGACTACTCTGTCATCAGTGGAGCTTTCGTCGCCCAGCTCATGAAGGTGACGACCACTTGGGATGACCCGTTAATCCGTACCACTGGTGGTAACCTTGTTACGCCGTCGGGGAGGTGCACCGCAAGGACTACAGTAAATGGACGTACCTGCCCTACCGGCTTCGTCGTCCTACAGCACTGTTCCCGTGACGTTATTCTGAGCGTGGATTTTCAGAACGAACATTGCGCGACCATCGACCTCCGATAAAAACTCATCGAGCTCTCCACCAAAACATCGTTACCTGCTAAAAGAACTTCAACGCATCACGTTGCTCTGAACGTCCTCGACGTAGAATTGACCTTACAGCCTCGATCAAGCGTCATCCTCCCTGTGGTCACAAAAGAAGTCAAAATCCCGGAAGGAAACACTCAGTTGTTACAGATATTACAGGACTTGGCATCGCAAAAGGCATCGTCCGTTTCCGTCATAGACAAGCTTATGTGCTCGTCCCGAACTAACCGACGAATACCGGCACCTGAACCAGAGCATGGCGATTGCTTTTCTTGACGAGCTAGCGGACACCCGAGACGTCTTCATCCTGCCCAGCGAACTTGAAGACGATGCACCCAACCGAGCCAAGCAGCCCAATTTCGACATTAACCCAGCGCTCCCCCGAGACAGACAAGACCGGATTCACACTGTTCTTGAAAACTACAGCAAGTATTTTCCTTCAGCATCGAAGGTGCGAACAAACTCCATTGGCAAAGCATCGCATCATCACGGATGAAAACGCTCGTCCGCTACGTCAAAGCCCCTATCGTGTATCTCCGTGAGAACGCCAGGCCACACGCGATCAAGTTGAGGAAATGCTGCGTGATGACATGATCCAGCCATCGAACAGCCCCTGGCCGGCACAAGTCGTTTTGGTCAAGAAGAAAGACGGCAGACTTCGCTTCTGCGTTGATTACCGTCGCTAGAATAGCGTAACGAAGAAGGATGTCTACCAGCTTCCCCGCATCGACGACACACTGGACCAGCTCTGTAACCCTAAGTACTTCTCGTCGATAGACCTGAAGAGCGGGTACTGGCAAATTGAGGTCGACGAAAGAGACCGCGTTTAACACGCCAGACGGGCTCTTCGAGTTCAAGGTAATGCCATTCAGCCTCTGCTTTGCACTAGCGATATTTCAGCGTTGTTGGCTGGCTTGAAGTGGCAAATTTGCCCAGTGTGCAAGACGACATTGTCGTCTTCCCTTTGAACTTTGAAGACCATCTTAGAAGGCTTCGAACAGTACGTGACGCAATCAAGTCCTCAGGTTTAAGGTTGAAAGCAGAAAAGTGTCACTTCGCCTACGGAGAGATGTTGTTTTTGGTTCATATCGTCAGCAAGGAGGGAGTTCGCCCCTACCCACTGAAAACAGCAACGATAAAACAGTTTCCAATACCCAGTGATAAGAAAGCTGTGAGCCGGATCCTCAGACTGTGCGCATATTCCCGACCATTCGTCATGAACCTTTCGCGCCTCGCCGAACCTTTGACGCAGCTTACAAAGGCAGGCGGCCAGTTCAATGGGAAGCACCGCAAGTGGAAGCCTTCGAGGAACTTAAGCGCCGTCTACAGTCCCCTTCCTCTTCTAGGCCACTTTGATGAGAACGCCTAGACTGAGATACATGCCGACGCGAGCAGTCTGAGGCTAGGCGCCGTTCTCATTCAGAAGAATGCCGGACAGGAGAAAAAATTCGCCTACGCTAGCAGGTCCAATCAAGTCCTCAGGTTTAAGGTTGAAAGCAGAAAAGTGTCCCTTCGCCTACGGAGAGATGCTGTTTTTGGGTCATATTGCCGCGAAACCTTCAAAACAGTATTTGTTGTTTTTTAAAAGCCGCCGGCATACAGGCTTATCACTCTGATTCCGGACCGCGTATCAGTTCCGTAATTTTTGTTTGTTACTGCTCGATGTCGCGAGTCACACCTTTATCAGTTTTGTTCTAGCGCAAGACGCACCGAGATCTGTCTCGAAGGTTCCGGTCACTCGCTTGTCTTTCCACAATGTTCCAGCCCGTGCTGGTAGCTGATTGCGACGTTATCTAGATTGTTCTGTGCACCCTTTAAATTGAGCGTTGCCGAGTGTGACGAGCATTCTTTGTTCGACGATCGACGATCACGTTTGTTTCTATCGCCGCCGCCGAGTTGCTTATTTCTTTTGCGGGCGCAAGTCAGCCCAAATAAAGAGTTTCTTTAGTGCAATCATCGACCCCCCTTCATTTGTGTCGCCAACCTTGTCGCCACTACGTGACATCTGGTGGAGGTGCTGCCTTTTATCCTTCAAGCGAAGAGCCAAGCCGTGTTCCTGTCGCCCTGGAAGACCAGCCTACAGGTCACCGAGCCAGCCGCCGACTTCAAGGCCTACAGCCAGAGCACGGTCTGCTACCTGACCCCATTCGATTTCGGAAGACATCGACGCTGACAATGGCCCAGCCTACAGCACCGGTTGTTTTCGTTCAACCCCGTGAGCCCCCTGCTTCCATGGACGACCGGACAAAGATGCAGAAGACTGGATGGACCTTTTCGACCGTGTTGCAGAATTCAATGGCTGGAACGACGCCGCGAAACTCAGGCAAGTCTACTTTGTTCTTCAAGGACATGCCCGAGTTTGGTTCGAAAATCATGAGGCAGCTATAAAGGATTGGGAGATTTTCAAGGAAGCGTTTCTGACTGCCTTTTCAAGCGCCGTCCGAAAGGAAAGAGCCCAGGCGCTCCTTCAGTCAAGACTTCAACTCCCTAACGAGCCTGTCTTGGCGCATGTTGAGGAGATGAAGCGCCTCTTTCGCCGCGCCGACCCTAATATGACCGAAGGTGAGCAAGTCAAACTTCTATTGCGAGGCGTTAAAGAGTCGCTCTTTGCGGGTCTTGTGCGAAATCCGCCAAGAACAGTTGCGGAATTTGAAACGGAGGCGTCTACTATTGAGAAGACGTTGGCCACCCGAACGCTCCACTACGAGCGACCACTTCAGCCGGACTGCTCAATCCACTACCCCAGCGCATCTACAAGCGGAGAGAACCTTCGGGACCTCATCCGGGAGATCGTGTGAGAGGAGCTCCGCCGACTGATGCCATCATCGCAACAACCGCAGGTGGCGACGCTCGCGGACGTCGTCCGTGAAGAAGTCCAGCAGGCGCTGGGCGTTCCTCAAGCGACGGCTGCGACAGTTCCAGCACACGAGGCAACAGCGATGAACTACGCTGGTGCCTTACGTCGCCCTCCGCCCCGACGTGATGACTTTCCGAGCCCTCGCCGCAACCGTCCTGTTCCTGAAAACCGCCCCTTGGCCCCCGCCCGCCAAGCCTACCAACGACCCCCAAACCCTAGGAAGTGCGACGCCTGGAGGACTGCAAACAACCGGCCATTATGCTTCCACTGCGGTGAGGCCGGCCACATTCTGCGGCACTGCCCGTACCGACGAATCGGTCTCCGCAGATTTGCAGTCGACGCTCCACGACCACGCCCTGGTGAACGACCGCAAGAAATCGACAACTATCTGCGTAGCGGTGAGATTGCGCCACCAAGCCGTCGATTCAGGTCTCCATCGCCGTACAGGGCCCGCTTTGCGTCGCCAGGACGTAACTATAACGATAGTGTGCGCGGAAGGTCCCCAAGCCCCCGTAGGGGAAACTAAAGGCAGCAACCTTTGGAGGTGAGGTTGCTCAACGGCGAAAAGACGAAGATCCTCCGCCGCCGACGACCACTAACGACGACGCAGCCGTTTCACCTCCGCTCCACACGACGTCATCGACGACAACACGACCAAAGTGCAAGCAGAGACCGCCGCCCAGCGAATATATCGTCAGCAAGGAGGGAGTTCGCCCCTACCCACTGAAAACAGCAGCGATCAAATAGTTTCCAAAGCCCGGTGATAAGAAAGCTGTGCGCCGAATCCTCAGACTGTGCGCATATTACAGACCATTCGTCAAGAACTTTTCGCGCCTCGCCGAACCTTTGACGCAGCTTACAAAGGCAGGCGGCCAGTTTAATGGGAAGCACCGCAAGTGGAAGCCTTCGAGGAACTTAAGCGCCGTCTACAGTCCCCTTCCTGTTCTAGGCCACTTTGATGAGACCGCCTAGACTGAGATACATACAGACGCGAGCAGTCTGGGGCTAGGCGCCGTTCTCATTCAGAAGAATGCCGGACAGGAGAAAATAATCGCCTACGCTAGCAGGTCCCTTTCGAAAACCGAAGCCGATTACTCAGCCACCGCGAAGGAGTGCCTTGCGATCATCTGGGCCTCTTCAAAGTTCCGCCCGTACTTATGCGGCCGACCATTCAAGGTGAGCGATAACCACGCGGTCTGCTGGCTGGCAAATTTGAAAGACCCATCCGGCCGCCTTGCCCGATGGAGCCTACGTCTTCAAGAATTCGACATCACAGTCATCTACTAGTCAGGCCGCAAACACTCCAATCCAGATTTCTTGTCACGAGCTTCCATTAATGCGCCAGCTGAAATTAGATGAAGAAGACGCCTTTTTGGGACCGGTAAGCGCCAGCAGTTTTGCAGAACAACAGCGATCAGACCCTGAGCTGAAAGCGCTAGCCGATTACTTAGAAGAAAAGACCGCTTGCCCTTCTGCTGTGTTCAGGTGACATTTATCATCGTTCGCGTTAAGCAATAGGCTCCTCGTGAAGAACTTGGCACGCAACAGGACCGCGCAGCTTCTTGGTGGGGACTAAAAACGTCCGGCAGGAAATTCTACAGGCGCTGCACGATGAGCCCCCACCAGGTACTCTAGGCTTTACGCGCACCCTGCGGGGAATCCAGGAGAATTACTACTGGTCGCGACTGCCTGCCGAAGTTGGCCACTACGTGAAGACATGTCGTGAGTGCCAACGACGCAAGACGCCGCCGATCAGACCAGCAGGACTACTAAAACCGATTCCGCCCATAACCCTGCCCTTTCAATAAATTGGGAGGGATATCCACGGCACCTGTCCATCTTCGTCTATGGGTAACAGGTGGATCATCGTGGTCACTGACTACCTTACCCGTTACGTCGAAGCAAAGGTACTGCCCAATGGAACCGCGGAAGAAGTCGGCAAATGTTCTGCCGAACAAATTCTCTGCACGCCAGAAGTGCTCATCACGGACAGGGGAACGGTTTTTAGGGTAGAGTTGACGGGACAAAAGTGTAAGGCAAGGAGACACATTCTCCCCAGTACTATTCACAGCTTGTTTAGAGGAAGTATTCAGAGACATAAAATGGGAGCAGTTAGGGATAAGGGTAGATGGAGAATACCTCAGTAATCTGCAATTTGCTGATGACATTGCCTTGCTAAGCAACTCGGGGGATGAACTGCAAATAATGATTGATGACCTAGACAGGAAAAGTAGAAAGGTAGGCTTGAAAATCAATATGCAGAAGACTAAGGTAATGTTCAACAGCCTCGGGAAGAAACGGCAGTTTACATTAGGTAGCGAAGTACTGGAAGTAGTAGGCGGATATGTCTACTTTGGACAGGTAGTAACCGCAGATCCGGACCATGAAAAGGAAATAACAAGAAAAATAAGATTGGGATGGAGCGCATTTGGCAAGTACTCGCAGATTATGACTAGCAGCTTACCGGTATCGCTCAACAGGAAAGTATACAACAGTTGCATCTTGCCTGTACTCACCTATGGGGCTGAAATGTGGAGGCTAACCAAGAGAGTTCTACTTAAGTTGAGGACAACCCTGAGGGCTATAGAACCAAAAATGGTAGGAGTAACATTAAGAGATAGAAAGCGCGCAGAGTGGGTCAGAGAAAGAACTCAAGTTACCGACATTCTAGTGGAAATTAAGAAGAAGAAATGGACATGGGCAGGACATGTAGTGCGAAGAGAGGATAACCGATGGTCGCTTAGGGTAACAAACTGGATTCCAAGGGAAGGAAAGCGTAGCAGGGGGCGGCAGAAAGTTAGGTGGGCGGATGAGATTAAGAAGTTCGCAGGGGTCAAGTGGATGCAGCTAGCACAGAACCGGGTTAAGTGGAGAAATATGGGAGAGGACTTCGCCCTGCAGGGGGTATAGTCAGGCTGATGATGATGACATCAGCTACGTCACATTAATTCACTTCTTGTTTATTCATTTTAGTCTTTGGTACTTACAAATTGCGCGCCAATCCCTTCCTATGCCCTTTTGCGGCACTACTTCCGGTTGCGTGACGCCAAATTGTTGATGTCACCTTAATTGACTGATTTAATTACCTATTTTCGTAACTGATACATTCAAATAAGGCGCCAAGCTATTCGCTAATGAGACCATTTTCGCCTTTGCTTTTTAATTTTTTGCCTCAAATTAATTACCTAATCAACTTATTAGCCTGATAATTTTTCGCTCACATTATGTCATCCTCTATTGATAGACACAGCTCATTAAGCTCTACGGCTTTTGAATTACTCACAACTGCTGCGAACAAAATTTAGCAGATTTTGCCTCTAATTAATTACCCAATTAGTTTGTTACCCTAATTATTATTTCGTACACAACATTACGTCACCTTCTATTCATTGACACAACTCATTAATCTCTACCACTTCTCAGTTACTCATAACTGCTGTGGACAACTTTTACATTTTTCGCCTGTAAATATTTACCTAATAACCTATTGGCCTAATTATTCTTTCTGGAGCAACATTACATCAGCCTCTATCGATTGACACCACTCATTAACCTCTGCCCCTTCTCAATTACTTGCAACTACTGCAGACACAATTTTGCGGACGCGGCCTGCGGACACGGTCTGCGGACAGAAATTTGTGAACCTAGTAAAGTAACTCTTTAGCGTTAATAATGAATTGCATAAAAAGCCTAAGAAAATAATGAATCACATAAAAAGCCCACCATAATGCACAGGAGACATGCATTCACTTCAAATTGTGTCAATAAAAACGCGTTAAATTGGGCACAGTCTAGACTGTGTTCGGAAGGCTCTGGTAAAAAGCTTCCGAGCACCACCCGACCTCGTTGTATTGCAACAGCAACCCGTTACGGGAGCATGGTTTGCTCAGCTTGTTGCTGCGCAGAACGTAGAAATGGGTACGACCCCAGACGCTCCGGCAAGTCGACGACAAATTCGCCACGATCGCAGCACCGGATAACCTTGCCGCATCGGCACCACTACCCAATGAGGCGGGAAGTGTCATTCTGGGGGACTCGAGACCTCAGTTTCTACGTACTTGAAAAAAGGCGAGCAGGGTTTTGAAATTCGAGCGTATACGTAAAAAACTTACACATTCCACTGATTTTCGGTAAATGCTACTACATAAAATGAAGTGATGACTTCGCTGACCTCTGCGGGGTATTGGCAGATAGCATGAAATAAAATCGGAAGATCTATGTCGCAAGGCGGTAATTGCTTTTGCGGCTTTGAGAAGGAACTTAAGTCGCAGCTGTCATTTCTACTTGCGATATGTTGCGGGTTAGCAATCGTTAAAGCGGATCCACTTTTGACATTCGATTGCCCAAGACCTAATAATTAAAAGAACTTCCAGATTAAGGGCTTTTTTTGTTGTTGTTTTTTTGCAAAGCAAGTGCCAGAATGGACCATGTATTGCAGCACTGGCATGGCTCATACGGCTCGTCGGAGTCGTGGCGTTGACGGAAGTGCTGCTAGCAACTTACAGAATATCGCGATTCGCTGCCGTGATCTGCCACCGAGCGCTGCAAGTGCACAAACATTTATTAGTTCGAATGCGACAAAGTGCGCGTCGTCGGTCAGCATACGACATCCGGAGTCCTCAAGGGGATCTGCGCATAGGCAGGGGAGCCATCGGTAGCTAATCACGTACTAGGTCTCGGATCGGACTATGATATATCTAAAATTGTACCAATATACGGCGAACGCGCGTGCTGTTCCCGCAGAAATATATAAAATTATTGCGATTGTTTCATTAACCACTGCATCACTGAACAGCTGGCTGCAGCTACCCATCACAGTACCAAGCATTGCAACAACCGGGCACCGCAATTCGTGTTAGGTTCGGTAACCGCGCTTGACCCGGCGGTGTACCTACCTTATTGTTTTGTAGTGTTTGTAAAGTTTAACACATTTGATTCCAGTGTTCTGTAAGTCATGCGCTTGTGATGGCATCAATGTTCTTAAATGACAGTCCGTAGGCGAGCACGTTTTTCTCTCGGCCGATGCCGCAGATGAACAAAGCAACCTATAATCGATGAGACTTCAGACGTATATTTGTTGAAATAGAGAAAATGAAACATCATGTATGTTATGCCAATTGATTTATTTTATTTCATTTCTTTAATTACAAATATTTCCAATCCAATCTAGTCTTATTGCAGGAAGGGCACATCTAAAATTGTCTAGTACATCTAACACATTGTAGTGGGCCAGGATTGGCAACAGTGTAGTAAAGCACGAGAGCAGGTAATGGGTTTACAAATACACACATTCCTAATATTTACACTTTTCAAAATTAAAAGAAAACGACAGAGCAAACAAACTCCGAGAAAATAACAATGACATAGGTACCAAAGGTATCAATGGATGTCCTGTTAAGAATCGATGAATCTAGGCTATATCCATTCTCTTATTGGTATTGGGAAATATGAAAATCTGAAGCAGTCAGTACGAAATGGTTGCTTGGTGTACAAAATAGTTGCTTTGTGAGTGGTGTTTTTGAGTGTTTATGTCTTGTGTACGATCGTGGTTTTGCCATATTCAGGTTTACCTTGTAGTATCTACGTTAATCTCCTTGTGAAGGAGCTGATACATGAACTTCGAAAGCTCTACTTTGGCTGTTTCGAGAGCTAGATTGTTGCCTTAGAAGTAGCTTAGCAGAAGAATCTGTCAGCTTGTATTTATTAAAAATTTAGCTCTGTGCAGTGGTGAAGTAGTTTGAAAAGTTTCAATTTATTAGATTGAAAAGTAACTTCAAACCCTTCTAATTGAAAAAAAAATATCCAGGCTGCATACATATATTGAGTCTTCCCAGAAATCTCAAACCATCCGCCTAATATAGGAAGTGTGTTTTGTACCAAACGGCTGCGCATAGAACCGTTTCGCATTCCAATATTGAGTCAATGGTTAGTGCTATCTATGTTAAGAGGTCGTAAGATTTCCTAGAAAATAAAATGTCTTAAGCGAGGGAAAGTGATCTTTACACAGAGCAGCATAATTATTTCTTTGCATAAGCTACACACCTTTAGGTATTGCATAATGGCTACATATTCGACAGAGACACACATCAAACCCAGCTGTGTTTCTCCACAGGCCTCCTATGGGAGTTGCCGAGGTAAGAAAAAAAATGCTCGGTGATGAGAGCGCTACACATCTGAGTGTTTATGTCAGTGTACATACCTCCCTTTCGGTCATCGCAGGATTTTCTCACCTCGTGGCGGGGAACCTTGGAGGCGATGCGTGTACGCCTCGTCTACCCCCAGGGCTACGCGGACGTCTATTCCTACAACCCGCTTTGGCACGGCGTCCGCTTCAATGACGACACGGACACGCTGCTCGTACCGGTGCGCGACATGTTCATGCCCAATTTCCACACGACGGCACCTGGGGCGGTAAACTTCGCTGGTCTTGGAGCACTCATCGCTCGAGGACTGGCGCAGGTTCGGCCATTTATTCCGTCAGTCACTTATATCCAAGAAAAGAACCTTCGCCTACGAATTGCGGGGTAAATTGAGCAAAATATTGAGGCGTAAAGGCAGTTTGAAGGCAAAATTAAATCCAGCAGAGTATGACGTATTAAAGTCGACTGTAGAATGGAAGTGAATTCGAACGTCCGAATTATTTTATCTAACGTGGAGAGCGCCTGCTTCCTGGTTATGCTGCCGGCCTTGGTTTGATATAGGATACATACCCTTCCATAAATTATCTAATCGCTTAAATTGTTTATGCACTCTCCCGATGCTGAGTCAAGAACAGTCGTTCTGTGTTAGAGATTATATAGTATTGGACTATGTGGAAAGGTCACACGCGGATCCAGTTATCCCCCTTGCGTGATAGGTCTGTTGCGTTCACTTGCGCGCTCTAACTTTGAATTTGCGTCTGTTATTTGGAACTGCATAGGTACTGTTAATTAAGCGAGAATTGAAAAAGGTTCCGTGTCGTTTTCTACGCATACACTAGGACAGATACCTCACCTGGAGGTTTTATCACGAGTTTCGATGTATTAAGAACGGTATTCTCGAAGATTTGTTAGACAGGAAACAGACACGAGATCAGTATTCTTTGGACATTTCATCACAGGGTAATAGACGGATCTCACTTCTTTGAATAAGAGCTGTTCTTTCGCAAAAAAAGCATTCATTACCAAAATGACTTCACTATAGTTAAACCAGGTTAATGAGGACATTTGTTTAACACCTTAGACAACATAAATGATGGTAATGTAGCAAGCATAATTGCTAGCATCCTGGTTATATTGAAGCTATCTTGTAGCCAAGGCGGTATAGAGGGTATTTCAAATTATCCGACGTAACAAATTTTTGCTTTCAATTGGGGGAAAGATATGGGCGGTGCGGACTGAAAGCTGGCATTTACTTCGAGGAGGACGTAAATTTGTAGAACTCTTTCCTTACGCGAACGATTAGTCAAAATGGCCCAACGAAGGCTTTCATTTTTTAATTTAATGGGCAATACTATATTTCAAAACCAAAGAACACTGAAATAAAAAGTGGGTTTGCTTTCTAAATGTTCTTAAACGGCAATATTGCTCCAAAGAACGGATGTAAAATATACTGATAGCAAAGTTCATGTAGATGGCTTCCACGCATTACACATTTTTTAAATCATTATCAGTGCGGGTGGTCCTCTTTGCAAATGGTGGCAACGTTATCATATACGCAAACGCCTTGTCTATTCGGTTGTTGAAAATAAAAAAGGCGTTATTTTATATATCTACAATGCATGAAAGCGCAACGAGCTTTCTGATAAGAACATTTATTAAAGGTCAACTCCAGTACAAAGACTGTCAGTGTCTGCGATGAGTTCAAAAAGATAAATCTGTACCGAATTATTTGAAACGTCCATTATATTGTATGCCTGGTCTGAAACAAGGGCGCTTGCCCTTGATGTTGCTTTACTTGATGATTGTTTATTTGGCGCTTAAATTACAGTGTATTAAGTTGCGTGAAATAACGACGGGCGCTTTACGCTTCCTCTCCAAACAGCTACAGAGACATAGCACAGAGCGAACTATATTGTTTAAAAATGAACTACTTTGAGAGTCATCATCATCAGCCGGAATATACCTATTGCAGGACGAAGTCCTCTCCAACACTGAGATAGATATTGCCTTTCGGATGTGACAGTATGCTTCTAAGATCGGTTAAAAATAAATGCTCATTCGAGCGTTTTTCTTTAATCATTCTTCATTGGTCATATGCTTATGCAGAGCATGCGTTCGGGATGTGCGTGCATTTGTAAGAAAAATTCTATTAGCATTTGGGCCTCGTGTAATGACTGCGACCAGGTACGATGCACAATGACGGAGTGTAACTGGCGATATACTAGCGAAATGACGTTGTCGACGGCTGCCGCGTCGCAGATATTCGACCCGTTCGAGGCCAAAGTTGCCTTGAAGAAGTGGTCGGCGGAGTCGCGAAGAAAGTACGCCGATGTGCATGCCTGCGTGAGCACGGCGTACGGCCCCTCGTGGTCGCCGCCCATGTACCGGCGGCAGTTCGGCGACCTGGCACCCATGAAATCCCTCTACCACGCATTCCGGCCTGCTCCCACCAAGGACAGGCAGCTGGCGGAATTGCGTGACTTCGACCCGCAGCAGACGTTCTTCATCGCCTTCTGCCACGCGCACTGCGTCGCTGACCCGACGGACCAGGTCAGTGCCATAGTTTGATCGTGAACGAGAATAAAAAGGAGGGCGGAACAGCGGTTTGAGATTTATAATATCAAATCGTAAGCGGCGCTTACATGACTGCTAGAGGAACCTTGGCGACAAATGCAGAGTTTACACCAGGCGTTGCAAGCCAGTCCGTAGCTGATTTAAAAAAAAAATGAAATTTATGGCTCTGCGGCATAATAATGCCAGAGCTGTGAATATCTAAATGCAAGAGAATACCCGTAACTGGCAACCTGCCTTAATATATTTTGATACCCTTTCAACTGTTACATCTAAGCGTCTAGCTGCAGTTTGAGATGTTATAGCCTGCCATTATTATTAACCATGTCAATTTTTGAGATTCAAGAACAGTGCCTCAACAAATGCACAACCCGCTGAGCGCATTTTGAAAATCCCGCTCCCCAAGCACATTCCGAGCGCAGGTCAGTCAATGACGCAAATGCTGTGTCACCTTCTCTAAGCTCACTTTGGCTTGAGCGACAAGGAGCGGGAAGCACTGAAGCTCAGGTAGGACAGAGAATACCGCGCACCACTTTCGTCTTTGAACAACTGTGCTAGGGTATGGGCTTAGAAAGCGGGGATTTAATGCAGGAATACATTTAGCGGCTACACGTTCAGCACCGTTTTTCCTTCACGGTTCCGTCCACTAGGGTACATCGACATCACCATGTCGACCGATTACGATCAGAAGATTTTTAGAAACTGCCCAGTCGGAAAAAACTGCAGAAAATGTTCTGTTGCTACGACAGAATTTCTGTGCGGTTTTTGACGGTTAACCTGTAGTGACAACAGAATGTTCTGTAGTAACATCAGAAATTTCTGCATTTACAACAAAAAAGTGCTACAGACCTACAGACAACAGAAATATACTACAGAAAAACTACAGAAGTACATAAAAGTACTACAGAACTACCGAATATTTTGACGTTTACGACAGAACTACACAATATTCTGTCGTATTTTTGACACGGTTCTGTAATTTTTTTCGACTGGGTGTCATGTGTTTTTATAGTAAGCGTTGCTTCAAACGTCCAGGTAAATTACTTACTGTGAATATTATTTTTATTGTATTACCTCCAACGATGAGATTGCAAAAGAACAGGGTTGTTAGTCCGAAAAAGTCTAGCCCGGTACCAACATTGAATTAGTGCCGCCATCTGGCGCCGTTAAAGCGCACTGCAAATATAAATAAATAATGTTGATGACCCCAGATAGAGGGACTTGTCCAAAAAGTAGTTATATGCTCATGTATAACCGATCATTTCGCAGTTCGCATTTCCCACTCGGAAACTGCCACCTGTGAGGCTAAGATGCCATCAACTCACATAATGGCGTCGTTATCAGCGGAGCCTTCCTCCAGTACTGCTTCCGATTGCCGGGAAAGCTTTCATCGAGAACGCAATCACTTTCGGTAGCGGTAGGCGAGAACGCTAACCAGGGAAGAAGGCCGGTCGCTGCCATCCACGCCGGTACAGTGCTAAACCGGCAGCGACTTTCGGCAGAAATCACCAAGTTTGCCCATCTTTATTCTTAAACTCACGGCTTTTAATATCTCACCTCAAGACACCACCAGTAGTGTATCTTGTATTAATTATATTTTTGAAAGACAAGTAGATTTAACCAGTAGCAACTACATGAGTGTTACTTTAGTTATCACATGAGCGCTGTTCGGGTCCTGCGCAACAGAACAGGAGCCCACACGTGATTAAAACTTTTTTCACAACCTATACTTCGTTTATGCCAACGGAATATGGGCCAACATGCAAGCACTTATGCAGTGGAATAACTTAGGCGTATCACGGTTTAGATCGCGAGTTTCTCGGAACGCGGGAGTTGTTTCTTTTTTTTTTTCAGCCACTGCACTTGTTCAGCCACTGCACTGAGCGTAATGATGTTTTTGACATTCTGGAATTTCAAATTGGCTTCTGCTAAAGACTGGCAAGAAATCCTCTATTGCGACATTGTATAAGTACAGCACAACGGATATCTACCCTTCTGCGCGCTAGCCTGGCTGGGCTTCTTTTTATAACCTCTCGCTGGCGCAGCCTCCAGCAAAGAGCCCGGTACATGGGGGCTTGTTCTGCGTGCCTCAGTCCGAGACCTGGGGCATGAAGCAGTATCCTCTTTTATAACGTTCTTGATTACATCTTCCCGCGGTTTACAGAGGCCCGAGTTTAGGCGCATGTCCACGGTGCTGGTCGTAACTTAGTTATCCGAGTGTTTCTGCCTCTCCTTTTTCTTTTTTTAACGTCCTTATTGGAGCTGGGGAGACGCAGCTGTGCACCGGCGCTCTAGCTGCAGTGCATGTTGCGAGTATGCGCAGAGGCACTGTAGTTATCTCTCTGACAAATTAACTTCCCCGTAGAATAAGGCAGGGTCGAGCAGGGCAAGATGGTAGAAGTAGGATGAGAAAGGTAGTATGCCCTACCTATTCTGGAGTCCCGAAACGATGTTTGCCAAGTATTTCCTGTTTTGACTAGACCAGAATGGTTTGGAAACGACGCTTCCTGAGCGATCGCTGGCATGCACTGCGCTTGAAAGCGGATAGCTCGGTGCGGTATACATAGTCTTGAAAGAATTGCGCTTATCGATTGTCGGGAGGTGCAGCGGTGGCTTAGCGGTAGAACATCCGCCTCGCATGCAAGAGTACCGGGGTTCAAATCCCAGTGATGCGCAATTCTCCACCAGATAAAAAAAAAAAATCCGCGTGTCGATGGAATTGCATAAACAGGTTTGGGGTGCGACCTGATGCCGGTGAACACCTCCGGCAACGCACTCCCTCACCAGAACAGGAGTTGGCCACCCTGGTGCAGTAATTGGCAGCAACCTCCTATGATAAGCTCCATAAAACCCCGGCCCACAGTCACCAGCGGCTGCGCAACAACTGACCACGGCGGCGGTCAGACCTGTGGCGCAGCAGGGGGTGCTAAGAATGCCTGGCTCCGCTGGACAGGCCGTCATTGGAAACTGACCCTGGCAACGTTTAATGCTAGAACGCTAGCTAGTGAAGCTAGTTTAGCAGTACTGTTAGAGGAACTAGAGGGCATGAAATGTGATGTCATAGGGCTTAGTGAGGTTAAGAGGCCGAATGAGGCATATACTGCACTGAAGGATGGGCATGTACTGTGTTATCGAGGTTTACCAGAGAGGCGACAACTTTTGTTAGTTTCCTTGTCAATAAGTATATAGCGGATAATATACATGAATTCTATAGTATTAATGAGAGGGTTGCAGGCATCGTAATTAGGCTTAATAAGCGGTATAAACTGAAGGTTGTACAGGCCTATACACCTACATGTAGTTATGATGACCAGGCAGTTCAAAGGTTTTATGAAGATGTAAAATCGGCAATGCGAAAAGTAAAGACGCAGTATACTGTACTAATGGGCGACTTCAATGCCACGGTAGGGAAAAAGCAGGCAGGACACAAGGCAGTAGGTGACTATGGCATTGGTTCTAGGAATAGCAGGGGGGAGTTGCTAGTTGATTTTGCAGAGCGCAATAACTCACGAATCATGAATACCTTCTTCAGCAAATGGAAGAACCGAAAATGGACATGGAAAATTCCTAACGGAGAGAATAAAAATGAAATCGACTTCACAATGTGTTCAACCCCCGTCATTATGCAAGATGTAGAGGTAATAGGGAAAGTGCGATGCAGTGACCACAGGATGGTGAGGTCCCGAAGTAGCCTAAATCTGAAGAAAGAACGCAACAGATTAGTAAGAAAGAAACCCATCAACGAATTAGCGGTGAGGGGGAGGGCAGAAGAGTTCAGGATCTCGCTACAGAATAGGTATTCAGCTCTAACTGAGGATGGCGAGATTACCCTAGAGGCAAGGAACAATAATTTCAGAGATATCGTTACTGAGTGCGCGGTAGAAGTAGGCGGTAAGATAGAGAGGATACCGCTAAGCTGTCTAAGGAGACGAAAGATTTGATTAAGAAACGCCAGAGTATGAAAGCTTCCAATGCAACAGACCAGATGGAATTGGCAGAGATATCAAAGCTAATCAATAAGCGCAAGGTGGCTGATATAAGGAAGTATAACATGGAGAAAATTGAGCATGCTGTAAAGAACGGGGGAAGCCTTCAAGCGGTAAAGAAGAAATTGGGCATAGGCAAAAACCAGATGTATGCGATAAGGGACAAGGCGGGCAACGTCATCACTAATATGGACAATATAGTCAAAGAAGCCGAGGAGTTCTATACAGATCTCTACAGTAGCCAAAGTAGTCAGGACCATAATGAGATTGGCGGTAGGGAAAACCGTCAGACGTTCCACCAGTGACGAAGGACGAGGTCAAGAAAGCACTAGAAACTATGAAAAGGGGGACATCAGCTGGAGAGGATCAGATAACTACAGATTTGCTGAAGGACGGGGGGATATCGTGCTAGAAAAACTGGCCATCATGTACACGCAGTGCCTGGTGTCATTTACGGTACCGGAACCATGGAAGAGTGCAAACATTATCCTCATTCACAAGAAAGGGGACTCTAAGGACCTTAAAAATTACAGACCAATCAGCTTACTGTCTGTTACGTATAAGGTATTTACTAAGGTAATCGCTAATAGAATCAGGACAACCTTAGACTGCAATCAAGCAAAGGATCAAGCAGGGTTTCGGAAACGGTACTCTACTATCGATCATATCCATACCATCAATCAGGTGATAGAAAAATAAAAGCCGTTGACTCGGTTGAAACCTCGGCGGTGATGCAGGCATTGCGAAATCAGAGGGTAGACGAGCCGTACCTGAAAGTGCTGGAAGCTTTATATAGTGGCTGCACAGCAACCATAGTTCTGCATAAAGAAAGTAACAAAAGTCCCATAAAGAAAGTGTTAGGCAAGGAGACACAATCTCCCCAGTACTATTCACAGCTTGTTTAGAGGAAGTATTCAGAGACATGGAATGGGAGCAGTTAGGGATAAGGGTAGATGGAGAATACCTCAGTAATCTGCGATTTGCTGATGACATTGCCTTGCTAAGCAACTCGGGGGATGAACTGCAAATAATGATTGATGCCTAGACAGGAAAAGTAGAAAGGTAGGCTTGAAAATCAATATGCAGAAGACTAAGGTAATGTTCAACAGCCTCGGGAAGGAACAGGAGTTTACATTAGGTAGCGAAATACTGGAAGTAGTAGGCGAATATATCTACTTAGGACAGGTAGTAACCGCAGATCCGGACCATGAAAAGGAAATAACAAGAAGAATAAGATTGGGATGGAGCGCATTCGGCAAGCACTCGCAGATTATGACTAGCAGCTTACCGGTATCGCTCAAGAGGAAATTATACAACAGTTGCATCTTGCCTTTACTCCCCTATGGGACTGAAACTTGGAGGCTAAGCAAGAGAGTTCTACTTAAGTTGAGGACAACCCAGAGGGCTATGGAACGAAAAATGGTAGAGGCAACATTAAGAGATAGAAAGCGTGCAGAGTGGGTCAGAGAAATAACTCAAGTTACCGACATTTTAGTGGAAATTAAGAAGAAGAAATGGACATGGGCAGGACATGTAGTGCGAAGAGAGGATAACCGATGGTCGCTGAGGGTAACAAACTCGATTCCAATGGAAGAAAAGCGTAGCAGGGGGCGACAGAAAGTTAGGTGGGCGGATGAGATTAAGAAGTTCGCAAGGGGTCAAGTGGATGCAGCTAGCACAGAACCGGGCCAAGTGGAGAAATATGGGTGAGACCTTCGCCCTGCAGTGGGTATATTCAGGCTGATGATGATGATGATGATTGCCGAACTGTAGCCGCAGCTACTTATGCGCCATAAAATGCACGAACAGAAACACACCGACAGCATTTGGGTTGCAAAATGTATTTGGTGTTTATTTGACCTAGTGAACATGATTGAGAGAGGTTTGTAGAAAATAAACTGCTGCTATCTGCAATGTGATATAGTGCCAACATAAATATCTTTCATTCTTTCGTCAGCGCAACCAGTATCTTGTCAACTGACTGCCAAGACTTTACCAGCTGATCTTCACATGTCTAAGTTCGGCTTGACGGGGAATTCGTCACCTTGTGGTGCTAAAACATCCGTGCTGTATTCTTCTACCTTCCTGGAATGAAAACGCGTAGTGTTTACAGAAATTACTGTAAACATAAAGCTGTTATGAGAAAGCTGGAGGTTGTTTAAAATCGTAGGTATTGCAGAGAATAACTACGCACATGATTATTCATGAAATGTCTGGGCATATGGCATACCCATATATGGCACAGAAGTACAGCAGTCTCGTCTTGTGAATGCACCTATGTATTAAACCCATTGATGACAGTTTTCAGTGGTAATGGCACATACCCACGACTGGGAATAGGTCACGAAATATAGCCAGTAAAAATGTTCATGAACAAGCAATTGGGTGGTTTAATAATTACTAGTTTAAAACTTTAATTTCACGAAAAAAAGAAAGGAAAAGAAAAGGCAGAGAATTCTCATTGTAGTCATCTACCTGGTGCAATTATATAATCGTGAACAGAACTGCACACAGGTTGCAGAGTATATCTCTTGCCACTTGCCTCGAAAATAAACACAAATAGCATGCCTGAGTAATCACCAGTTGAACAACCTAACAGTCACTTACAGTGTTTCCCAAGGAAGCATGCTTTGGCCACTGTTGTTCAAAGTGTTCATCAAAGACATTGCCCACATCGACATATCGATCAAATTTGTTGTATATATATAGGGCGGATCTGGTACATATGATGGGCGAGTCTAGAAATCTAAAATATAAATCGAGAGACAAAAAATAATTTGGAAGACCACTGTCACGCTCACGCCCTGAAACTCTATTGGGCCTAATCCGACTAGCTGACGTCGCCCGTGTCCAAGGATCCCAGGCTGCCATCTTTGTAGATAAGTTGATGCCTATCTTGTCCCTGTTGGATATTTATTAAAGTTTTACCACCACCACATGCCGACGACTGTTCTATTATGCCTGGCACAGATGCAGACACTTTGACAAAGAAATGAAAAGTCTTCCTGTTAACATCATTGTTGTGGTTGCAATCAAAAGAACTTAATATAAATCGTTGGAAGAAAACGCAAATGGCTTTCACAGGAAAAAGTTTTTTTCCAATCATGCTGTCACCAATGAGGGCCAGAACATTAAAATTGTAGGCTCACAGAAAATAATGTCATGCTCAACAGCAATCTATACTGGGACTTGCCTGTTGCTGGCATATGCAAAAGGTTTTCCATGATATTTGATGTTATGTCACGTCAGTGAACACTCCTTCTGATGCACATTGAAACAAATTGAATCTCTTTTTCACATCAACCAATGCATTAAGACCACAGTGGAGGGTGGATTAAACAATAAAATAAGTTTACCATCCTTTTCTGGAGGATAAATAAAAGGCACCAAATGGGTAATTGTGGTGCAAATGTCTCCATGAAATAAATTACTTCTGAGCCTTCGCATTGAGTATGCACATACACAGTAGCTTGCTGCAATGACCTTAGAGCTGAAAATGAATCACGTGTCCAGGCAAATATCACGCAAAAGTGTGAGGCCGCAAAAAGAAAATGCTAGTGGGAACTTCCCACGCTTTGCCCGATGATGAATACATTCTGGAGAGGGGTGCCTTAGTGCACACCGCCCAGGAAGATACGGTGGCTGTTTAGGAGAAGGGAAATGGCCATAAAACCATTACAGTGATTCATTAGAAGTTGAGTTTACAGATGCTGTCTTCATCCGCTGTGTGTTACATCAGACATGCCCTGGGTGTTTCTGGCAGACAAACTCCTTGTTCGACAGTTGCTACACTATCCAAGTGAAAAAGGAAGCTTCTATGCCTCCTCGCCCATTCCCAAGGCCTGACTACTGGAAAATTGCTAACCAATACTGTTTGATTAGCTGGCTGACTGACCCGGAGAGATGAGCCGTGTTTTAATAGCCAAAGTTCTGAGAGAGCGCTGGTTTGATTGTTTAAAGGTTTCTTGTGGAGTAAAATAAGACAATACTGGCCCTGGGCAAGAGGCTCATCAAGTCAATCATTGCTATAAACTCCTTGCTTCTGACCTTTTGCGGTTAAGACCATTAAAGTATGTACATAGTCTGCAGAAGTGCAATCAAATTTCACTGTTTTCGCTCTCGCAGCTTCAAAACGTCATTCTTTTCTCAAACCGAAGACTCAGTCATGCCGCCGAATGGAATGTAGGTTCAAAACAATCTGAGACCAGCATAACAGCGCACAAAGCATTGCGATGGCATCGTGACTGTGCTTCATGAACATGAAAATTTGTGAATAATTTGTATCCCTACTCATTGTTTTCTATTTATCGCTGCTTCCATAAACCATTGGATTTTGTATAATGCACTGTTGCTGCTGCTGGTCAGCGCATAGTTTCAGCATGCATGCAAATGCTAACAACCAGGTTATAGTGGAGTTGTACTAAGCAGTCTTGAGTTTTAAACTTTAGTAACTTGTTAATGCATTGAGATAAATAAAACGGTTTACAAATTGGTGCTGCTCAAAGTTATATAAATATATCCTCACCCCTCAGTGGCACTGACTGCAGGCTTGGTGTTCACGGCAGCGGCTCCGCATCGTGCAGACTTGTGGCTGTGCCATAGAAGCAAGCAAATGGAAAAAATAATTATTTCTGTAGCCATGAGATCTTGGGCTGTTTTCCGGCACATACACGACAATAGTGTGTATAGTTGGTGCACAACGCTCTAATGATACATACACGAGCTTACTTTAGCACTCTGGCTACACCTTGCACACTGCAGTAAGAGAAACAAGACTGACCATTGCAGTGCTTTATACGTTGCTGTAACATTCTCGACAAGAACATTGAAGAAAGTAATATAAGAAGCGTTGTCGCTTACCATCCCAAGAGTTGTCATGACTGCTTTCATTATCAGGCGTCTCTCTTTTCACCGTGTCATTCAGGACTTGCAGGCTCATTTCAATCTGAAAGGGAACAACCATATGACACAGATTATTGGTATTTAACTGGCCAACATAATGTAGGATCTAATTGGGCAGCTGAAAGTTGCGCCAGGACACAAGCAAAGTACCACGACGCAGACACTGCCTTAATTCAATGCAGTGGTCCTTCACAAGCATCCTTTTTTAATTTTTAGGTGTTTTTATAACACATTGAGCAAACCAGCTCAACCTTTGCCACTTGTAAATGAACATAGGACTTCCAGTGCCGGAATGTTTTGTCCAACAGCATAAAATATTGGCGCACTTCATTTCACGTGCTGACATAGCGACACATGTTCATCAGCTTGGAGCAAACAAAAATTGAAAATTGAAAAGATTTCTTGCAATATTTGGCTGTGGCACTGCATTCCGCATGTACTGCTAATGGGGCCAGACTATTGTCTGAGAAGACTAAGCAAATTATCTGGCGAACAATTTTTATATATTGCTCCTGGTGGCTGTGCACATTTACAAGCACATGTAAACAAAGCAGCTACATGACGTGTATTTTTATTTTTTTTATTTTTACTTAGAACATACTGCAGTCAATATAAACCAAGCAGGAGGGCAATACAGGACAAAAAAAAATGCATTTCAGCGCCACCATCGGCAAGGAAAAATATAAAACGAACAGGGTACAGTGCAAACATATGATGGGAAAAAAAACTGAATCAGCAAATAGGGAAGCAAAATATCAAAGCAGGGCTTTTCGTACACCTTCTTCAAAAACTGTTACATTATTAGCGGAGAAAACATCTTTTGGAAGTGCATTCCACTGGGAGACAGTGCGCGGAAAAAAATAGTTCTTGAATCTCTTAGTACGGGCGAAGATTGGTTCCAGGATGTGATGATGGGAGTGTCGGGTTTGACGACCCACGCGTGGATGAATGAACAATTGTGCATTGATATCAAGTTGGTGATTGCAAAGCCGATACAGAAACCGCAATCTGGAAATCATTCTTCTCGTTTCTAATGTCAAAATGCTGTTTCACTCATTAGAGACGATGGGGAATCTAATCTGCCATATGCATTGAATATAAAACAAACTGCTTTTCTCTGTACCTTTTCTACTTTAGTTGTGTCTTTTTTCAAGTACGGGTCCCACACCACACAAGCATGCTCCAGCTGAGGTCTGATAAGCGTATTGTATGCTAGCAGCTTAGCATGGGCAGGGGCTGACCTTAATTTAGAACGAAGAAAATCTAGTTTCCTGAAGGCTGATGCACAGGTTTTGTTGATGTGGCTGGTCCAGTTCAAGTTTTTAGTTATCGTGACGCCTAGATATTTACACTTATCCACCTGAACTATTGGATATTCGTTGATTTTATACAAAAACTGAAACGGAGTTTTTTTGTTAGTTACGCGAAGAACGGATTTTTCTCTGTTTAATTCCATAGGCCAAAGGCTACACCTACTGGTGTACAGCATTAAGGTTATTGTTCAAGGCAATTTGGTCATCTATGCAACGAATAGTTTTGAATAGAACACAGTCATCTACGAATAACCAGATACTAACAGATGTGATGTCAACTGAGGCAGCAATGTCATTAATGTAAATTAGGAATAAAACAGGGCCCAGGACACTTCCCTGAGGTACTCCAGAGCCAACCGGGAGAATTTTAGAGGAGCAGCCATTCACGTGGACGAACTGTTTTCGGTTACTGAGGTATGCTTGAATCCATTTCACCATTGGTAAAGGAAGACCAATGTTCTGAAGCTTTAGGACTAGTTTGTTATGGGAGACGCGATCAAATGCTTTGCTGAAGTCAAGAAATATCATGTCTATTTGCTCACCCTTATCAAGAGAGGATGCCACTTTGTGAATGGTGGTTACCAATTGGGTAACAGTTGAAAGGCCTTTTCGAAATCCATGTTGGAAACACGACAGACCGTTGTTTTCTTTGAGAAATGCGATTATGAAGTTGGATACGATGTGTTCCATGAGTTTACATGTACTAGAGGTTAATGAAATTGGACGATAATTTCTAACATCAAGACGGTCACCTTTTTTAAAAACTGGAATCACTCGGGCCATTCGCCAATCGTCAGGAAGAACGCAGTCCCGAAATGATAACTGGAACAGATGAGTAAAACTATGGGCTAGGGGTTCTGCATAGCGACGCAGGAATACGTTAGGTACATTATCAGGGCCAACAGGGGTCTTCACTTTAAGGTTGAGTAACATATTAAAAACACCTTCGTAAGTAATGAAATCGCGTGATAGATCCGAAAGGGAATAATCAAACTGGACGTCATCGCGTGCCGTGGTGAAAACAGAGTGAAAGTACTGATTAAAGCAGTTGGCAATAACTGACGGGTCATGAGAAGTGCAAATATTAACAGATAACTGACTCGGTTCTTTTTTAGTTTCACTGAGGTACCGCCAGAACTTCTCAGGACTGTCTTTTAGAAAGCTCGGGAGTGACTATTCAACTCGAGCCAAGCTTAGAAAAAATGCTGAAATATCATGTATCTAATTCGCACAACGTAAGTGGCTTTTTACTTTGAGCTGCTATTCCCCAGCAATCGACTAGGCGGTGTTCAGACGGGCGGGCCGTACTTATCGTGGGAAAGCATCATCCACCACTCCTACTGGGAGCGCACATGATCGGCAGGCTCCGAGTCACTGCCATTCCGAGCTACTCGAAAGTGCAGTTTTCGTCACATATAGTAACTAATTGTTCTGCTCGGACAGTCCGCTGTCCGGTCCGCTCGTCTGAACAGAGAAGGTAGTGGTTCACCAGAATCATTTTTTTTCTTACGCTGGATGGCTTGCAAAGGCCTTCGCGAACGCCTTCATTGCGCAGCGGAGCGAGCGCTCGTTCGCCGTCAGCGGATCCCTAGAAATCGTTACAACTTCTTTGGACGGTGCCTTAGCCCTGCGCTGTACAGCGGAGATGGTGGCGATCTCGAGCCACTTGCTGGTCGTCCGCCGCACTGAAACGGTTGCGCATGATGTTTTATTGGCGCAGGCAAGGGCACTGCAGCATGCGATGACGCCTTTCCTTCTTTTTTTCATTCGGGATGCTTGGAAAAACTATGTGAAGACGGGAGAACTATGTTGGCGTAGCTTGGCTCCATTGCTGCTGAAATCTCGTGAGATCTAGCGAGATTACGGCAAGCTGGACGTCATGCGGCATACGTCTCAGGAGTACGTCTCCAGCGCCTGTACGTACCGGCAGTTTGCACGCATGCGCAGTAGGCGTCGTATAAGTCTACATCTGTACGTCTTCAGCAAGCGTCATGCGTCTCCGGCAAGCTAAATCTCTCTAATGTCATAGGGATCAAACTACATTACCTAGGGCGGGAATTTCAATCACCCCACATTCAAAATGAAGCTAGATAACAAATTGGACACAGGTCCAAAATAACAAATTAGGCAAAGGTCTAAATGAAGAAAACGTTCGCGAGGAGTTTAACGTAATTGAAGCATTTCAGAAATTAGAAGTAATCGATTGAAATAAACATGTCACCATTTGGGTTGTAGCCCATGTCTTCTGCATGCCAGGCGAGGAAGAAACGCATAAGCCAAATATGATTTTTTTTTGCACCCAAAATATATATTTACATAACCCCCAGCCTAACTTGACTGAATTAACATGACAAATTCTTTCGCGAATTTATAGTTTCAGCGCTTGGGACCCAGTCAGGTGCTCACGAAGGGTCGTTGGTACATAGGAGGCTGGTATCAAATGTGTTCAATAAGCACCTAATGAACGCGTTGTGCGGCGTCTAACTTACTAACGCGTGTTCGAGACGTGTAATAATAAAATTGAAAATATTTGTGCAAGAAAATTAAAAAAAAATATTCGCGCAATGAAAATGCGGTGTCAAAGGCTCGCGTCTACACTTAAGAAGAAAGTAAAGTGTCCCCCTACTTTTGTCTCTATCTATATGGTCACAAGAGTATGTGGTGCCTCCTTGTGTCATTGACTTTTTTTTTTGCACTTATTTGCATAGTGCACCACTCTTAGTGCCCTTCACTGCGCAAGTGTTGCGCCTCTGCATTTTATGTGTTCGATGAGTTTCTACAAAAACTTTGACTTCGAACTGCTTCATGAAACCTTACTCTAGAAGCATTACTACCTCCCTTTCGCAACGAAAGGGTTCACTCGTCGACTCAGAGAGGCGGATATATGTAATTTCGCAAGTGTTTTGCAACGCTGTGGAACCTATGCTCATATAAATGGGTTCTGCCGCGCCTTTCTCCTCGCCACTGGGAAGGAAATATAGAAAGCGCAAGTCTCCTGCGCCTAGCATCACAAACATACATATTTAGTGTAATACGACAGGACAACAGCAATACAAGACGAAGGCGGGCAGAACACCAAGTAGTCCAACATTAAACGATTTTAAAGTATAGTCTGGCGTCTAGACCTAAGACGTCACATTTGCGATATAAACGCATCAATTTGAAGAAGGTTTCACTCTGGCTTTTTTTTTTCGTGCGGACTTTCCGTGCTATTAAACAGGTGAATAAAACCACTAACGTAATTTTTAAAGTATAGGCATAACTGTCTTACAGTTACTGCAATAATTGATCGAAAGATAGTATAGCAGTGAATAAGAATTTGTGGAACTGTCTGGAACGCTGCTGCATCGTTGATTATAAAGGGAGCTCTAGTTGGCATAGTGAAGCACAAGTAACTACTGAGATCGAGTATAGGTAAGATAAGCCAGTATTGCTTGAGCATCCCGGGTAAACAGTGAACATGCGAAGATACACGTGCCATCCAGAAATGTCTTTGGTTTTTATACCTGAGCTATTTGGTCAGGTCTGAGTGCTTGTGGCTGTGAACATTAAGTGCATCTGTTCCTGCAGATCACGCAGAAAGTCTCGTAGGCCTCCGTCTGAATCGAATGCTGTCTTGATGCCCCAAAACGTTCTAAGAGAGGAAGTCTGATATGATGCATTTGAAATTATTTCAGACTACGGGCAGAAAACAAAACGGTTTGTAATTAAATGACGCAGGTGGCAAGAGACCGGTGCAACGTCCCTCTGCGCAACCTGCCCAAGTTTGCCGTCGCTTTCAGATGTCCCCTCGGAACTCCCATGAACGTGCCACAGAAGTGCGCCATTTGGTGACTGCGGGCGATGAAGATATGACACTGACATATACATTCGCTATTAATTTTCTTTTCACATTTTCGTTATAATATATTTGAGCGTAATATTGTTACTCTGCGATAGATCAAGTTTTGTGCAATGCCAAGTAAATTATATTTTATCAATTTTTTCTTTTGTTTCGTGTATAATACTGATTTTCTCATTGATCCTTCTCGCGTTTTCATGTCACAATCCGTTTCGTGCTAAGTATGTCCTGCTTACTTGGGTGCGCATATTGACCGACCTTTCTGATAGAAATTAATCCTGCGGTAGAAACGTCGAGTCTAATAAATATTTCCTTTAACACCAAGGGACAAGCCGTCCCTTCCCGGCTACAGGGTACACGCGGGCCCGCCCGACGGCAGAGGCCTGTGCACCCTGGTCAGGAAGGGACTCACCTTCGTCGAACACCGGCTAAGCAATGTCAGGATTGAACACACGCTCACCGAACTCATACCGACCAAGCAAAGAAAAAACAGCATCTTCATTTTGAACCTCTACAGTAACCCATCGCGGAGACTCCAGAGGTTCAAAGCCATTCTTAACAAGGCAAGCACGACGGCCGGCCAGAGCACGCTGATCGCTTGCGGCGACTTTAATGCGATGGATCCGGCGTGGGGCTACGTCAAAAGCAATGCGAAAGGCAAAAACCTATCCCAAGACGCGGCGGAACTCGACTATACCCTCATAACCG
>JAJIZL010017354.1:109793-138685 GCA_023969395.1 Amblyomma maculatum
GCTTGCCTCGCTGCTCGACAGATGACGCACCATGTCAAAGCAGCGTTTCGACTCTCTTCTGCGAAAATTGTGCACGCCACCGAGAGCAGTTTTTCCTCGATTTCGGAAAATATAGGCAAGTAACGATGTTGAATCACTTATCAGATAACGTAGACGATATTTTGATACTTTGTGAACGTTATTTCAGCTCGAATGGGGTAGTAGATTTTGCATAGGAATTTTTTAAATCCCAGCCCCCAAATATTCAAGTCCCTGTACATATATATCCCACTGCCGGCGTATGCGCACGGTACACATTCAGCATCATGTAGTTTAAGATACGATATGTTCAAGAAACGCTTTCTCAGCATTATGCAGATTGATCGACGTGTCACTGACGCACAAATTACCTTTCTTT
Source organism: Amblyomma maculatum (assembly GCA_023969395.1). Lineage (NCBI taxonomy): Eukaryota > Metazoa > Arthropoda > Arachnida > Ixodida > Ixodidae > Amblyomma > Amblyomma maculatum. The sequence continues at coordinate 110,191 of JAJIZL010017354.1, forward strand.
CCAATATAAAACGCTTCAATTAGCTCTCTGGCCATCGTATTGCCACTCCTTGCAAGAATGCGCACATCAGAAAAACATGGTTCACAAGTGCCTGAAGGGCGGGATCTGATATGCTTCATAATATCGGGGAGATCTTTATTTTGGTCTATGTTACGTTCATGTTCCCGGATTAGCTCATTAACACATCGACCGGTTTGTCCGATGTAGGAGCAATCCCTTTGGCACATTTTATCATTTGTCGCCCATGCCTCATACCACACCCTCTTTCTCTGAGAAAGCATTTCTTGAACATAGCTTATCCTAAAAAAAACATGATGCTGAATGTGATGTAGCTGAATGTGTTCCTAGCGCATGTGCCGGCAGTGAGATATATATGTGCTTTGTTCTGCACAATAAATCGGTTGTGAGTGGCACTCCGTCCCGTTCTTTTCTTTTGTGCGTGCGTTGTTTTGGCGCCTTTAATTTATAATGAATAAACACCAACAAGCCCAACAAGAAGTTCTCTTAATCATACAGTGCATGCTTGTTCCGCTAAAATTATTGCAGTCAGCCTGCAATGAGCGATTGAGCAAGTACTAGAAATTTGCTTTGCATAGGCAGGAAAATATCATGCTAGATCTGAGTACAATGATATCATACTTCCTTATCAGCTAGCAGCCTACCAGGTATGCATTTTCCCTCATCACAGCTAATCATATGGCCATACCATGGGCAACCTTCCATGTGCAAGATTATTTTCAGTTAGGCATACATGGGTCATTTTATATCCAGGTACCAGGTGTGGTGCTCGGGCATCTGATTTCTGTAATCATGGGAGTAGCAAGGTACCGCCTTTGCCAAAAGTAACTAGGCTGCGTGTTCCGCGTCTCAGTAGGGTGGTAGAGAATTCGTGTCACATCTGAGCTCCGAATCTATGCAAAGTAAAGGCGAGCTACTGTCCTCACTTCTTAAGAAGTTGCGATCCTCTGAAACTATATGTTAGCTGTAGAAGACAAGAGGGAAGCAAAACGTGCAGCCTGGTTACTTCTGGTTTCCGGTAAATTGCTCCTTGCTTGTAGTATAGTTGTAGCGCACTCAAGCAGAACCTTTTAAGCCCCCCCCCCCCCCCCCCTCAACACATTTGCACCAACAATGTTGGGCGCTGGACCGGCAGATGGCGAGCGCGCAGTATCAAGTTGAGAACAATGCTCAGGCTGTAGAGGATCAGGACGAATCAGGACAAATTTTCGTTAGCTACGAAGTTCCTGAGTTTCTGGGTAAGCTGTATAGCCTTCCTTTGTAGCCGTATGACTGCGCTTGGGTGGATATCAACAGGAAATTACTCCATTATTACAAATCTCCACCTTGGGGGATTTCCCCTAAATTTCCGACTAACATCGTTCCCACTTGGAGTTATTGATCAGTTCGCTCTGGCTCTATACTCTAATCTGCTGACCGTCCTGATTAGCTTTGTTTGTAGAGCTACTGCTCCGGAAATGCGGTGGTATCTGGTTCGATCCCTGGAGCAGGACGAATTTTTATTTAACTGTGAAGTTTCTGAGAAAGCTGTGTAGCTTTTTGTAGCCATTTAGCTGCGCTTGGGTGGATGTCATCAAGTAATTTCTCCCTTATTAGAAATCTACAACAAATGATTCACTGCAAAATTACGCATCGGACCTATCAATGCTTTTTGGTCCCGCCGCGGTAGTGGAATGATTAGGGCATTTGGCTACTGTGCCCTAAAATGCGCGATTTAATGCCGGTCGGCAGCTTTTTAATGGAAGCGAAATGCAAGGAGTCAGCGTGCTCGGCGATATCAGTGAACGTTAGGGAAGTCCAGGTGGTCGGAATTTCCCGAGTCCTACTACGGCGTCTCTCACAGCTTGAGCCGCAATGAGATATTAAACCCCGTAAACCAAACCAAACTAGCAATGCTTTCGTATTTCACCACTTAAAGAGACCTAAGTTCGCCCCCTAAATAACAGATATCGGGCCGCGGCCGGTATTTGATCCCGTATCCTCCGGCATAGTAATCGAGCGCCCTAACCACTGCACCACAACGGCAGTACCCACTCGTCAAGGCCAGGCAGGTTTTACTGCATTCTAGTTTGCGGGTGGTACTCTTTACAATTATGAACGTCTCACAACTTGCCCAAATGAACATTCTGCTTATTCTACTCTTGAAACTTTCTTTTGCTGGCATTCGGCGTACTCATTAGGACATGCATGTCTAATAAAAAACACGTACACATAGGTAATGGTATAAATACTCATATTTCAAGTAACGAATTACTGATTCGGTTAAGAAAAGCGCAATCGGATGTTATACTGTGTCAGAAATTCCGGTTCATTATTATAATTTCAAGATATTGAAACCGCATCTGAAGCCGTGATGGAAAATCCCTAAATTATGTGACTCAAGATATCAAATAATAAAGCTATTAGTGATTGAGGAAGTGCCAAAGGGCATCCACGCGAACGAGTATCGACGAGAAGAGCAGGCATACGTGAGCCAGTAGCCCTACCGTGCGCTAACCTTGAAAACGGAGCTTACATGTGCCCTAACGCTTTATTCGCTAACATCGAGATTATTCCTCTCGTCCAATAAATTACGTTATCTGGAGTGGCATTCAAGCTGTTTCTCAGCGGAGATATCAGCGTGTGAGAACTCATAATTTAGCAACAGTGTGCTGATTTCTTTGTGTCGACTTGTCATATATTTTGTGCCGATTAGTTGGTAGCGTATGCCTCAGTACTTAAGATTTGAGAAAGTAATCTTGATATATATAATTAGGTTGGGAGATTTTGCAAGACGCGGTTTAGCGCAAATAAATGTTAAATTTATGGCAACTACTGACAGAGCATTCTTTTTACAGTTGGAGCTTTGGTAATAGTATCCTAAATGTGTGCCTGATAAGTGCATCCGCAGCTAGAAGTTTGTCCCGATGCCATTATCCTGTCCCACTGAAGAGCAAATATAGTGAATATGAAAAATAAACGGGGCCCACATACCATCACCGTCCTTAAGGGTCTGACGCGAGGTCATTAAGGGGCTGTTTGCTGGCTCTTTTCGCCGCTCCTTGTCCGCTGAAATGTACATTGCTGTTCGCTAATTTAGTTTTACTTTAGTTTTACACTCAGCTTTCACACATATACTCTTGAGCACTCAGTCGTGAACTAAATTTAAGGTCTGAAAATAATTATGCTTAGGTGTAGTATTGCGAAAGCACAGCGGATTATGTCTTGCCGCCTGCTGGACAGCGCAACTTTACTATAGCGGAACTCAGTCGCACTCGGCCGCATGGCGTATATGTGTATGGCGTGTTTGCCTAGGGTATATGAGCGGCGCAGCTGGCGCGTCAAAAAGACGCTGATTTTAACTACACAACGCTGGAGTGTATTACAGGTTTACACGAGGAGTGATCGCCTGCGGAGATATTATACTGCTGTTGAGCCTGGGCTAACGAAGCTCGTCTTTTCGGAGGGTGATTCCGCTCTTGTTAGCTACTCGATGTTCTCGGAAGTGGCAGTTCATGCAGATACACTCCGACAGTTCATGCAGACACACACATAACAATTCTATCTCTGCCATTGATGTGCCATTAAATAATTTCGGTTTATCACGTTGTATGAAAGACATCCTGACATTGATATAAAACCAAGAATAGTCATGTGTGACCTCATAACCTCGAGGACAACTTTGTTCACGGCCTGCTAACTACCGACTACCAGCGGCATGCTAGTGATGCTTCATTCAAAACACTGACGACCACAAGGTTCTTGCCGCATATCGTGAAGTTAGCCGTTACCAATATTGCGTGCAAAGTGTGGGGACTCTCAAGATCCCGTTAACTTTTTTATAAAGTAAAGTCGCAGCGTTTACAGTTTACTAGCCTACTCACCTATGTTATCTGTGTATTATACACATATGAGTAATTATTGCTTATCAAATGAGGGAAAAACTGTCTGCAATGCCATGATCTCGGCAACCTCTATTATTTATCGTGTCTTCCACTGCACTGCACACAATCTTCGATCACCTTTCAAGGCAGCTTACCATTTATCCCGGCCTGTCAGCTTCACATTCACCTTGTGGAAAAGTGTTCGCTGTAAAGCATTCCTCTCTGTCTCCGCTTCAATGCACTCGATTCCGTCGAACGGCATATTGCTTCTCAACAGGTAGATTTTTCTTGAAGGCATGAACTGCAGAAGGCATAAAAATGCTTATTTCTGCTTATGAGATGCCTAAATAGGTTTCACAACTTTTATAGCCATGACTTTGCGTTGTGACTTGTGTGAAAATATTGCAACAGGCTAGCGCGCGTTAATTAGGGCTACTTTATTGTCACCAATATACTGTACTAGTAAAGAAAAAGATTCTCATTTTCAGCTCATGGTTCTGGTCATCTAAATAGTATTCTCTCCTAGTATGGGGATCTAGTACATTCACTAACATTACCAAAATCAGACTTCTTCAAAACAGAGTGGTAATACGTTCAGAATCTGTTCTGAATATTATTCAGAGATTTGGCCTTGTTACAGGAGATAAATTTTAAGATTTTATAATGAAGATAGCCGTATTGAATGAACTCGAGAATAATATAACAAACCTGCATACATTCTGTAACTTACGTACACATATACAAGCTTGCGACACAAAAATTTTCTGAAAAATTGGTTGTACAGTTTATAAGGAAAAATTGCGAAAAACAAATGTTGCTGTATAATTCCTAGACTGTTGAATAGGGTTGATTGAAACGACATGAATGTAGAAAGTGATATGTTTACACGGATTTAAAGATCTCTTTTATCGTATTTTATGTTTTTGGTACAGTAGCATACTGTTCACATAGATACTTTCTTCATTATAGCGTATTCGTTTTCAGTTTAAATTATTTTATGCCGGTGCTACGCATGTAATGTGGTCCATTTTTTTGGCACTTAGGAAATCTTTTAAATTTGTTATTCTGCTATATTTGTAGTGTCAATGATTACACTACGTTGATTTAGTACTGAGGTTACATTGTTTTGCATCTGCTATATGTCTAGTATAATTTTGTTATTGCAATCTGCCAAAGTTGGCTATGATTACAGAATTCACAACCTTTAAATAATCTGCTTAAATATGTTATTTGTTTTTTTTTCTTTTTTTTTTTTTTGTAGTGACGTTTGCAAATAATTGCGTTGCCTGTTGTTCTTGTTCGCGTTGTGAGTAGGCCAGAGCCTTTTCAAGCTACCTAATAAGAGCTTTCTCATTTAATCCCTCATAAGTATATGCAATAAATGAAATTGAGTAGCTTGATGCAATCGGCGTGATCCCACTGTGAATCTAGCTAACGCTGCATTCTTTGTAATAGAAACAACATTAATTTGGCACGAGAATTCACGCGCTTTATAGGACTATCTCACGAAAGGAATCGGGAAGGGCATTTGCAGCGGATATTCGAAAAGCAAACGTGCTAACAAACCCTGTTTCAGTTCCCTCGAGCTCTTGGCTAGATTTGCCGAATATACTCTTGGTAGTTTTGCAAGCTAATCAACCGACGGATATCTGAAAAAAGGCAATATTCGAGGTCTGCCAAAACGTATTGTGAGGCTGTATAACAATTTTTCATCTCTCATGGTCAGTTAAGTACCACTGCTGATGTCATCGCACATTTATGCACGTTGGAAACACTCAATCTCATTCGCACCGCATCAAAATGTTGGGTACTAGCCATGGTCATTTCCCTTGCAAGCGTTGATGCCGCTGTTTTCCAAGTCGATGGTTGACATGATTCTGTGAATCAAGTGAGAATTGCTTCGTAAAGGGGACTGTGGCTTTGTGATGAAAACGAATATGATGGGTGCCCGTTACGCTATCCAAATCATGGGTTCCGGTTCGTAGAGCTCTAAACACGAACGACCGCAGACACTAGCACCATATTCTGCCCAGCAGCTAACTTCATCACATGCTGGAGTGGTCAGTCCCAAAAATTTGATATAGAAACCCTGTTAGATACCCAGTACATTAGAAAATGCGGATAAATATTTCCTACTGGGTAAAAGCTATGATACTGCTTTGCATCAAGCTCATGTGAATGTATAGTGCGGCAAAGTTTAGTTCGTGGAAGACGAATCGGACATCGTTTTGTTCAAGACATCTGTAGTTTCTCGCACAAATTTAATCAGGACCGGGGTTGTCCTGCAACTTCAAGGCTCCTGCTCCTGTGGAGTAGTGTACCAGCTTTACTAATGACTTATTTTCTGCTATTGATCGTTCATCCACTATAGACTGCATATTCATTGACTTCGCTAAAGCTTTCGATACCGTGTGCCATAGATTACTAATGCTCAAGCTAAGTGCACTGAACTTCGATCCAAACGTCCTTAAAAGGACAGAATGCTTCCTTTCTAACCGCAAGCCGTTCGTAACAGCTAATGATTTCAATTCACCCGCATGCCCTGTAGCTTCTGGAGTACAAGTATCTGTCTTAGGACCTCTGCTGTTTTTAATATATATTAATGACTTACCTGACAACATAAGAATGTTCGCTGACGATTGTGATATTAATCGCTAAATCCCTGATCCTGCCGGTCATCTTGACCTTCAATCTGATCTAGATATTATTTATTCTTTGTGTGACACTGGTTGATGAAACTAAACCATACTAAATGCAAGGCAATGTAAGTTGCACGTAATCTAACTACATTCCTTGCGATTACAAGCTTAATGGTGCCCATCTAATCAAAGTTGCATCCTCTAGATATCTCGGCGTAGTCATTTCTGCTGACCTTTCATGGAAAACTCACATTTACTACGTAACAAAAATGCCGCTCGCACACTAGGCTACTTACGCCGGAATTTTGCTCTTGATCCTACTAATATAAAGTTGATGCTTTACAAAACCCTGGTCCCACCGAAACGCGAATATGCGTCATCAATCTGGGATCCGCACATCAATGCAATCATTATTAATGTTGAAGCCATCCAAAATTGTTCTGCAAGTTTCATATACTATCAAAGACATCGACCCACTGTTGTATTTGCTATCCCTTGTCATTCGTTCAAATTTCTTATGTTGATGCATTTTTTATAGGATATTAATTATCACTTACCGATTCCTTCATATTTTGGTTTCTGCCACAGCAGCTCCCTCTTGACGTTTTGTATGTACCGCTCATGTGTGGGAAGACCAAATACAGGGAACGCCTTTCTGCCCAAGCAATTTCTATGCATTGGAGAAGTTGGAAGCAGCTGTCATGACGCGCCTGCCAGTTTTAAAATTGCTCTGATGTTTTCCGGGTACCTTATTAGTTTGTACCAATGCCTGCGTTAAAAATTTTGCGCTCTGCTGAGCGCTTTCCAAGCTCTTCTTCATTCAGCATTCTTGCAGCTCTATGCTTTCCGAGTTAAATTTACTAACCTCTCCAAGCCTATTCTTTTGTCCACAGCCAGACTGCAGTACGAAATGGTATTATCATATCTCTCGAGTACTTTAGGTGCTTGATATCCTCTTTCCTGTATTAATGGAAATATTAAGTTCCATGGTCAGCCGTTTGAAAGTTGCTTATTTAATATGAATTTTCAATGTTTTTAAACACGCTTCTTAGACTTAGTTTATTATTGAGCTTGATACAATTTCATCTTTGCTTGGGAGCGTTCTTTAGAAAATTTCATCACCACCTTTTCGCAGCCACGATTGTTCACTTCTGTACTGTACTGTGTTATCCCTCATTTTTGGTTATTACCTAGACGTACCATGATTAGTCCTATCAAACCCAGGCCCTCAGTCACCAGCGGCTGCGCAACAACTGACCACGGCGGCGGTCAGACCTGTGACGCAGCTGGGGGTACTAAGAATTCCTGGCTCCGCTGGACAGGCCGCCATTGGAAGCTGACCCTGGCAACATGTAACGCTAAAACCCTAGCTAGTGAAGCTAGTTTATCAGTGCCGTTAGAGGAACTAGAGGGTATGAAATGGGATGTCATAGGGCTTAGTTAGGTTAGGAGGCCGAATGAGGCATATACTGTACTGAAGGATGGGCATGTACTGTGCTATCGAGGTTTACCGGAGAGGCGAGAACTATGCAGGAGTAGGTTTCCTTGTCAATAGGTATATAGCAGGTAACGTAGATGAATTGTATAGTATTAATGAGATGGTGGCAGGCATCGTATTTAGGTTTAATAAGCGGTATAAACTGAAAATTGTACAGGCCTATGCACCTACATGTAGTTATGATGACCAGGCAGTTGAAAGCTTCTACGACAATGTAGAATCGGCAATTCGAAAAGTAAAGACGCAGCATACGCTACTAATGGGCGACTTCAACGCCAAGGTAGGGAAAAAGCCGACAGGAGACCAGGTAGTAGGTGACTATGGCATTGATTCTAGGAATAGTAGGGGGGGAGTTGCTAGTTGAGTTTGCAGAGCTCAATATCTTAAGACTAATCAATAACTTCTTCAGCAAACGGAAGAACCGGAAATTGACATGGGAAGTCCTAACGGGGAGACAAAATGAAATTGATTTCCTACTGTGTTCAACCCCAGCCATTATGCAATATGCAGAGGTAGTCGGGAAAGTGCGATACACTGGCCAAAGGACGGTGAGGTCTCGAATTAGTCTAAATCTGAAGAAGGAACGCAACATATTAGTAAGAAAGAAGTCCATCAACGAATTAGCGGTGAGGGGGAGGACGGAAGAGTTCAGGAGCTCGCTACGGAATAGATATTCAGCTCTGAGGATGGCGACATTACTCTTGAAGAAATAAACAACAATTTCAGAGAAATCATTACTGAGTGCGCTGTAGAAGTAGGTGGTCGGATAGTTAGAAAGGATTCCGGTAAGCTGTCTAAGGAGACGAAATATTTGATGAAAAAACGCCACAGTACAAACGCTTCCAATCGAACAGACCAGATAGAATATGCAGAGGTATCAAAGCTAATCAATAAGCGCTAAGTGGCCGATATAATGAAGTATAACATGGAGAAAATTGAGCATGCTGTAAAGAACGGGGAAAGCCTTAAAGCGGTGAAGAAGCCATTGGGCATAGGCAAAAATTAGATGTATGCGCTAAGAGACAAGGCGGGAAACGTAGCTGAGGTAGTCAAAGTAGCTGAGGAGTTCTATACTGATCTCTAAAGTAGCAAAAGTAGTCAGGACCGTAATGCGATTGGTGGTAGGGAAAAGGACGAGGTTAAGAAAGCAATAGAAACTTTGAAAAGAGGGAAAGCAGCTGTAAAGGATCAGATAACTATAGATTTGTTGAAGGACGGGGTGATATCGTGCTAGAAAATCTGGCCACCCTGTATACGCAGTGCCTGGTGTCATGGACGGTACCGGAACCGTGGAAGAACGCAAACATTATCCTCATTATTAAGAAAGGAACGCTAAGGATCTTACAAATTACAGACCAATCAGCTTACTGTCCGTTACGTATAAAGTATTTACTAAGATAATCGCTAATAGAATCAGGACAACCTTAGACAGCAATCAAGCAAACGAGCAAGCAGGTTTTCGTAAACGGTACTCTACTATCGATCATATTCATACCATCAACCAGGTGATAGAAAAATGCTCGGAATATAACCAGCCCTAATACATAGCATTAATTGATTACGAAAAAGAATTTGACTCAGTAGAAACCAAGGCGGTGATGCAGGCATTGCGAAATCAGGGGTTAGACGAGCCGTACGTGAAAATCTGGGAAGATATATCTACTGGCTGCACAGTAACCATACCCTTACGGAAATACTATATCTGCTCCAGTTATGGAACGTATGCTGTCAGATACAAATATATAAGGCAGCAAATAAGACCTTATCTGGGCCAGATAAGGTCATATATCAATCAGTGATCAACTTCATAAATGCGCGAGTGTCCACTATTGAACAATATCTGACTGGTGTATCGGGGCTCAAAAACGGCCTTGTCACAATGAGCGAGTCTGTGCAGGAATGCAAGGTGAACATTAACAAAACAAACAGTGAATTGATTGGTGTGGTAGAGGACATGAACAACCGCATGCGAAGATATAATTTGATCATCAAACGCCTTCCTGAAGTCGAACAAGAAGGATATGCTGAATCCGAGCGCATTGTCAATGAATTTATAGGTACCTTGGTACCCAAGTCGGCGACATCGAAAGAGCCCACCGGTTAGGACAGCGTCGTGCTGATAGTCATCGAGCAATCATTGTTAAATTCCTTAACTTTAAGTCTAAAACCGAAGTTCTAAGTAATGCATTCAAGTTAAAGGATGTCAAAACACCAAAAGTCTGGTTGGATGAGGATTTTTCTCCTAAAGTTCTTTACGAAAGAAAAAGGCTACGCGACTTCGCCAAGGATCAACGCAGTGCAAACGAGCGTTTCAGTGTGCGCTACAACAAACTACACATGAGGGGCGGCATTTATCGCTATGATTCAACCTCAGACTGTGTTATTCGTATCTCTGCCCCTCATGCGCAAGAACAAAGCACCTCTGCTACTGTAATCGATACTTCTGACTCTCAAAACCAAGAGGAAAGCACTGAATGACAGTATGTAAAACCGCGTAAGAAAACGGCCACACCAAATCCGATTTCTGTGGTCTTGGCAAATTTCCGCAGCATATTTCGTAAACTTGATGTCTTAACAATAATTCACACTTGTTCTGCCGATATCCTTGTGGGAACTGAAACTTGGCATTCTAATGACATCGCCAGCAGCGAACTAATGTTCCTATCGTCGTTTGTACTTTTCCGTCGAGTTATATGATCGGGGCTAGAGGAGGAGGAGTGCTTATTGCGGTAAAGGAACTGTTCCAACCATCGCTCATAGATATTGAATCGCCTCTAGAAATAATCTGGGTCTCTGTTCACTTTTCGCACATTCATTGTGTCCTTGGTGCTTGCTACCGACCGCCAGACTGCCGCTCTAACTTCTCTGAACTGTTCAGTGACGCAATTGATCAAATCTCGATCAAATTTCCACGCTGTTTTCTAGTCATATGCGGTGATTTTAACTATCCAGCCATAGATTGCAGCACTTCATCTATTAACACACAGCATGATCGCGCAGAAAATTTTCGGTTTCTTCACTGCCTTCACTACCATCACCTCCCCCAGGTAGTCGATAAACCAACTCGCGGAAATCACATATTAGACCTCATCCTGACAAACAGTCCTGACCTTGCATGTACTCAAGTCATGGAAAACATCAGCGATCACAGAGCCGTTCATTGCTCATTGTCTCTACCTCGCACTGAAAAAACAAAAATAAAAAACAAATACTAAACTATGCGCGCGCAGATACCGAAAGAATAAATATCATGCTAGATAGTTTTTTAACCGAGTTTCACTCCAGCTTCGCGAGCCGTTCAACTAATGAAAACTGGTGCTTATTTCGAGATCAGCTAAAATATATAGAATATTCATGTGTGCCCAGATGTACAATAACATCTCGTAAAAGCGACCCATGGTTCTCTCGGGATGTTGGAAGACACCTAAACAGGAAGAAGAGAGCGTATAGAAAAGCTAGTCGGTCAAATGCCCATGAAGATTGGCAGAAATACAAGGAAATTTCCAGGCTTGCCGAAAAAACAGTTGCTGATGCGAAAAAGAAATATTTTAATTGCACTCTCCCAAACCTTTTAAAAACAGATCCTAAGAAGTTCTCGAATATGGTAAATCCTAAGCAAAATCAGTCCATTCCAGCCATGACAGGGACAGATGGCAACATACTACCACCAGAGGAGTGCGCCGAACACTTTAACAGGCACTTTGCCAGCGTATTCACACAAGAACATCCAATCTCCGATTCCCTTACGCTCCCCAGGCTAAGCATCCCGTTCGCATACCCGTTCATTATCATCACTGCCCATGGCGTGATGTGCGCTATAGACCGTCTACCGTTGAAGACTAGCCCAGGGCCCGACGGCGTGAGTGCTAAACTTTTAAGGCTAACAAGTGAGTTTTCAGCTGTTATACTTTCCCTTATATTTCAACAATCAATTGATTCTGGATGTGTACCTGATGACTGGAGATTAGCCTATGTTCTACCAATACCTAAATCTGGCGATAGTACACTTTTCAGCAACTACCGGCCTATTTCGCTAACTTCAATCAGTTGTAAACTGCTCGAGCACATTCTTTACTCCCACATTATGGCCCACCTTAACCAAAACAATTTTCTGATAAACAATCAGCACGGTTTCCATCCGAAGCTTTCATGCCAGACTCAACTTTACGAACTAGTAACAGACATTCACACTTCATTGCATCTGATTCATTATGTGGGTGGCATCTTTATCGATTTTTCAAAGGCTTTTGACCGTGTACCTCATAAACGATTACTAATGAAAATACGCAATCTGGAGTTAGATAATAAGACAATAAGATGGCTTGAAGCATTCCTCACCAATCGTCTTCAGGCCGTTAAACTGAACAGTACTATTTTCAGTCCAGCACTAGTCAGGTCTGGTGTCCCTCAAGGTTCGGAAATATGCCCGCTTTTATTCTTAATATACATTAATGATATAACTGATAATATTACTTCTACAGTTCGGCTTTTTGCCGATGATTGTATAATCTACAGAGATATAAGCAGCCATAACGACACAACTACTTTGCAATCTGACATAGACAAGCTAACGGCATGGTGCTGCAACTGGCAGATGCAAATTAATGCAGAAAAGACTAAACATATAAAGTTTTCCATAGGTTCAAAGTCTTCTCCCAATTCTACACTATAAATAATGGTTTAATAGACTCGGTCTCCTCGATTAAATACCTTGGCGTCTACCTAAATTCTACATTAACATGGACTGACCACATAGAGCAAATTACGTCTAAAGCACAAAAGAAACTTGGCTATCTTAAGCGTCGCTTATATCTCGCCGACAGGGACACCAGACTTGAAGCTTATAAGTTCCTTGTACGTCCTTCTCTGGAATATGCATCAATAATTTGGCACCCTTATCAAATCACCCTAACTAACATTCTTGAATCCGTCCAAAATAAAGCTGCTCGATTCATCTTGTCATCCTATTCACGATATCAAAGCGTTTCATTTCTGAAGGAAACACTCAACATGCCATCCCTATCAGTGCGCAGAAAAATCACCCGTTTATTGTATTTTCATACACTTTATCATAATACCACTCCGTTCACCCGGTCTCATATTTCTCCAGCCCCTCATACGTCACATCGCGTTGATCATGCCCATAAAGTTAAACCCATTTTTGCCCGGACGGAAAAGTACACACATTCACCATTAATCTTATCAATAAAAGAATAGAATGAACTGCCACCCAGAATCGCCACGATAACAGAATCATCTTTATTTCAGTCAGCATTGGTGGTTTGTGCGGTTTAACGTCCCAAAGCAACTCAGGCTATGAGAGACGCCGTAGTGGAGGACTCCGGAAATTTCGACCACCTGGGGTTCTTTAACGTGCACTGACATCGCACAGCACACGGGCGCCTTGCTTTTCGCCTCCATCGAAAAGCGACCGTCGAGGCCGGGATTCGATCCCGCGTCCTTGGGAACAGTATTGAAAACCTACCTTGAATCATTACACTCACGGTAAATGTTTTGGACCACTCTGCCGTCTGTTTTCCTACCGCTGTCTTCTTTCTTTTGCATGAATTTTCCCCGCGATTGCACTAAACTCAGTTTCTAGCATGTAATGCTATGTTATCTCTGGGTGTGTTGTTATATGAGTGCTACTTCACCATCTCCATTGCTCTGTTTGTTCATTTTGTTTGTTTGATTGATTGTTTCTTTAACAATGAATTGTATTCGGGCTTATGTTCCCCCCCTATGTAATGCCCCCAGCGGGCCTTTAGGGTATCTGAATAAATAAATAAATATATGCGCCAAATGTTGCCCTTATATGGCTCAGATTTGGCCATATCATGCAAAATATAATCCGTATCTGAACGTGTGACGGGACCTTATATGGCTTGATCAGGGGCATATATGGTATCCTCGCGACCATATGTGGCCTGATAAAGAGCATATATGGCATCGTCATGACCTTATATAGACAGACCAGGGCCATATGCCTGGCATCAATAGGACTTTATATAACCTCATCGGGGCCTTAATTATGTACCCGCCATAGTGATTGCATATTAGCAATATATGGCTTTCGTCTACCTTCTGCAAATATTCACTATTGGCATCATGTGGTCGAGCTTCAATTTTTCTACACTCAGCATGGCCTGCATGCTTAGTGTTAATTGTATCCAATTTAGAAAATAGCTACGACTCCTAATACTTCAAATATTCTGCAGATTTCACTGCACGATAATTATTACACCATATGTGTTCCTTAATCCAGGAGGATGCTGGGTTATGGCTACATGCTCCTCTTTCCGTCTACTAACTCGCATTTTCATTTAAAATGCGGCGGCAGTCCGGTGCACAAACGCATGGTTGGTTAAGTTGAGCGATTCAAAATATCATGAAAATGATGGCAGTTCAGTATACGGCCCCCTCCGAGCTGTCTAGACGGTGATTCACCCTCAGAGACAGCTGGCGGTTGCTACGTGGAGGGCCGCACTGGCTCGACAGTGACTCCTCCTCTCCCGAGTTCCGCTCTTCCCTCTCAAATAGCGGTGCCCCCTGCGTCGCGGGCTCGCATTTCATCTCTCCTCCTCGCTACCACGCTCTATACCGCGTAGGCCGTGAGCTCTCCGTTTTGTGTGTGCTTGCTTCCTTCCCCTCCCCCTTTCAACTCCCTGCGCCTAAGCACTTGGTATCTCGTTCCTTTTCGGTGGCAGACATCGGAGTTCGGTGCGGCTCGCGGGCGTGCTGCATGTTGTGTATGCTGGTGTGTGTGTGTGTGTGTGCCAGCGCCTGTTCGCTATTAGCTGTGTGCATGTAACAAAAATGCGACAGCAAATCTACAAGAGCTTCAGTCTGACTGTCGGCAGAGAGGAAATTACTGTGTCCCACTGCGGGTGGAAGCTGCCTCCCCAGCCTTGGCAGTGAACCTGATGGTCGATAGAGCTTTTCGAGGCTTCTGCCCTGGGTGGCCCGGCCAAATATTCACCATTGCGTCGGATCGCACCCTCATCGTGCCGCCTCATCTTCACGCCCGATCTCCAAAATCATGAGCGTGAGACTTCTTGTCGGGAACTAGCACTTGCCAGCATCAGGATATTGTTCACTTTATTATTTTGATGGAAAAAATTTCCAATCAGTAAATTGGATGGTAATTCCCAGTATGTGATATTTTTCCGTACATTTCGTTGCTAATTTGTCTTTCGCTCCAGCAATTTTAACAAATTTTAGTGGGTGGATAGGGTCCTTCGTTGTTTATTAATATTATTATTATTTGCACTACTTAAGTAGCTTCATGCTTGATTTGGTTTAGGGGCAGATGTGTCGCTGTCATGACAAATGCCATCGGACATGCTTTTTTCTTTGTTTTCTCTCTTAATTTCAAAAGCAACCACGAGTTAGGCGCGTTCGCTCATTTTGCACTGCAGTCTCTGCTTAAGGTAACACCAGTACTTCCTGACAGCCTATATGTACTTTGCTAAGGTTTAGGTATTATCAGCAGTCCCAGCAGTGTGTGTTTTATCGCCCTGCGGTTTAGCGGTACCTTTTCCGGGTATCGACAAACCTTTAAATTCCCTTTCAATAGTCTAGTTCAATTATTTCAATTATTAGCCGTTTATTTTCTTTAGCTTCGCAAGTAAACCAGCTCAAACTAAAAGCATTTACTGGTTAAAGCTCTGTGTGTAAAAGAGTAGAATAAAAATGTAATATCTAATTTAATAGGTTAATGTCTTTCACTTTAGCTTCTCGTGTAGACATTATTCTGTTCAGATATCCCATTAGTTTGTTATAGTATCGCACCTAAATGAGTAGAATCTCAATATTTACTAACGCATGAGCACGTCTTTGACCCTCGGTATACACACGTATTCAGGCCCGTCTTTGAGCGATTCCATATAGGCAGGGAAAAAAGAAAACCTGTGGTTTCAAAGCTATTTTCCTGTAAGGTTTAAAATAAAAGGGGAAATTCAGATTTCCCTTGGCAAACTTGATTGAGCGTGCGTTTAGCTGGAATACTGAAATTGTCGTGTGTGTGTTGTAATAAAGTATTATGTTGATATGCAGATATATAGATCTATAGTTCAAAACCTACATGCCTTGCGGGCTAGATCTTTAAATCAGGAATTGGGTTGATAAGGCATATCTGACCAAATAGGCCTTATCTGGTACTCGAAATCAGGAATTGGGAAGATCAGGCATATACAACCAGATATTTCTTATCTGGTACTCGAAATCAGGAATTGGGCAGATATGCCTTATCTGGCCTAGAGCTGTCCTAATATACCATATCTGCCCAATTCCTGATATACCTGATCTGGCATTTTTTTTATAAGTGCAGATATGACATTTCCGTAAGGGTAGTTCTTCATTAAGAAGGTAACAAAATTCCCATAAAAACGCTGTTAGGCAAGCAGATACGATCTCCCCAGTACTGTTCACAGCTTGCTAGAGGAAGTATTCAGAGACTTGGAATGGTAGCAGCTAGGGATAAGGGTAGATGAAGAATATACCTCAGTAATCTGCAATTTGCTGATGAAATTGCCTTGCTAAATAACTCTGGAGATGAACTGCAAAGAATGATGGGTGACCTAGAAAAGAAACGTAGATAGGTAGGCTTTAAAATCAATATGCACAAGACTAAGGTAATGTTCAACAGCCTTGCAAAGGAATAGTAGTTTACGTTAGGTAGCGAAGCACTGGAAGTAGTAGGCGAATATGTCTACTTAGGACAAGTAGTAACCGCAGATCCGGACATTTAAAAGGAAATAACAAGAAGAATAAGACTGGAATGGAGCGCATTTGGCAAGCACTCTCAGATGATGACTAGTAGCTTACCGGTATCGCTCAAGAGGAATGTATACACCAGTTGCATCATACCTGTACTCACCTATCGGGCTGAAACGTGGAGGCTAACCAAGAGGGTGCTACTTAAGTTGCGGACAACGCAGACGGCTATAGAACGAGAAATGGTAGGGGTAACATTAAGATACAGGAAGCGTGCAGAGTGGGTCAGAGAAATACCTCACATTACTGACATTCTGGTGGAAATGAAGAACAAGAAAAGGGCATGGGGAGGACATATAGTGCGAAGAGAGGACAACCGATGGTCGCTTAGGGTAACAGACTGGCTTCCAAGGGAAGGAAAGCGTAGCAGGGGCGGCAGAAAATTAGGTGGGCGGATGAGGCTAAGAAGTTTGCAGGGGTCAAGTGGATGCAGCTAGCACAGAACCGGGTTAATTGGAGAAATATGGGAGAGGCATTCGCCCTGCAGTGGGTATAGCCAGGCTGCTGCTGCTGCTGATGATGATTACCTTGACGCCGGTAGTTATACAAAACATGGTTGTTTTGTTTTTGTCTACTTCTTCAGCTCCTTATTCCACCGTACCACGTATACGACAACGTGATATGTACAAATACCATTTATTTACAGTATCTACAAGCAAAGTAAGGGCTGGATGTCTTCAAGGTGCGGCCTCTTGGCACGGCACCCGATTCGCATGTCCCGCGCCTTGTTTTCTCCAAGTCTCATGTGTTTGTCCTCCCTCCTCTCCGGGTACTCCTCGCAGCTGCCCGCGACGACTGTGTCTGCGCTCTCAATGCCCCGCTCGATTCTCGGAAAACGCGCGGCCTTTCTGAAGATCCTTCGCCGCTCCGAGGCGTGGATCGCGGCCAGAGATGCCCCCCCCCCCCCCCGGCTCTGCGCTCACAGCGGGACGCGCGTTCGCCTCCCCCTTCTCAATGAAGATGACGCATGTGCTGTATGTGGTAACTCCAGTGAAACAACTGACCATATTATACTCGAATGTAATGGTATCCATCCGGACGTCGATGCAGGCGCAGTCACTCTTCCTGAAGCTGTGGGGTTTATAGATACCTGTGGCCGGGTGAATAAACTGGCGGTGGAAGCCTGAAAAAAACGACTGGATGATTGGCGGCTTAAAAGCAGAAAAGTGGCATAATGTTAGTAATGTAGAAACAAAAATTCAATAAATAGATTGATGGTATGGTTTAACAATCTAAAACAATAAATAAAATATAGGGAGAATTTGAGCATGATAGCTACTGTGACTACCCCGTTTAAAACGGGACGCTGCTATATTCCATCGATTCAGTTCATCCATCCATCCTTCGCCGTCGTCGAGGCGCTGGCCTGCAGCCTCGCTCTGCGCTGGGTTGGCGTTCGTCCGGAGTCATAAAGTCGGGCGCACAGCAAAGGCATGAAACACATGCGAGCAGTCCTCGCATCCATCCTCGGAGCTCGTTTCGGGGAATCCGTCAGCAACACCTCCCTTCCAACTGTGCTGCATACATCTTGTCATGCAGCACAAAAACACACACGCGTACACAGCGACACAAGCCAACCCATCGAGGGCACTGAGCCGAAGCAGCATCCTTTGCTCCTACCGCCGCACGCGTGCTGTCAAAACCTGAGGGTATACACATCCACCCATGCTACTGCCCCCCAGAATCGTTAAAACTCTCCCTTGACCCTGACGCATATTTTTGACGGCTACCAGTCGCGACATGGCTTCGGCATTACCGTTTTGCTCCCCCCTCTGGGTGGCCTGCCCCGCTACCGAATTTCTTCTGGGAGAGCGCCCAGCGGGTGAGCTTTGCGCTGCACCGACTGCCGATTGTCAGGTACTTGAGGGGGTTAGAGTCTATTACAACCTGAACAAGGGTGCCGCATAACCGAACTTCAAGTCGCCTTAGTGCCCAAACGATAGCGCACACATTCTCTTCATTATTTGCCGAGCGCGAGTGGGCGAAAGAAAGCTTCTTGCCCTGACTAGCGATAGACTGCTCACTGCCTTCCCTCTCCCACCAGGTAAGGCAGGCAACAATCGAGGATATTTTGACTGCGTTGGACACTGTCTGCACTCCGTCATTCTTTTACAGCAATAATACCACCATTCATCTCCAATTAGCACTTCATGCAACATTTCCCGCGTCGTCAGAATTGCGCTGATTTGCCTTCACTGCCATCCTGTGCTACCGTGCCCGATACTATCTCGTCAGCATGCGCCCCATTCTCATCCCTTTCTTCGGCAGAAGTCTTAGCTTCTTCCTCTCGAACGCGATCTCCGAGAAGCCGCTCATAGTCGTTCGGAGTAATTAAAGGGACACTGCAGCACGTTTTGCAAAAGTTGGGCTTTCAGCAGAAAGCCATAGTTTTTGGTGCTGCGAACACGAATATCAGAATAAAAATAGGCGGAATGAAGCACAAATAGCCTTTTTTGGGGCAGAAATATGCAGCCCGCGCGACGGGGCTCTCCGCGGGTAGCGCCGCCGCCCGTGATTGGCCAAGACGTCGCGTGACGACATTTTGAGGACCGGGGAAACTGCCGATGCGGCTCCTTCGCTGCGCTGCGTTGATCGCAGCTCTCTGCGGCTTTGTGAATGTCATTATGGCATGCCATTTCCACGCGAATTGTCACCGGGATTTTCACTCCATGTATCCGTACCAGATACGCCCACAAACGCTGCAGCCCTTCCGTTGTGGGGAGCGTAGATTTGGAATGAAAACTTGCTTTGGGCATTTTGAAAAGTAGTGTGTGTCTTTATTAGCAGAAACTACATGGCCCTCAGCAAAACCTCGGCCCGCATTTTCCTGGGAAGGAAGGGCAGCGAAAAATGCCCTAGCCGACTACCTCCGTCTCGGGCCACTCACCACGCCCGAAAGGTCACTGTTGTGAAAATTGAACCCAAAGCTTGGTGTCCCAAATCTTGCTTTGAATGCCAGTTGTGGTACCTTGGGGAAACGAAGAATATTATAGAAAAGGTGAAGCAGTACACAGCTGTCACCAGACAAATAAACAATAAGCGAAGCGCGCTTGAGGAGCTCTGCAATGCATACGAGGCATTGACGGGGCCATTGTGCCTACGACCAAGTCAAATGCGCGCAGAATGCTGCTTGAGGCATACGGCTTTTAGCAGACATTAAAAGCCTTTCCTTTTGATTGTACTGTCACAATACACGTTTAGTGAATGGACGGTTGACGTATGTTGAAAGCCAAGCTGCAGCTCCTCCGCACTCATACCTTCATGAGAAAACCGTGTTCCGAAATGTGTTTTCTTACAAGTACTTGGTTGTTTTCATTTCAAACTTAACGTGCATCCCCAAACAAGACAGGACTATGTAAAATGACGAGGCAGCAACGGGTGCAAAATCGCAAGGCTATGTATGCACAACTTCGATGATTGATTGCTTGGACGCATCGAAGGAAACCTTGCTCTTTACCTGAATGCGCCTATACCCAGCTGAGCGGTACACTCTTTATCTTCTAATAATGCTCCCGTAAGGGTTCCACGAACATATCAGGCACGTGCCGTGCTGAAAAACATCTCGCAGTCTTCAAAACCTAGCTTCAACACAGCAGTGGGGTATTCTTAATCATCTGCTAGTTCGCAAAAAGCATCAGCGCGTACTACTGATGAGTTGTTCATGTTTAGCACAGAAGCCGTTGCACAAAGTTTATACGTAAAAAAAAAGAGACACGCGAATACAATCATGCGCCGATGCTGTCTGACCGTCCCATCATGAGATAGCAGTCCATGAACTGATCCCAGATGACTGTCCCGACTGTTTTGTACAAGGAAACAGAAGGAACCGCTTCATGGTTTAGTCATGCCTTTTTGTGAAAGCCCTATAGAAATCGCATTAGGAACAAACTGCATGTCGTTACCGTTACGAAAATGCTTCAAGTAGAATGTTTCCTTTGGTCGGTTTGAATTTATCTCTCTTCTCAGCAACGCCGCATCGGCCGCATTGCGCCGCGAACTTTTAATACAATGGAAGAATACATCGTCGCGTCCACAGCTGTTAGTGCATCCGAACACATGCAGAGCTGACTTGTATCAGGTGCACAACACTAAGTTCACGTGTTTTCTACGTCCGCAACGCACGCAAAACGAGAAACAGCGCACGCCGAAAACCCCCTTCGTTGGCTCTGAATGCCTCCGGCTCCTCCTGGTGACGTCACGATAGGAAGTTTTAGACTTCAGAAACTTCCTCTCTCATCTAAATTCCATACAACCAGAGATTCAGTTCACCCTGGAAATGGAGAATCGAGGCGCCCTGCCGTTTTTGGACGTTCTGGTGACCCGAAAAAACAACCTTCTGCGATTCTCCGTATACCGAAAACCCACCCACACAGGGCGCTATCTGCATTTCACTTCGAACCACCCGACAAGCCATAAAGCGTCAGTTGTGAAGACCTTATTACAAAGAGTGAAAACACATTGCACCACAGATCCCGACAAAGCAAACGAAAACCGCTTAATATTCAAGGAACTAACCATGAACGGCTACCCAAAAAAATTTATCCGGAAAATCATTCGCCGCCAAAAACGCAACGACAGGCCCTATATCCGAGGCACCAGTGAAACCATCGCCCGTATTCTAAGAAAAGAGAGAATTCGTGTGGCGCACAAGCCTTCAAACACTTTGGGGAGCCTGCTACCTTTCCCCAAAGATCGACCACCAAGAGAAAGAGCCCAAGGCATTGTCTACAAAATTCCCTATGCCGACTGTGATGCTAGCTACATTGGCGAAACAAAAAACCTAAAAGAAACAATTCGGCAACACAAGAACGATGTGCGAAATTTTTCAAGAGAACGCAACCCCGTAGCTGAACATTCAGAAGATTCCGACCACAGAATAAATTTCGAAGAAACGTTCATCTTGGAGACCGAGACCAATTAGCGCAAAAGACGCCCCCTCGAGTCATGGCACATACAGTCGACCGCAAATAACATCAACCGGACAATAGGCAACCTCACTGCTGTATACTTGCAAGGTCTTCGCTCTCTCCTGGCCACTTCACAGAAGAAAAGAAAAAAGTCGCCAGCGAGCACACCTGCACCTGCGGCACCCTCACTCGTCTAAACCCCCCTCCTTCCCTTCCTTCTCATTTCTTTCACACACATCTCACCCCTCCCCATTCCCCCCCCCCACCTTCTTCTCCCCACCGACCATTCCTTTACTTATAGCTGCACGCAGCCCCGCGTCATGCACCCCTGAAGAAGGAGCCGAGCCGGCTCCGAAACGTCGGGTTTTATACAATAAAAGTGTTGGTTGCAGAAATTTCAAGTTTTTATTTAGTTATCAACCCAACCAGACAGGCAAATCTGTCGAAATGTTTAACGATGTTATGAGGGAGAGCGATCCTACGCTTCAGTGTCACGTCGGTTATGGGGCAAAAAATGTAGTCACCATCAGGAATGGCGGAGAAAGGCGACATGAGCACATACACTGCAGCTTCTGGTGGCAGACGAGTAAATGTAAAGGAGCGGAGACAGAGCGTTGAAGTATCAGAGGCCTGTTTGTCAGGACAAAGTAGCAGGTCCAGATGAAGCAGTCCAGACGAACAGTCAATGAGCGCGGAATGTGCAGTTAAAAGGTCGAGTCCTAATATAACATCGTGAGGGTAACTGTTGAGGACTGTAAATAGCACAGGGATATGGCAGTCGGTAATGGTAATTCTCGCAGTACACATACCAACCACAGTAGCTGTGTTGCCATCAGCAACACGAACGGTAGATGAGGGAGCGGGCGTGAGGACTTTGTGGAGGCGTTGACGGCGCGAGGCACTGAGGACGGAAATGTGGACGCCAGTGTCAATAAGAGCAGAAACTAAGACTCCGTCCACAAAAATGTCAATGAGGTTACGTCTGGGTGCGAGGGTCAGTTCCGAGTTCACAGTCCGGGTCCGTAATGCAGCGTCGCACCCGGGTGCTGCACTCGCTAGTTTTCCGAGTAGGTGCCGGCGTATGATGGGGAAGAGTTGCGAGGAGGCACCGGTGAACGGGATCGACGAGACCGTGGAGATGGAGATCGGCTGGAGTGACGGGCCCTTGAGATGGCTTCCTTGTGAGGTTCATCTGGGGGAGAAGGGAAGTTTCCAGGTCCATCATATGCGGGGCGGAGTTGTTCCGGTAGGGCACGGAAGCGTCGAGGTCCGTAGTAGTACCGACGGTCAGCATTGTAATAAGGGTGTGGAAGGCACGAGTGCGGCAATATCGTGTAGTGTGGCCGGCTCGACAGCAAATAAAACAAATTGGCCTGTCGTCTAAGGTGCGCCACTCTGCAGGATTGCGACTAACGTAGCGACGTGGGGGAGCTTGGCTAGTGGTTGCAGCAGCCTCGACAGGAACAGAATGCGATAGTGACGAGGGCGGTACGGGGTTGGAGGAAAGACCGACGTTGGCAAGTTCCTGGCGGACAACAGCCTGTATCATGGCCACGATGTAGGGCAGTGGAGATGAGAGTGGTGCAGGAGCTAAGGCCTCCTGTTCTCGCCTGACGCTCCGAGTCATGGTAGTGGACTGAGAAGGCTGTTGCAGAGGAGCCAGATCATCGCAGGATGATGTAGCTGCCGTGTTCGGAAGGCGCTCAAAGCGATGTACCAGGCGTCGTTGTTTAGCCTGCTCGAATCTTCGGCCAACTTGAAGCACCGACTCGACTGTAGAGCAATCCATGCAGAAGGGGATGATGAATGTGTCATCTGCGATGCCCTTTAGGATGTGCCCACCTTTTCACTTTCCAGCATGGAGCTGCTCGCCTTGCAATACAACGTGAGCACGTCTTGTATGTAGGCAAAGGAGGACTCCGTGGTAGATTGGGCGCGAGAGGAAAGTTCGGTTTTGCGGCGAGAGCCCGTCCAATGGGCTTCCTGAACAAGTCGTGAAGCGTTTGCTTGGAAATTTCCGGTGGCATATACGTATATATATATATATATATATATATATATATAGTTAGGTCAGGAAGCTCAGCTGGTAAACATCCGGCATGAGAGTCTTTTTCTAACACCATCTTTCTCCTTGACATGTGCTATTAACTTCATCTTCAGGACTGTAACATTTACCCCCTGGGCAGACGAAGTCCCCCGGGTGAAGTAGTTATTCGTTCCCATGGGAATGTCATTGCTTCATCCGGGCGACAAGGGCAATTTAGGTTGTGAGTGAGCGACAACCACTGGCTGTCTTACGTGCTATTCACAAACCACGATCCAACGATTTCCGTCGGAAGACTTCGGGAGGGACCCATAAGGTCGATTCCGA
Source organism: Amblyomma maculatum (assembly GCA_023969395.1). Taxonomy (NCBI): domain Eukaryota; kingdom Metazoa; phylum Arthropoda; class Arachnida; order Ixodida; family Ixodidae; genus Amblyomma; species Amblyomma maculatum. Next base: position 134,262 of record JAJIZL010017354.1, read on the forward strand.
CTTTCCAAATGCACCACGTGGTGGAGTCACAGGATGCAGCAAGCCCTGTGGCATGGATGTATGACGTTTGTGTCGTTGGCATTCAGTGCGGCTCGCCCCATATCGCTAAGTCGTCTGGTGCATCTTCGGCCAATAAAACCGGTCACGGGCAGGGCGGAGCTTTCGTGCAGAGCCCAGATGACCGTAAGTGAGGTCGTCATGCATGGCACGCTCAATGCACGAGCAGTGGCTCTCGGGAACCAGAAGTAGAAAATGTGTGCCGGTTCTTGAGTAACCCTTTTTGTACAGAAGGCCATCACGCAGACAAAATGGGCTGGGAGATGTGAAATCCCGCACCGCAGCAAACGGTGGCTTAAGCTTATGTCGGTGTCTTGCACTGTCCGCAGAGCCCAGGTGTCGGGAAATTCGGGCACAGCGGAGGCGGTGTAGAGATCGACGTCAGCAGAGTCACATTCGATCATAGGAAGGGGAAGACGTGAGAAGCAGTCTGCATGAGCTTGTTTGCGGCCACTCTTGTACAAAATATTGAAGTCGCACTCCTGCAGACGCAGGGCCAAGCGTGTCAGATGACCAGATGGATCACAAAAGTTGACGAGCCAACACAGGGCATAATGGTCCGTCACAACTGTAAATGCTGTCCATATAGTAGCACTGAAATCACTGAACAGCGAAACCTACAGCGAGGAACACCTGCGCCGTAACAGTGCAGTTACGCTCAGGTTTGGTGAAGGAACGGCTCGCATACACAATTACATGCTCGCAGGTTGCCGAGCGTTGCATAAGTACAGCGCCGACACCAATCCCACTTGCATCACTGTGGACGCTCGTCGGAGCGGAAGGGTTAAAGTGCCGAAGTATGGGATGTGATGTAAGCAGAAATTTTAGCTTGTGGAAAGACGCGTCAATCTGAGGTTCAGTCGAAAGGGACGTCCTTTTGGAGAAGGGACGTCAGAGTCAGAGGGTAGGCAACGTCAGCACATCTTGGGATAAATCATCGAAAATAGGAGCACAGCCCCAGCAAACTGCGGATTTCCTTCTGAGTCCGTGGTCATTGGAATGCTGCAGCTTGTGCAGTCTTCTGTGGATCTGGCCGAACTCCATCGCGGTCGACGGGGTTTCCGAGTACCAGCGTTTGACGTTCGCCAAAACGGCACTTTTTAAAATTCAGGACAATGCCAGCCTTCTGTAGGTTATGGTTTGGTTTGGAAAAACTTTATTTCCCACAGTAGGGGTCCTGAGGACACTCGGCTAGGCGCCAGGTGTAGAGGGCAGCTCCCACATCGGCACAAAGAGCCCGAAGCTCTCCGCCGCCGTGCGGGCTTCCTGGACAGCCCGAAGCTGATCATGTAGTGAAGCACTTTTTAACACTTTGTCCCAATGTTCTTTGTTCTTGGCGTAGGCGTCGCAGGTAATCGCAGGTAATCTAAAACAATATGGAGTGGCGTGTTATGCTAAACAAAACTCGGCCAAAAATAACAACATTGTCTAAATAACACATGCAGATTTCCCACTTGAGGCCACGAAGTATTGTGCCCATAAACCTTTAAACTGTGACCGGCGCATTACACAGGCGGAAGGGTACCACATTAAATTCAAATAGGCCGTCCGGCGTAACTAATGGAGTGTTTTCTTGTCAGCAGGGTTTATTGCAGTCTGCCAATACCACGATCGCAAATCAACCGACGAGAAATAACACGCGGAGAAACGCTAATCTATGGCATCGTCGATGCTCAGGAGAGGATACACATCCTTTTAATGACGGAGTTAAGGCGACGGTCGTTAATTCCAAGCCTCCATATTTCGTATTTTGTCTTTACCAGTATCTCGAAAGCAGCCCAATGATTGGAGGAATCCGGTATTACACCCCTGTTCAACATGCCTTGGATTTGCACGGTGGTGATCTGACGCTCTGATGGCGACACACGATATGGCTTTTGACGAATCGGATGTGCAGATCCCGTGTCAATCCTAATGCGTGCGTGAGACAGGGAAACGTTGCGAGCCATCGGACTGCGCGAAATCAAAGATGGACACGTGCTGAGACAATAGGTTCGTCAAGGTCTGGCGTTGAGATGCGTTCAAAGATGCTCTGATCATTGGAACAAGCTTCCGGTCAGCGGGTGAAGGAGAAGCGGGGTTTTTGGGGAAAGGAGTATCGAGAGCTACATAATACGGGATAGCTACGCTAAATGGAGCTAGATTCAAGCCAGCTGGATGAACAACCGGTTCCAGTGAGCAATTTACAGTCCACATTCCGGAACGGCCCTCTTTCATACAAACTAAACAATGCGGCACTAAGACATTTTTCTTTACGCTGTGAGTGAAGATGCGCCGCATTAGCCTCAAATGATTCGTTAGCGGCACGGCAGCAGGACACCTGGACGCACACTGCAGAATGTGGCAGTACGATGACTTCATCACACACACGCACATAACATCTTCATAATTTGAGGACTCTGCCAAACGTTTACGAAGAAAACTACTTACACTTAGCCCTCCCGTCCGGCTATCAACTGTGGCGCTGCACATACACAGGAAGCCTAAGATTACGTCGTTTGTAGATCGAGGCAATACTGTAAACTCTGTCGGAAATACTATTATCCACAAACAAATTTAAGCACTGCACACCCCAACCGGATACAATAACTCTCCCCTCAGTCCATAAATATTAGCTATTAGCATTTGTTTTCCTAATAAACATAATTTTGTTCTTCAAAAGATTCTTAAAATCGAAAGTCATGACCAAAACAGTCGCACCAGTGTGTACCAATACCATTATAGACAACCGTCAACAACCACATTAACCTTGTTCTTTAACAAGTACACAGACGGAGGAATACAAGGTAGCAGAGCACATTGTCAGCGACCTCACCTCCATCGGCCGCGCTGGCCACTCTTCTTGCAAGGGCGGCGGAGACCGGCGCCGTGGTCCGTGGTGACGGGGAACGGCACACACGAAACGATGAAGGTGATGTCACACTACGGTCGGACACGGGAGAATGGTTTCGCAATTCTTCGCTTCGCAAGCGGCTCCTCCGGGTAGGATGATCTGGCCGATAATGGTCGGTGTAGGACTAGACGGCGCGTCCGTTCGATGCCGTTCGGATGATTCCTGAGCGGTTCGCGCCGATTTCAGTAGCGGGAAATGTGACCCGCGACACCACACCGGTAGCACACAGGAATAGGTTCATCAAAAAGGTCGTGTAAGCTGTTTTCTGCACGGTAGGACGCGAAAACATCCAGATTGCGGTTCCGGGATGGTGTAGCTGTTCGGCGGTCGGCGCGATATGCAATGGATGTAAGAGCCAGGCTCTCTGCGTTGATGGTAATAGAATTGTTGGTAACTCTCGTCGGGCCTTGATCGCGGGGTGTACAGGTCGTCGCGGCAGGCGAAGTTGGTTATATTCGATGACGTCGGCGAGTACACATCTCCATAGGTTGGAAGAGCATATACGTCACCTGCGAAGCCATTGGGCCGGGCAAGCTGCTCACGTCGTGACATCTCATCGTGAACAATTTCACGGATGGTGCACTAGAGGCTTTGAGATGGGGATTCTTCAATACTAGCCACTGTAGTGACATTTGCGAGCCGTCCAAATTTATGTGTAATGCGGTGAATCTTTAGGGTCTCGAATGCCCTTCAGTGCCGGATAACGTCAGAGACCAAACTCAAGTTGTCCTTGGCAATGAGGAAGTGGTAGATGTCTTCCGCAATGCCCTTGAGCAGATGGCCTACTTTATCGTCCTCGCTAATCCTGCTGTTGACGATCTTGCACAACTTGAGTATGCTCTGAGTAAGTGGTGCAAGGTTCCTGTCCTGCCTGAGCCCTCTGAGCAGGTGTCTGCTCGGCCTATTCCTTCTTCAATGAAACATTACTTTACTGCTTCGCCAAAACTGACCCAAGTTGTCAGGAAGTCATCGTGGTTCTTATACCGCATCAAGGCAGTTTGCGTCCATAACAAGATAACATTCGCTAGTTTATCCACCGAATACCAGCGGTTATAGCGGCTGACACGTTCATAATGAATGAGCCAGTCATCAATATCTTCCCCTGCTTGGCTGGCAAAGCAACGAGGCTCATTAAACGGTAGCGTCGCATTCGTGGTGCCTGCGGCACATTGCCAGATGGGGGCAGAGGGTCCCGTGTTGATGTTTGGGGCTGCTCGTTAGTATACTCTCTTCTTACTAAAAAGGGCGGGAGACCAGCGAGGTGAAGGCTCCGACCAAGACCCAGCGTTTAGAGTAGTCGTACCCAGCGTCTGACGACCAATGTGTTACGACTGGGATTTGACGTCCCAGCGCTGAACAATAGGTCAGTAGGACAGGGAGCTAAGCTGGTCAATAGCAGCGCGTCCAGCACGAGAGTCGTTTTTCCAACGTCCTCTTTCTCCTTGACTTTTGCTGTCAGCTTCATCCATTTAAG
>JAJIZL010017356.1:0-33345 GCA_023969395.1 Amblyomma maculatum
ACCACTCATAGTTGGCAAGTGGTTTCTCGGAAGACAGAAAACACTCAAACACAACATATGCACCCACTATCAGCAACAGTGTACAGCAGAACTAAATGATCTTATATGGTAATGCCCATTGTTTTCACGAGGAAGAAACAAAATTACGCATGCTCCACACGAGGACATGTCCACCCTAACAGATCAGATTCTATCAAGCACTGCAATGCAACATTCCATTGCTACGTATGGCAGTGAAAGCGGCTTGCTTTGAGTATATTGAGAGAGGTCGACTTACAGCGCGAAGATCGGCAGCATGGAAAGAAACAAGCAACAGCTTGAAGAACCGTGAAGACGAAGTACACTCCCATTCCTCCTAACTCCCTAATAACCCAAACAGCAGCCGAGAGCCATCCCTTCCTTCAAATAAAGGCTTCATTCATTCATTCATTCATTTTTTCTTTGATGTATTTTCGTTATTTTTATTTCTAGTATTTTCTGATATTCTGTCTCAATTTTAAACTCATTTTTTTATCCCATTCCTTGTAGCAGTTGCGTTTTTTCATGGTTTTATATCTCTTTCGCGCTGTGTTTGCTTCCTGCAGTTGAGAAATTGAAGAATGATCTCGTTGTGTCCTTATATTTTCTTTCAATTCCAGCGTTCATACGCTCATGCCGTATATGTATCTGTCATGCCAATTAGCCCACATATCTGCGTTGAACGATGTTCACGACACAGCGCGAGCGTATTTCACTTTTACAGGAGCCGTGATTCGCTGTAGTAATAGTATACTTCTCTCGTGCCTGGAACTGAGAAGCTAATCTGTTCTTTCTTGCGCGGATCGAAAACGACTGGCGGCAATGTTGTTTCCTTATTAACAGTTCGTGTGAACACTGTCGGTTCACAGATACTGACCACGGCATTCTAAAACAACGGAATGCCGTCGCTTTAAAATAGGGACCTAAAATTTGTGAATAAATAATGGGCAGCCAGCTCACCAGCAGCACGGACGGTACGGAGAGCACGAATAGGGGTGGGCCGGTCGTCTTTACCGTCATTTCCAAGTGAATACGACGGCCCTCGTACATGTAGCGAAAATAGCGCCGTAACGAAATATACATGTAGTAGCCAAAGTGTGAAAAAGGTCTTTGACGGAGCTAACTTGCATCGACATTGCCGGGAATGCGGCTGCTGTTTTCGAATGTGATTATTGCTGGAAGAAGCAAGAAAAAGGTCAAGCGAGAAATTCTCGGAGCGTAGCCATTAGTATGCAAGTGCATGATGATTGAATTTGCACACCTTGCATCTCCTTGACGCAGAAATAAACGTCCTATCGCAGCGGCGCTAGGAAACGCCTGATCGCTAGAATTTAGTTCTCAAATGACGGAGTTTCGCATGCTCTAATACCTTCCCTGGGAGAGACTGTCTTTCAATAAAGCACAATTGTTCGTCCAGGCGTTTTGCGTGCCTCGTCTCTTGTCTGTGTTCCTTCTTTTGCCTGGTTTATTTAAAACTGTAACACCTGCCGCGTCCCAGTCGGTGGACTGTCCTGGTCGTGCTATAACAATTTGATCATCAGTGTCTTTGTGGTGCTCTGCTAAAGCGTTTTATCGAGCTGTGCATTGGGAGACATCATTTTGGTGTTGTTGGGCCTGCTCTTGAATTGCCCAATTTCACAGATGCAGACAGCGTCACACTTCGGCCTCTCTAATACGTATTTTGAGTTTAATAAGTAATCTTCCCGACAGACTTTCGGGACAGCCATGGGTGCCTCCGTCTCAGCGTTGGTGCTAACATTGCTGTAGAAAGCATGAAGGGGGGGGGGGGGGGGGTAAGACTTTGAAGATAAGTTTAAAAATTTAGCTGTGCAACAGTAGTAAGAAAGGTATGGCTATAATATTTGCAAGGAATTTTAAATGTCGACGCCGCTTGCATTAACGTTAATGATTACTTTTAAGCACTAGGTAAGTTTTTTTTTAATTTTTGCTTTTCATTTTTTTTCACGTATGTACCATTTGCATAACACCTGCTTTCCCCAGAAAATTGCAATCTCGTATAAACGTAGAAACGAAACCTTGACCAAAGTGTAACTAAAATTATGCGCGTACAACAAAAACTTCATTTGTTATGTTTCTTTTTACTGTTGTCGATTCATGGAGATTGCCACTGATGACTGGTCGTCTTTTAATACAAAAATGCAATGTACCTAAGCTACTGATCCTAGTTGCAGGTATGTAAATTATAGTAATTAGAACGCCCGATAATTTTTTTTCCTTATGCCGTATGGTTTCCGAGAAAAGGGTACATGAACCTCCTAATTTGTTGTTTTCAGAAAAATGCAGTATAGTATTTGAAAGCTTTGCTTATTCAACAATTTTCTTGCGGTAGCCTTTGAACGTAGCAGCATTGCTGCATTGCTATACATTTTAACACTGCTTGCTCTGTCCTGCCACTCTTTCGCTTCAGATGTGAACTTCAAATCACTTTTTGGACCCGCCTTCTGTTTATAGGTGTTAGCGGTGAAACACGCACAGGTCCTAGGGTGGCTGTCAAATGTTTTCGCATACTTACATGTACTACGTTTCCACTATTAAAATATGTAATTGCGTCACCAACAGCTGTCTCAACTGTTTTGAGGGAGAAAAGGTGGTTTTCGGACGCCTCACCCAAATCAATTGATTAAGTGCCTCATTGGCATCTTGAGTCCTCCCGCAAGGCCCCTTGAAAGCAGTGTGGGATCTGAAAGGTTGCGGCTAATAGGTTACACAGAGTCCAAGCCAATAGTCTATTCCAAACCAAAATTGAAACCAAAGTTTCTGATCAAAAATTTTAAAGCTATTACGTTCTGCAAGTATCGAAAATGAAGAGAGCACGTCGAGGTACACCCACCTTTCCTGTCATTGTGTCAAAGAAACAGAGCAATATTTTTTAAACCCCGAATATCTAAGTGTGATTTATTTGCTTAAAAAATAAATTCTCTATCAGATGATAGTATATTCTCAAAATCGAATCAGCCGGCAAAACGCGCAAATATTCCTGTCGCAATTCAGCCCGTTCCAGCAAAGCATCCAGTTCACACTAGAAGAAGTTCATAGCCACTTTGCGTTGCCGATAATCAAGGCGGTGTTTTGAACAGATCGCGGTTTATCGCAAACCAGGCCTAATGGTTAGAGCGCCCGTCTCGGCTGCGGGAGGTGGTTAGTTCGAAACCCACCGCCGGACACCCACCGGTAAAAATGGGTACAAGCGTCCCCCGGCCTGGCGCTCGGCTTTTCCAGGGGTGTGCGTTTGGGAGAAGCTCCGTAAACCCCGGGCGCGCAGCGGGGTTTACGGAGCTTCTCCCAAACGCAAACCACAGCCGGCCTTTCAAGTATGCTAAACTCCAATTTGCATAGCAAAACACATGAAACAGGTCAGGCGAAACTTTATACGGAATGGCTATTCAGCTCAGTTACTGGGGCCGCAAGAGTGGTGCTCCTCTGCATCGCCAAACCGATCTATGACATGTGCAAGGAAGCTGGCTCCTATAGACATCCTGCGCATCTAACTCCGCAGCGACATGCGCGACACTCGTGGCGGCGTGCGCGTCCCTGTCATGAAGGCTAGAGCAGACGATGGTGCCCACAGTGCTGTTGAGGGCTGTGGCGACCTCACGAATGAGCTCCGCGCCTTTTTCTCAATCACAAATTTCGCATATAAACAGGCTGTTGCAAACACGTACAGGGCCATCCACTTGTAGCTATAACAATGTCACTGCTTTCAAAGGAACATAACGGTCGACGCAGGCGCATATCAGTGCAACATGATACAAGCACGGAGGGAAGCGGACGTGCTGCTTAGCATGGCCGGTCGCTTAGCTTTACTGAGTCGCCGTATTGGACGCAATGACGCTTTGAAAGCAGTCACCATGTTATAGAGAGATGTGGAGGAGGCTGTACATGAACTCACTTGATGGAACAAAATTTTACGGCTTCGCACTGCGGCATTGGGAGACCGAACTACGGCAGCGTTGTATTCGCCTTCTTCAAGAAAAGTAAGCTTAAGCTCCGTTTCTTTATGCATTATGCTGTAGAAGTAGGCACCTGTTGAAGTTTTGAAAGGCGCAAAAGGAACATTTCTCGACTCCTGCCGTTTTTGCTGCACTTATATGACTTTGGATAAAGACGCCGTAGATCGTTCATTACATGCGCGTAGCAGAGTAGGCTGTTTATTTGTTCTTATGTTTACCTCTACAGTGAAGATGGCAGGAATTGGATGCCTTAGTTGAAATCCTCCAAAATTTGCTGGACACATTTTATTTTAATTTTCAATATAATTGTTTATTTTCCATAAAATATAGTTAGGAGGCAAAGGAAAAAAGCTGCGCGGAGGCAGCTTGAGGGACCCTTGACCGCCTATAAGAAGCAGAGCAGGAGCGATGCACGTACAATTGCCGAAAGCGTTCACAATTTTTTTTAGATAAAAGCAGTCTCAAACATTGACAGTGAGTAAAATTAATGCGCAGTTAAAAATTACGACACTTGTACATTTCCGGAACATTTCTCTACACAAGGATGAATTTTATAGATTGAGAAAGCACCAAACATTCATTTTGTTTCGCATTTCGTGGGAATGCGAAATCGAACGATGAGGGTCAACCGTCCTATGAACCACATATTTTTCCCTCAGCCTACAAAAGAGCAAGTGCATGTGGTTATTTCGAAAGCTATCACAGGCATCTCTATAAGTTCCAAAAATGCAGTCAGAATCAGGGCCAGTTCGTATATTGAGTAAAGATAGCACCGCAGCAGTCAGGTTGATAAATAGATAGCAGACAGTTATATTGCTTACCCTTATTTGATGGTCTGCAAAAGCGCACTGACGCTTGTCGGCGCAAAGAATCGGGTGTTATTTGGACCTCATCACACGAAATTATCTCTTTCATGTCGTGTACATGGCCAGTTTCAATAGGCTTTGTTCATTTTCTGATATTTGTGTCCCTAAAGACTTTTTCAAACCTATTAACAGCGCCAACTCCCGCCTCTTCAATATGCAGTACGCCGCTAGCAGACGACATTCCGGCGTAGACGCGGAGGGAGCCTTCATGACATGGACGAGGTTAACTGCCGCGTGGGGACGCAGCCTCCACGATGGCGGCGCCTAGCGGGTGCTAGGTGCCTATACCGTATGCGCGTGGTACGAGTGAACATATTTCTCAAACTTAGAATGGATGCGACTTCCACGTCGCCCGTGTCCCTTGAAGCAGCTAAGACAACGTCTCTTGCGGGTCAAAGACCTCATGGTCACAGCTACGTAACGAAGTGTTGTCTAAAAGGTGTCCTGTTGTGGTGGCTGTGACGCTGCCTACGTCAGTTAAACAGGGAAATTCAAGGCGAAGCTTAAGCAGCAGAAAATCAGGTCGCTCCAGGTAAAACATGCTCAGATGCTTAAGCGAATCACACTCAAGACACTGATCATCCATCAACTGGGACGCGGCCCGCGTGATGAGAGTTCCTCTAGCGCGCGTAGCGAGCGGACGCATGGAACATCGGCTCCGGCGATTTTCGACCGTAGCGGTGGAACAACGCGTCGAATGCCAAAACTATTGGACCTTGAAGAGCCATCAAGTCATGCGGAACTCAGGGAGACCACTCGAAACGCGGTGGACGGAGTTTTCAGCCTTTTTGGAGCACTTTTGCTCCCATCCGTTGTGGAGCCGTGGTTGAGCCTATCGGCTGAACGCCGGCGTCCCACGGCGGGAAGGCCGCTCCTGGCGAACATGGCAAACGCCAACCAGCAACGCGGCTACGACCCGGAAGGCATGACAAGGACAACCTTGCCGCAGACCAGCCGAGAGCAAGCCTGCAGTGAAAATGTGATCCGGGCTTTTGAAAAGCGAGCCCAGAAACTCCAAGCCAGCGCACAAAGGAAGGCCACGTCAGCACACGGAGGCCGCCACGCGCAACCAGACTCAGAACCCGGTGAGCGCGCAACTGTAGGCCCAACGCATGTCAGAGCTGCATGGAAGCCCAAGTTTTTGTGCAAATTAAGACCAGACGACGTGGTGCTAATCATCAAACCACTAACGGCCACAAACTTCAACAACTTGCAACACGGCGAGTAGGGCCTAACTCTACGACAGCTAGTCGGGAAGGCCGAAGCAGACAATTTTTACTTCACAGTGTCCCCAGGCCAAAATTTGATCATTGTGGGCACGTCCAGCATCCATGCGGCAGATTGGTCGGCGACTTTGCAATCCGAACGCAAGGGCAAGACCTCTATCTGCGTGGACACGTAAAGCAAAGTGAGGACAACGTGGTACATGGAGTCATCACTGTGGCCAATCTGGAGACCACCGAATCCCTGAGAGGGAAGGTCAGAAGCTTTCGCGGAGAGAGCAAAATCCTGGAGATCCGAAAGTTCGGCACTTCAAACAAAGCAAGGGTCACCTTCGAAGGGAAGTACAAGCCCAGAGCTGTGCTGTATAACGCGGAAGTTATACCGGTAGCCACTTACCGTCGCACCATACCAGCGTGTAACTTGTGTGGCAAGGTGGGACATAGGGCAGACGCCTGCCCGACGCCGAGGCAAGAAAACTGCGGACTCTGCGGAACGCAAGCTCCGTTTGTGGAGGGGGTGCGGGCCCCTCACGAGTGCAATCCAAAATGTGAGGTATGTGGCGGCGAACACGCCACAAACTCTAAAGACTGCACTGCGAAATTCCGAAGGAACGAGCAGCAACAATCTAGTGACACGAAAAAGAAGAAAAAAAAAAGAAAAAGAAAAGAAGGAGCGAGAATTTCCCGCCCCCTTCGATTAACATGAAGCCAAATTCTAAACAAAACAATCAAGAGAGGAACTGGGCCAGCATGGTCAAGAACGGGGAGCAGCAGGTGAGTAAGGTCGCCCCTCCTCCTCCCAATACTACCTCTCCACCTACACCAAATTTGGTAGAAATTGAATTAAGAAAACAGATAGCAGCCATAAAAGCTCAAATATAGCTACTAACCAGCAAACTAGAAACTGCACTAGCTAAATCTCAGCCGCTTCAGCAAGAGGAGGCGATGGAAAGCGACGCAGAGCCTAGCATGGAAAACAAACTAGAAGCTATGGTGAGGAAGATACAGGAATATATTCCCTCCATAGTATCACGACAGATAGCGAAAGCGATGACGATTCGCAAGTATGCTAACACAAGGAGACCCACAAATCCCGTAACTCACAAGATGCGTACGGTGATCAGTGAGGGTGATAAGCTGCAGCAGCTCCCCCTCCAGAATAGCAATCTCCAGGCACAACATGACGGGATGAAATAAGGGGAGTCCTATAATCTTAACGCAGTGGAATAATCGAGGTTTAAGGATGCACCTTTCCAAGTACGAGCATACTCCGGCATTTTATTTCCCTACAGGAGCCAGGCGGGAACGCGATCCTCACAAACTACAAAATGTTCCAACTCGACCCCCTAACATGCATCTTCGTGCACAAAAATTTCACAGCAAATCTGGTAGATCTGGAATTACAAGCCAGCTTTTCATACGTGATGGTGACTCTCCTGCCCATAAAAAAGGATGATCCGCCGCTCCACATCCTCCACATCCAACCTAAAGCAAAAAATGTAACCTTCTCCACACTCCTGAGTAGGGCTGTCAGGGAAGCGGGACGAGATCCGTTAGTAGTGTTAGGAGATTTCAATGCGCAGAGCCTCTCATGGGGCTACAATCGAGAGGACATACGAGGACGAAAGCTAGCGGAGGCAGCGTCCACATTAGGCCTAACCCTACACACCGACCCGGCGTACCCCACGCGAATTGGGATCTCGGCGCAGAGGGACACATGTCCGGACTTAACTTTTTCTAAAAACGCGAGGCGAGTGGAGTGGACGAATACGGAGGAAACATTCGGTAGTGACCACTGTCTGATCAACATAACGATCCGCACTAAACCCTTTACCAGACCGACGGGACAGACTGGGATGCCGGACTGGGCAAAATTTAGAAAATAATATAATGTTAGTTCTATCCAGGAACAGGGACACAAAGTCTGGACCAAACAGCTGCTGACCAGTTTCCGTTCGACGGAAACGCGGGTAAAGCTCTCTGAGGCGGTGACGGATGTGGACAACCACCTCGTCCACCTCTGGGAAGCCAGACACAGCATGGTTAAAAGATGGCGCAGGCAGAAACATAACCGCAAGCTAAAAACCCGGATCGCGGAGATAACAAAAGAGGCGGCAGAATACGCGGCGCAACTCGTGGACGCTAACTGTGTAGAGAGGTGCAACGCGGCAGCTAGGCAGATGTCTGGCAAAAACACATGGCGTCTCTTTCGAACTCTCGCAGATCCAAACGAGACGCGCACCGAGTCGCAGAAACTCCTGCAGAGAGCAATAGACGCGTTTCAAGGAAATACGGCCCAGTTAGCACTGAAGCTCCGAGACCATTACTTGAGCACGACCCAAGAGCCAAAGGGAGAAGCTTACAGGTACAGTGGAGACGAAAATGTTGAGCTAGATGAACCTTTCAAACTATATGAGCTCAAGGCAGCCCTAGCGAGAATGAAAGGCGGGACCGCGCCAGGAAAGAATGGGATCACGGTAAAACTCCTAGCAAACCTACCAGATCACGCGTACCAATCCCTGCTAGAACACTTCAATTCGATCTGGACGGGCGAAGTTCCTCTTCCCACCGAATAGAAGACGGCACTCATAACTTTCATCCCAAAGGCAGGCAAAACCATATATACGGACAACCTCAGGCCCATTTCTCTCACGTCATGCGTAGGCAAATTGATGGAAACAATGGTCAGAGACAGACTTTCCGAGTATCTTGAAATAAGCGAGTCTTCGCCGACTCGATGTATGGCTTCAGGCCAAATAAATCGGCTCAGGACGTCCTGCTACAGCTTAGCAGAGAAATAGTAAATCCAATAGAACATCCGAACGGGGATAAGATAGTGCTGGCCCTAGATCTGAAGGGAGCCTTCGACAATTTGACGCACGAGGCCATCCTGACACACCTTTCGGAGACGGGGTGTGGAAAGGACGCGTTCGAGTACATAAAACGCTTCCTCTCAGACAGACAGGCCTACGTGAGGATCCAGAACGCAGACCACGGTCCCTTTCTATTAGGCACGAGAGGTACACCACAGGGAGCGGTGCTATCCCCGCTTCTTTTCAACATGGCAATGAAACATCTCCCGGTCCACGTGGAGAAAGTCTCGGGTGTGCAGTACGCGCTGTACGCGAACGACATCTCTATATGGGCCACGCGGGGCTCTCTCGGAGAAATGGAGGCCAGCTTGCAGGCGGCAGTCACCGCTGTAAATGAGTACGCGAAAAAATTCGGCCTTCAGTGCTCACCAAAAAATCCGAATTCGTCCATATTTGTCCCTCCAAAAAATGCACAGACAAGATAGAAATGCGACATGGATCAGAACAAATAGCCGAGAGAGAGGAAAATAAAGTACTGGGCCTTTTCATTCACCAGCGTAAGCTAGCGACGACCACGCTCGACAAGCTAAAAAAGGTGGGAGACCAGGTGGGCCGAATTGTCAAAAGAGTCTCAAACAAGAAAGGGGGACTGAGAAGCAGAGCTGCTCTACGGCTGGCCAATGCCTTTGTAACAAGCAGAATCCTGTACTCGACCCCCTATCTCCACCTCAAGAAACACGACGAGAACATCCTCGAGGTGATCACGCGCAAAATAGCGAAGAAGTCCCTCGACCTCCCTATAACCACGTCGAACCTGAGACTCCAAGGTCTGGGTATGACGAACTCCTTCGAGGAGCTGAGAGAAGCCCACCTCACGAGTCAATACACGCGACTATCGCAAACATCGTCGGGGCGCCGCTAATTATTCCGTCTTCACATACAACACACGACTGTAACCGAGGAAAGAGTAAGGCCTCCCCAGGAGTGGTGATACGCCCTGCACGTAAAACCACTCCCCGCGAATATGTCGAAGGACGACCATGAGGGTAGGCGCATGGCCAGGGCAGAGGCCTTAGCTCATCACTACGAAGGGAAACCCGGAGAGTACTATGTAAACGTAAACGGGCTCACATTTAAAGCCCGAAGTGTAACACAGGCAGAGGAGTTCGCCATCGCGTTAGCAGCAACACACTCTGATTCCAAAACAATCATAACGGACTCGCGAGGGGCGTGTAGGAACTTTCACCAGGGTTGGGCTCCGTACCTAGCCTACCGGCTACTAAAAAACAGCTTGAATCTGGTGTACCGACTACTGCAAAACAGCTCGTACTTGGAAAGTCCATCCCGCCGCTTCATAGTCTGGGCTAGGAGGAAACGAGGCAGCAGATGCCGCCGCCCGCGCGCTTTCTAACCGCGCAACCTCGTCTCCTTCCTTCTCAGAAGAATTCACACCAGCCTACACTTTCAGAGAAATTACGCAGCTGTGCCAAAAGAGACACAATATTTACTCCCACCCGTTTAAAGGGTTAACAAGAGCGGAGGAACGCGTGTTTCGTCGCCTCCTTACGAATACCATGATGTGCCCGGCGTCACTTAAACACTTTGACAGTGCCTTCTCCGGGGAGTGCCCGCACTGCGGGGAAATGTCCTCGGACGTTTTCCACATGGTGTGGGCGTACCCCTCTAACCCTGCCTTTGCACCTAACCAAAACAACACCCGGGAGGACTGGGAGGCGACCCTACTCGCCTGCTCCGACCTGAAAGCCCAAAAGGCCTAAGCCAAAAGAGCAATGGCGGCAGCGGAAGCCACTATGGTCCCGTACTAGGGACTCCACCTACTGTTTGTGAGGGGAAGGGCACTAAGCCTGACCCCAGAGCAACCTTCATGTAACTCCATACTTTATTCATCGTTTTCACCACCACCACCCCGCATGATTACCAAGAATTCGTCTCAGAAACCGTAATAAAACCGTTCTACGCCCCATAAATGCCACATATCATAAACCAGACATGATGCAATCATGCCGAGATATGCATTCACTTATTGCACAAAATCGCCCCTAAATAGTTCACCTGTATTGTAGCAAGACTCCAAGGTGGGCTCGTTGGTTCATAGTTGCTAAAAAGATTTGCAGCGCTAAAAGATGACACAGAGAAAAAAGGTGCATCTTTTATCTATGTGTCGTCTTTTAGCGCTGCAAATCTTTTTAGTAAGTTCACCTGTCCTTGCTTAGCTTCAGTGTTATAAGGAACCCATTTGGGCGCCAAGTCGCCAATCATATTTCTTCATATCCCTAGTGAAAAATCCTGTATCGCGACAAATGGGTTTGAACCGGTCCTGTATTATCCCTATAAATTTCACACCGGTGGGACCAGTTCTATATGAAGCTTAGACGGGTTTATATCGGACAGGTCATGTCCGGTGTAAATCTCAATCCGGATGGTCCAGTGCGGTATAGAGTTTAATACAGGGTGACCATTTCCAAATGCATCTTATACATGACGTCCCAAATGGTATGGATAAAAAAAAGGGCGGACCAGTCCTGTATGAAGCCTAAATGGGTTTATATCGGACAGGTCATGTCCGGTATGAATCTCAATCCGGACGGTCCAGTCGGGTATCGAGTTAATACAGGGCAGACCATTTCCAGTATGCATCTTATAAATGACATCCCAGTTCGGTATGGATATGAAACAACCCAGGCAGCACAAAGCATTGGGCCAATGTTGTAAGTACGACGGCAAACAGTGGCCCTACATTAAGCCAGCCTAACCAGCATGCTCCCAACATAGAATATGCCAGTCAACACAATGTCCAACAATGGCCCAGACTATCCAATGCTCTCCCAATGTTGGCGCTGCCAGTAGCCGACACTGGCCAGCTTGGGTCAAGATGTACAGTGAGTTCTTGATATTGGCACTGCCGTACATACATAATGTCTATATTGGACCGAGATTGCCGTTGTTCCTCTAATAATGGTCGCACCGGGTTTTAGAACTGGCTACAATGGGCCAAGCTGTCCTGCGTTCCCCCGTCATTTGGTTTTCCGTTTTTTAAAACTGGCTACAATGGACCAAGTTGTCCTGTGTTCTTCCGGCATTGGATGTTCCGGTTTTTAAACATGGCTACAATGGACGATGTTATCCTCTGTTCTTCCAGTATTGGATGTTCAGTTTTTTAAAGATGGCTACAATGGACCAAGTTTTCCTGTGTTCCGCCGTCGTTGGCCGTTCCTTTTTTAAAACTGGCTACGATGGACCATGTTGTCCAGTGTGCTTCCGGCGTTGCCCGCTCAGTTTTTAAAACTGGCTACAATGGACCAAGGTGTCCTGTGTTCTTCCGACGTTGGCCGTTCCGTTTTTTTAAACTGGCTGTAATGGACCATTGCAATTTGTATTGTGTTTTTCCAGTATTAGCTATCCCTGTATGAAAACTGCCCACGATGGACCACTTTGTCCCCTGATCTCGCAATTGTCATTGCCATCCTAAAAATGCAGTTTTAATGGGCTGCCGAAGTGAATATTTTCTGTTGACCATTCAATCAAAACAAATCCTCCATTTTTAGGGTTGAATACACGTGCGCTGGACGCCAAACCGCGGCATTTAATTCCGACAACATTTCAGCCGATCGTTCAGACCTCACAGAGTACCACCTACGGGATGACAATTACTATAACGCATTCAGGCACGTACCGCTGCAACTGTCTGGATTCGTCTTTTCGGTGCGCTCATATGCGGCGCACCTTTGCGGGTCAGCTATATGTGTTTACGGTTTTTAGCCTATTGGCATGCATGCAGATTTCGTCGCAGGCGCATACGTTTGTCGCACAATTATATCTAATGATAGCACGACCGTGCGACCACATATGTAAACCTCAGACCAGCTAGCACTCACGACCCAATATGCCTGTATTGGATGCCGATTACATCCCTGCATCTATACTTAACCTAAAGTACAAATCCAGTTGTCAGTGAGAACGCGCATTAAAACGAAATCGTGTCGCCATAGCATGTTCATGTGACATTAAATTAGTGATTAGAAGGTAGCTTTTTCATTGGCGAGAAGGAAAACGTTGCCTCAAGTTGAAGGAACAAATGACCATTTTTTCAGCAATGTTTTTGTTCCAGTGCTTTTGTATTATAAATAAGGAACTACGCGCAGCATGGTCTGTTTACCTGGAGACAGGACCAAATACGATGTGTGTACTTTCTAGACGCAATCACTGGAAAATGAAAAGCCGGAAGACTCGCGAGGTTACCATTTTAGTTTTGGGCATTCACACGGTGGTAAAAAAAATGACAGTTTTTCGTGCAGACTGCGAGCATGAAGGCCCCGGTACATTTGTATGGCGCACAACATATACATCGCCAATAAACAAAAAAGTTTTTTTCCGCCTTTTAGTTTAGAGTTTGACCATTCCAACCGCGCTAGGCGGTGGCAAAGGAATAAAAAAAAAACTGTACAGGAATGAAAATAATGTGCGCTGTCGAGTCATTCGAAAAAACGAATGCAGCCTAGAAACACTGTTTTAATGAGGCAGTTTTCCATGCCCTTTCCAATTCTTTCATTCTACTAAAATGATTTGGAATACGTTGCTTGCTCATTGAACGTTATCGTCTTTTTGTGCAATCCGCGTTAAGGTGAAGGTGATTGCGAAAAACGTCTGTGTGTTGCCTGATGCCACAGCGCATCACGACCTCGACGCGCACAAAATTGATTCTGAATCATTCATTGCTGTGTCTGTCACCGTCGATTTGCGAAGTCGAGACAAAACATGAGCGAAGAAATATTGTTACAGCTGGAGAATGATGAGGACGAAGTGGCGCGGTCGTTTGTGGAAGATTAAGAAAAAGAAGTGCGTCGAATGGGCGGCCCTCGCAGCCAGGCTCCTTGGCTGTTCCACAATGTATATATCTTTAATCCTCTTTTGTAAATATATTTCTCCCTGTTACAAAATTATATGCCAAAATTTAAAAACCTTGAACAATTCACAAATTCCGTAGAATGTTCAGAACAGCGCGGTGCGCTATAATTGGACAAAGGCTTTATCGAAGTGGCGATAATTACTTGCGCAACAAAATTATGCAGGGTGTTTTATTGGTTTTCAAAGCTGAGGTAGTGTAGAATAGGTGGGAAAAGTTTAAACAATGTGAAAACTGTTTTTGTTTTCCTAAAAATTTTAAATGTTCGCTGTTTTCTGTAAATTAGCGCGTTCGTATCTCTGTATCCAAATGTCATAAAAATATGAGCTTTAGCTGTTTGCGGATAATTATGCTGAGAACATATTGTGGAATCATTGCTGCTCTACCATGAAACTTTTCTGAAATAAAGGCCTGCAAATTAGGAAAATTTTCGTTTCCTGGGCCGATGCTGAGAATTTTTATAAAAACATCTACTCATGCCCGAAAAGCGAACATTAACTGAATACAAATAAAAACATGTATATATTTAGTCGGATAATTTTCAGCTAGCTAACTTGAGCATAATTTGTATAATCTATAACCAAAGTTGCCCAGAATAGAAGAGAAGCTCGGAACTCCGCCTCTTTGACATTATTAATCAGTCATCACGCAACAATATATAATATTTTGAAGTAAATATAAAAGGTCGAACAACTATCCTTTGTTCGATCATAGGTGGCGAAAGGGAGGGGACGCGCGCATTTGTCGATGCACCAACTGTATGGATTTACGCAAGAATGTGGATGGTAGATGGGGAGGCTTTCTATTTTTTTAGAAAATGTTATGTCCGTGGTTGGCTTGAAGAAACAATGCGTTTGCGAACACACAAAACAAAACTATTTATTAGAACTCGACTCGAGCGGTGCGCGCTGGCGGCCGCTCATCGGCACGGTCCGAAGTCACGGCTGGGAAGCAGAAGAGGGCTGGGTAAAGGAGGAATGGAACGTTGAGAGGGTCGTTGGTCCTTCGTTCCCACGCGCAGCCCTTGCGAACACAACACCGCGGCGGGAATCGCCCACTAGTTGAGCGGTTCGTTGTTCCCCCTCGCCTACGCGTCTACGTGCAAGACACAACAGACAGCATCCCCCGCTGCGCGGCTGTGCGGCCTCCTCCCGAAGCGTTCATTTCAGAGCTTGTTGGAGACGCTACAAGACTTGTGACAGCTTCTTAAACCTTTCTTTAATTTCTTCCCTCATTAATTTTCTTTTTCATTGTGCTGTGCATAATTTTCTCTTGCGCCTATACATGTCCATGTGCTCCGGTTTGTGCTTGCTACATATCAGTGAATAGCTGAGCTGTGAAATGTCGCCGGAGTACGGATTACAGCAACGGCGGGATACCATCGGCATTATCGGACTCAGTGAACGCCGTCATCTTAGATCGTGAGTATATATCTTTGCAGCATGCCATTGCTTCATAATTGGTTCTATATAATCTCTTACCAGTCCCAAATGTTCTCTTTCCGTATTCTCCTCGAAACAACTGCGCGAAGCATGACTTCAAGAACTAAGCGAATTTTCGTCCGGGTTACATGCAAGCAAGTGCGTGGACTTATTTGCTGGCTGCGATATGAATAGCATTTGCGCCGAAAATAGGGGAGCCGTGCGTAACAGGTGTGTATGCCACCAACACGTGACAGAACACTGCAGGCAGCCATTTGCGCAGTTTTTTTACTATGCAGCGCGCCGCAATCAATTAGTAAACAGATACTATGCGCCCGGCTTTGTACATATATTTTGGACAGCCTCTCTTCTGCGCGCACGAAGCCATGTTCACACAGTTTTTGGATTTTGTTAAGAGTTAAGGGCAGTTTTTTGTTTTCAGATGTACAGACGAAGTTTTGAAAACTGTTCGTACCGTCTGTGCAAGCGAATTTTACAGTGGGGTGGACATTGTGTGCGTGATGCCGCTTGATGATTAGGCTATAATTAAGTCATAATGAACCTCCACTTTTATAATGGTTAATATCATATTGAGGAATTGAAAGCCGTGAACAGCGCAAGTGAGCCCCTTTTCAAAATTTTCTTAATCGACGCCCCCCCTTCTGAGCACGCGCCTTCAGGTGAGGGCGTTATCAGAAAGCGGCGACAATAGGAGAGCGATTTCGCAGACGCGCTTCGAAGGCGGGGGAAAATAACAATACAAGCAAAAAGGCACATAAGCCGTGTGTGCACTGCGTCCCTGTCACTGCAAAGTAAACAACGTGCACGCGGGACACATTGTACAAAACATTGACGGCCGGTATGAGGCAACCATATCGTCCGAAATATATTGCTCGCGAAGCGCTCGATCACGGTGCGCACTTTCAGGAGAAATGGGACAGGCCGTCAGGTCCGCCTGTTCGGCAATTACAGCTCTTTGTACCTCACGTACCGTACCGTATGCATGAAGTGCACGCCATAGCCATCGTGCAACAATGTTGAAACCGAAGCAGCGATCCACGTATTCTAATTCTATAGGAAATCATTCGGGAGTAGAAAAGAGCATCTTAATATGATGTGCATGGTTCTTTAATGAACGATAGGTATAAATGGATGGTTGAATAGTTACAGTAATGGAGTGTTCCGCTAGAATTGTTTACAGCCGTGACCGCAATAAATATTACTCATATTTCTCTTAGCTTTAAGCTCTGGCATTGATAAGCCTATCTAAAGAACCGACTGGCAGAGACAGGTTGTTTACAGCTGTTGATCAAAAGGTAGGCCATCATGCTATTATTGCAGGCATATTTGCTTCTTTTTGTACCTCTATTTACTAAAACTTAATTTTGTTCCCTATTATACCTCTTACAACACTCACTGTTCAGTCGCTTTTATTCAAGGTACAAAAAGGAGGAAATGCGCATGCACTCATAGGATAGCCTGCCTTTCCGTTAACAGCTGCAAATAACACGCCACTGCTCCTCGGTACCTTGGATGAAGTTTTCAATTGGGTTACCTGAGATGCCTAGCAATTGCTGTAATATTTATACCAATCACTGCAGTGAAGAAGAAAGGTAACACTGCATCGCTTTAACTGCTGCATGCACCTATAGACGTGCCTTAATTTATTGCCTATTGTTATAGACGCAGGACCTCTTGCTATAGGCTTTATTCAGTAAGGAACCGTCTTTCATTGCTTCAATTTCTATCTCTCCACCACTTTCTTGTTGCTCTGGGTGTGATCATTTGATTTCATTGTTCAAATCATATTGTTTTATTATGTGTGAATGATTTAGCCTGCACATACATGCTTCCATTTTTTTAGATGCGCATCGGGAGCGTTTTCTACGTAGAAATGGATCGATTGAGTTGTATCACTGGTGCGAAAACCGACAACCCCCAGGAGATATGTGACCTGTGGTTGGAAGGGCAATAAAGAAGAAGAAAATCAGCGGAAAAGCATGCCTAAAAAAAGGTAGCACTGCATCACTGTAACTGCTGCATGCACCTTTAAATATGCCTTATTTTTATTGCCTATTCTTATAGACGGTGGACCTCTTGCTATTGGCTTTTTGCAGAAAGCAACCGCCTTTCATTGCTTCAATTCCTATCTCTCCACCACTTTTTTTTTTGACTTCGAGTGTGATCCTTTGATTTTATTGTTCAAATCATATTATTAAATCGCCGGTGAATGATTTCGCCTACACATACATGCTTTCATTTTTTTAGGTGCGCATCGAGAGTGTTTTCTACGTATAAATGGATCGATTAAGTTGTATCACTGGTGCGAAAACCATCAGTTCGGTACCCCCAGAAGATTTGTGTCCTGTGGGTGGCAGGGGTATAAAGAAGAGGATAATCAGTGGAAAAGCTTGCCTAAAAACTTACAAAGATGGCGCAAAAGCGAAATGCTGATCAGGGTTAGAGTCTGATTACTTCTGTTATTGCATTTCACTTGCTAGGTGATGTGACATGTATGAAGCACCTTAGTATAATTTGTGGTATACTCACTGAAAATTGTGTAGACATTAACTTTTTTCTCGTTCAATTATTTTGAGTGACGCACGAATTGGAATAAAATGAAGTCATCCACACATCTAATGCCCATAGACATTAGATGCGTGGATGAGCTCATTAATTGTGTTCCTATGTGAGCATGCAATAGTTTGTCGAATATATTAATATGTTAAAAGTTGATTTTTTACTGTTAATTGGAGTAATACATATGCTCCATATCATAGCATTATTCGCCTGTAGTTTGTATCTGCTCTTTCCTAAATTGTATTCTACAAAGTATACGTGTGTCATCTCGTACGTCTATTTAACTAGCGAACATTTGCAATCGAATCCCTTTTGTGATGTTGTTTCAGCTACAAATAATGTATGACAGTTGTGACAATATAGGTAGCTTTAGGTATAACATATAGCGCGAAAATCTTTAATATATGCGATGATATTTTTATTCACCGCATTGGCTAAACCAGCCTGTTTGAAGAGACGAAATGAAAACAAATATGGATGTCTTCGGACAGGAACAGTAATTGTGGTGCCATGACCATTTTTTTAAATTAAATTTTCATATGTCGTGGGCTAATGTCTCGACACAAAGGAATTACCCTTAGGTTTGCCAGATGCGGCGTAGTATTCTCGAAAAAAAAAAAAACGCCTATCACTAAAGCTGGAAAACGCCGTTTTTGTCGTTTCAAAAAGTTGCACGTTTGGAGGCCGGCAGGTTGCGTAAAAGTTTGTCATCCACTGTTTTTTACTCACCGCATTTGGATAACGTTTACTTGTATACGAAGTATTAAAAGTGTGTTTCATTGATGCAGTTGATTTAGTAAAAAATCGCAAACTTTGCTTCAAGAACAACGCGCTACAAAAATGTTAATGTTCAACCTTACATACCGGCGTGATGCGTTGCGTTGTTTGCACTAAAACATTCTGTGTTTATTACGCAGGTCATATTGTTAATTTAAGGCAGAATTTGGAGCTCTAAACTGCTATGTGTGTTCTCTGTAACGCCACCAAAAGTATTATGCTGGAAAGCGATTTGCTTATGATTGTAATTATAAAAATTACACATTGAAAAATCATCTTCAAAAATATAGTATTGTTAGTGGTGGTCAAAGCTGAGAAATGGAGTAATATTGTTACGGACTTCTTCTGAAACAGAGCACGGAGGAAGAAAGAAGGAAGAGGAAGAAGTAGTGCGCGCGTCCGTTCGACCTTTGTCTTGTGGCACTTGTGTCGTCCCCGCTAGCCCTTTGTACCCAGCGTACTGAACCGACTAGAACGTCTCGGTCGCGACGCTAAGGGCGTAACAATATATTAATAACCTAGATTGAATACTATTGCATCTAGCAATAAAAAAGAATGCAGGACAGAGAAAAAGTTCAGCCTTCACTTGCGTTCTGCCATGAAATTGACAGAAATAGTGAATTAATACCATTTTAAGCTATATTAAGTATTTGTCCCAGAAGCAGAAAAAGGGTGTATAAGCGCTGACAAGGTTTTAAATTTTACTTAAGGTAAAATGTAACTAAATTCAGCAAATACTAAATTCAAGTTTTGATGCCTACTCCATAAGGGGGGGTCATATAAGCACATCTATAGAACAAAAACAACCATTTTTTTATTTCTAATATTACATTTTGCAGAATTCAATATATTTACTGACTCAAATTAACAAAGTACATTGCATTGTTTCCACAGATTTTGATAAAAATTGATGTTGCGGCCATTTCTTCAATTCTAATCAGTTTTCCTTATTTTACCATTTTCTTACTTTTGTCCAATTTCAAATTAATATGCAGATACACACACAAATCTAGAGCTTCGAATTTTTTCAGAAATAAAGAATGGAACCTAGATTATGTAGAGAAATAGTTTCTGTACCAAGATATTATTGGATCTTGCAAGAATGCAGGCTGAGTTTGGCCATTATCAGCACAAGCACTCGGTTTAATATTTAATGTTATATTTTTAAACAGTATAACGCAACACTTTTTAGTCCGTGATATTTTTGAGGTACTGAAAATTTTTGAGAGGGATTTGAATAAAAATCGAAGATGATCTTTTTTTAATGGCAGCAAATTTGCCCTTTACTGCTGTTTTCGAATTCTGAGCAATTTTGATACGTTGTGGAGAACACACCTAGTGGTCTGGAGCTCCAGATACTGCCTGGAATTAAGAACATGCGTCAGGAAGTGAAAACATATTTAGTGCAACCAACCTAATGCATCATATGCCAGTACATAAGGTTAAAAATGAATATTTTTGCAGCGTATCGCTCCTGAAGAAAAGTTTGCGATTTTTTAATAACTCAACTGCAAAAACAAAATGGGTTTTTAATAGTGTTTGTAAATATAAAACCTGCATATATTTAGTGAGTAAAAAAGAGTAGATGACAAAATCATGGTATCCAAACTTGCAACATTTTGAAATGGCAAAAACAGCGTTTTCTACCTCTAGAGATATACCATACAATTATTTTTTTCGAGGAAACTACGTGTATCTTGAAAACCTAAGGTTAATTCTTTTGTGTCTAGATATTTTCCCACCACATATAAGAATTTCATTCGAAACGAAGGATGGCCATGGGACCTCGATTATGTTTCTTATCTAAGGCACCCATAATACGCTGTGAGAAAGCCAATATCAAGGGCTTTTTTTAATATTCCATATTTCGAACGGTTGTGCCATCTAAGAAAATTTAAAAGCTAGGCACACCTTAGGTGTCGCCAGCCCTCACTTTCTGTTACAGCTGCATTTGCTTAGCTGAATTAATGCATTGAGTACTTTATTTTAGCCACGAATATAGCGCTATTACGTGTCAATTTTAAAGAAAGGCCGCAGTGACGCGATTCCTGTAGAATTTGTAAGTGAAATCTGTAAACCTTACAAATCTACCCATATATATGATCTCTTGCAGGTTTTATTCAAGCTACATTACACCTGCTGCGCCCCATAGCTTGAGCCAAGGGTTATAAATAAACCATTAGAAACAGACGATGGAAACCGGTGGCGCATTTTTGCTGGCAGCCACTTAGGACAGCGCATAAAATTTTTATTTTGTACGTAGGGAAGTGAGGTTATTCGCTTCAAGTACTAAATATTCACTTTAGACAATAAGTAGGACTTAGAGTCGGTGAGCACGTTCGGAAACCCCTGTTTCAATATTTGCGGTTAGAAACCTCATGTGTACCTTTTTTTCCAGCTGCAGATAAATTCCGGGTTATGTAGATACCGAAACCGTTACCAGCCTATTCGCGCACCTCGATTGTGCTGCTCACAACATGATTTTGAGCGGACAAAACAACTTGCCGCTATGATGGCTAGCCCCATGCATGAGTAAGGGTGATATGCTGGCGATGGTTGCTTCGCGTCGGCCCTTTGGCGCACATGAATGCTCGAGTTACAATGAGCGCGCCGAACTTTGCAATGCGGATAATGACTACAAAGCGGTAAGGATACAAATGAGTTTAAAAGTATTTTTCAGCTGTAAAATACAAATACAGTCTTGTTGGACGAATGTGCTGGCGCGGACGAAGAAACCATAGGCAACGTGTAGGTCTAACGCTACACAGGGCTGTAGAGCCAAGCCAAGTCCTCAATTGTATTGTCCAAGAATCTGATTTTTGTATTTTCGTGGTTTCCTACTGTATCTGGCGTTCAAAATGCAGACGTCAGGGTTCTTTATCGCAAATAATCAAACGTGGTTTGAGCCGGTGCTCTTCAAAGTAGCAACACCATTTATTGTGTAAGTCAATAATCAGTAATTTAGGTAAATAATGTCAATTAAGGATTCCAAACAAAACCTTTTCTGTGGCGCTCAAGGTAGCTTCCAGCAATATGTATCTGGTTTCCTCTGCCTGCCTCCGAAATGTTTTTTTTTATCCCTTGGATCAAATTTGCTTGGACAAGCAGTATATGTGTAAAAATGATGCACCTGTGAGCTACCCGTTTAAGTGAGCTCCCGTTTAAGTGAACTACCCACAAAAACAGTCAAAAGCGTATATCAGCTAATCAGTGGCCAGTGCAGCAGTCGTGGGCTTAGATCTCTTGTGTATATTATAACTAGCCATTTAAAAAAATGCAAATGGTCGCCGAACATTCTCTTGGTAACGATATTTACTATAAACTGTTTGCACATCGCAGAAAGCGTAGAAGCAGCAAAAAACTAGCGCGCCAGTCATATGCGGAGACAGCCGACAATCAAGCACTAATTCCTAGTATGGGATGAAACACTGGCTGTCTCAGCCGTATTGCTCTGGAAGCGATCAAAATGCAACAGGGCACATGCTATGCAATGTATGTACGCGTCTTTCATCCTAATAAACCCAAGGCAGCTGAAACTAATCTGGAACTCATCAGTATAGTGTTTCTCATTGACCATGAATTTTGGTACATGAATCCTGGAATTTTCTACATCTTCCTAAAATAATGCGCGCGATTTTATATGCCTCGTGATAGTGTTGTAAATTTTGTTTCCTCATTGTTTTTGTGTAGGTGGCTGGGGTGGAAAAAGTTGGGGTGGACGATTTGGAGGCACACGCATTCATTCGCAGGTGGCTGCCTGGTTCCTGTGACAGGGGGGGGTGGAAGAAAAAGGCGTTATGCTGAAACCTCCCCTGGCGAACCAGGCATGCCACCTGTGAATGCAATTGCAGGGTCAGCCCCCTCACTACGCCTATGAGTGTGCCCTCCAGCTCCCTGGCCCCTTCCACTTCCCGAGAGCCCGCCCTGCCCTGACCAACCCTGCCACTGCCCCGCTAACTGCGGCTGTGTGTGCCCTCAGCGCTGGTTAGTAACAACTGCCGTCTATAGTAACAATTGCAATAAATATTATCTTTTTGTGAACCATGCCCTTGTTTTGTAAATATGTACTGGTTGCTCATGAGCGACAATTTGAATTATTATGGCCACTCTTATTTGAAAGGCCATGATTGTCCCAGCAAATTCGATGTGCTGTCACGAATATGGCTTGAATGAAAAGGGCTGCATTTTATGGCCTGCAAAGGCAGTGCCACAAAATGTGTAATCTTGACATCATCAATGGTACATGAATGGAGTAGCCGGTGTACCCATAAACCATTGGATTAATATTGGTATCGACAATATGCGGCATGAATGGAGTAGCCAGTGTACACGCAATGGCTAACCATTGGTATGATATTGGCATTGACAATGGGCCATCAATGGAATAGCTGGTATTAAACAAATATTGGTAATGCAATGATGGTATAATGCTGGACAGTATTGGCAAGAATCATGGTGCATGAATGGAAAGTCTAATATTGTGCCTACATTGGTGGCTCCAGCTTGGTTGAAGACTGGACCAATCTTGGAACGAAAGATGGGCCAAGAATGGAGAATGTAGTAAAATGCCCAAATGCCAATATCAGTCCAATATTGATGCCATTCTTTTCCAGTGATGAACCATTGTTGGACCAATGCTGGTGTGCTGCTTGGGATGGCTGACCAGACCTGTATTGAGCTCATATACAGGACAGGTCATGTCCGGTTTAGGAGAAACCGGACAAACCCGATATGAATGAAACTGACACGGGACAGAGTATTTCCGCTTCTGAGTACAATTTGGGCGGATCGTGAAGCTCAACCAGGATGACCACGTCGGAACATGCCTTCGGGCTAAATAAGCATGAAACCATACATATTATATGTTACAACTTTTCTGTATATGCGGAGTACGCGTTGTTTCGCAAATACCTAGAAGATATGAAGCCCTGGATGTGTGCGCTAGCAAGTGCATACACGCATCGCGTTTTGCTTTTGCGTGTGCAACAGTCGCTGCAGCTTGTACGATCTTGCGGTGCATCTTCATATCTGCACTGAAGATCTGCCACCTTCAATGCGAAAGTGTAAAGAAGAACGTAGCGTTTCGTTAGCGAGGATAAAATACGCTCGAAAATAAATGAAACACATCGCTGACCATTGAAATATGCACAGGTCAGCCGGACATTGGGAGTCGCTTCCTCGAGTGTTTATGTATGCAAAACTCTTGGTCAGAAGTAAATTTATTGACGTTGCGGCTCCGCTGGCAGCAGATGAAGCTAAAACAAGTAGTATTACAAGTGTTGGTGTACCGCATACATCTATATGTAGCAAAAATTGCATGCGTTCGAAGACGTAGACAACGCACGTCAGCACTAGTAAATTGTTACATTCTGAGGTTTGTCTGCAGGAAAGCGATACATTGTAAAGATGCGGGACAGGGATAACCCTTCGTGATAGCCAGGAAAAAGATTCAGCGTGGTTAAAGGGCGATCTTTCAATTACGACCACAGATTCTGTAGTCGTAAAAATACACAAACTACAAAAATACACAGACTACAAAAGAGCAATGTCGACTACATAAGCAGAAATATAATCACTACCACCGTATCCTGCCATGGTGTAGAGGTTTTTTTTTAAACATACAGCATACACTCTGAATACACAACAACAAAGCAAAACAAAAGTAATGCTAAAAGCACTAGTCACGTTCTGCCTAAAGCGCTAGATTTAAAAGGGCTTTACTGAAGCCAGCTGGTCCAGTACAGGTAGCCACTCCGGAGAATTATCTTGTGCAAAAAAAAGTGGTAATAAAGAAAAAAATGCTGTGGTGTAGTGGTGAAGTTCGAATCACATGTAAATGTTTTTTTCTATTTTCTTTTCGTTCCTTTTCTCTTTTCTGTTTCTTTGTTTTTCAAATGTAGTGGTGTTATTTTATAGCTCTACATGCTTTTTCCAGCCTGGCGTCCAGTTTTTTTCTGAAACAAGGGCCACGGACCATATAGGAATTTAAGGAATGAGAGCTCCGCGCGGTTTCGTGTCGGTTCAGCCTGTATCAATTAATCAGAAACCGGACGAACGCGTCATTTCTGGAACTGATACCGGGCAGAGTATTCCTCTTCTGAACAGAAGCAGGGCCGATCGACGAAGCTCACCCAGAATGACCATGCCGGACGCGCCAGCGCTCTAAATAAGCATGATATCAAACATATTATACAACTATTCTGCATGTAAAGGGCACGCTACGTTTTCCAAATACCTCGAAAATGCGAAGCCGTCGAAGTGTGCGCTGGCAAGCATATAAGCGCGTCACGTCGCGTTTGCGCGTACAACAGTGGCTGCAGCTCGTACGATCTTGCGGTGCGTCTTCATATCTGCGACTGAAGATCTTCCGCCTTCAACGCGAAAGTGGAAGCACGAACCTATCGTTTCGCTAGCAATGACAAAAAACTCTTCGAGAAAAAGTAAACAAACATCGCTAACCATCGAAAGATGCGCAGATAGCCGCACACCGGGCGACGCGTTCTCGAATGTTTACATATTGAAACCGCTCAGTCGGAAGTGTATTTATTGACATCGATGCTCCGCTGGTAGCACGTGAAGCTAAAACGCCCAGTATAACAAGTATTAGTGCACCGGATATCTCTGTATGTAAGAAAACTTAGAAGTGTTCGTAGACGAAAAACACATCAGCGCTAGTAAATTATGACATCTTGAGGTTTGCTTTCAGTAAAGCGACGCATTATAAAGTTGTGGCACATTTGTGAACCCTCGTGATAGCCTGCAAAGATATTCAGCGTGTTTAAAGGGCGATCGGTGAATTACGGCCACAAATTCTACAGCCAAGGAAAATATACAAAGCACGAAAGAGCAAAAGTAGCTACATATACTAAATAATACCCACTGTAGCCGTTACCGCTGCGGTCTTCATTTGGTCATCCAACTGGGAACGAATTAACAGAGATAATCTCTTTCGGCGAGTTAAAGACGGAGGGTTGTCTAATGCATCTATATGTGCGGCACATGGTTTTAAGGTTTTGTTTCCTACGTCACCAAAAAGATGCATTCCTGCGAACCTTTATGTAAATCATGCTGTCCAGTGCAATTCCAGAGTTTATAGTCTCTTCATGCTCTGTTCGGGGATACACTGTGTCACACTTCCTGCGAGAAGTGGTGTGGTCGTTCAGGTTTTTGCGCGTGCGGTACTCTGTAGAGTATTTAGCGACGGTACCACCTAAGCGGATGTACAAGGATCTTATTTCACAATTGTTTCCAGCTCCATTGTACAGAACCTTATCTGTGAAGGCCCAGGGAAAGACGTGCTCAAGCGAGTTAAAAACATGACTGTTGCACCGGGCATAAAAACATTC
This sequence comes from Amblyomma maculatum, assembly GCA_023969395.1. NCBI lineage: Eukaryota > Metazoa > Arthropoda > Arachnida > Ixodida > Ixodidae > Amblyomma > Amblyomma maculatum. The sequence goes on from JAJIZL010017356.1 coordinate 25,940, forward strand.
TTTTTTAAATTTCATACAGGAACCCTCCCACTCAAAACATGGATGGAAGAATAGGGCCTTTTTGTACCTTGGGGCTCAAACTGTCTACTATGTAGGAAACCTGAAACAGTTGAGCCCGTGTTCCAGGATTGTTGGGATGCGGTGTTTTACTGGGATGTGTTACAAAGGACACTTAAAAAAGACCTGCCATTGACGCCATGTCTAATTCGGTATTTGACAACTGTTAATGATGATTTTCAGTATGACCTCATCATGCTATTGGGCCCGAAGGAGGACTAGATAGACTCCTTAAACGTGGAGCCGTATATTTAACAAGAATGATCAGGGCGTCGGCGGGCGTAAATATTGAAGAAACGAAAGAGGAAGACATCGTGATACCCAACACGAAACAACATTCTATTCTCATCGCTACAACAAGTGGGGAAAGGAAAATGAAATACGTGAGCATAAACCAAATTAAGCTAGGGGAAGAAGAAGAGGTGGCAGTCTTCGCCTACGTGGGCACTCCGGACGGGTGCGGCAAGGGAGTGGTGCACGGGGTGGATAGGATTTTCACCCAAGAGGACATCATGCAAATGCTAAGGCACAAGGCAAACCTGGAGGCTATCGGGGTAAGAAGACTCGGGAAAGATTCCACGACTATATTAATACTCTTCAAGGAGGAGAAAGTACCGAGAACCGTCATCCTTGGGGGAGCCCCGCACAGATGCTACCTGTATAAGAAGAAATATGAAGTATGCAAGGCATGTGGAAGACTAGGCCATAGAATCGTCGTATGTCCAAACCCGACAAACATCACGTGCCGTGGTTGCGGCCAGGAAAATCCACCAGAGGACCACACCTGCAAGCTGAAGTGCCAACTCTGCGGGAAAGAGCACATGCTGGGGGACAGCAAATGCAAGCTTATCCATCGTACACCGTACGAAATCAAAAAGAGATTCTGGGAAAAGATGAAGAAACAAGCGGAATCGAAGGGAGCAACCAACCAAATCGCAAAACCCAAGAACACCACAGCCGCCCAAGAGCCAGACAAGAAGGGGAGAAGGAAGGGTACAAGCCCAGGACGAGCTCCTTTCCTAGACTAGGAGAGGAGCAGCGGACGGCCTCCAGGGGACGAAGCTCTTCCAGGCGGAGGAGCCAATCCAGGGGACTGTCAAGCTCGAGAGCCAGGACCCCCAGTCGAGACCGAGACGAACCAACAACCGAGAATGGTGAGAGAAAAGGCGTGAGCTTCGCAGGCAGGGTTACCCAGGGCCGAAATATTAAGAAGGACAAAAAAGACGAGGAAATAGAAAAATTAACAAGCATTATTAAGAGCATGAATGCAACGATCCTTAGTTTAAAGGAGGAAATACAAAATTTAAAAACAGTGCGCAAAACAGTGGCGACTAAATCTCAAACAAAAGCAGGCAGATCTGAAATAGGGGCGCACAACAAAATCGAAGGCCAACATCTTACAGCACAAGTCGACAACAAGGGAGCGGAGAATAATATGCTGGTCGAGGATACCTCTCCACCCCCATCTAAACGCAAAGTTAGGGAGGATAACAGCTCAGACCTAACAGTGGATGAAAAGCTACAGAAATAAATGCGAAACTGGACAGAAGTCTTAAGAATTTCGCTAAGGAAAGAGACAGTAAACTTGAGGACTTAGCCAAGCAGATTCAACATATGCAGATACAGATGCAAAATCACTTTCACCTCATGACGGAGGCGCTCCAGCAATTAAAGGGGGAAACCGCCAACCTAAATGCGAGAGTGACTATACTTGAGGAGAATAAAACAAAGTTGAATACTGGACAGACCGCTCAATAACATCCAAATTTGGCAGTGGAACTGTCGCGGGTATCGACGCAAGCGACCGGTATTGCAGAGCACGCTGTCGATCCGCGAATCAGCCCCCCTTGCTATTGCGTTGCAGGAGACCGGCCGCCCGGCCAAATTGCAAGGGTATCGCGCCTTCCACAGTGGGAAAGGGGACAAATCGAGAGTTACAACACTGGTGCAGAGACACATAGCAACAATCCAACACGAATTAGAAGACAACATCATAGAAAACGTCTTTGTAGAAATTCTAACAGGAAAAAGGAGGAATCAAAAACTGTCCTACTCAATATCTACAGCCCACCGAGACAACGGAAGTTCCGCTTCAAGGCGATAATGAACAAGGCACTTAAGATAGCAGGGAACCAGCCGCTAATTATAGTGGGGGACTTTAACGCCCATCATCCGGAGTGGGGGTACACTAAGGAAGACGCAAAGGGGAGACAGTTTTGGGAGGACACGCATAACCTGGGGATAACATTGCTGACTGACCCATTACACCCCACGCGGGCGGGGAACAGCGTTACCGCCGATACCTCACCGGACCTGACCCTGATTAAAAACGTAGAAACAACGCAATGGCTAAATACGGAACTCAACCTGGGGAGCGACCACTCAATAGTGGAAGCCACGGTTGAAATCACGAGTAAAGTCAAAGGAAAAAAGTGCTTCCGGATGAAAATCAGAGACTGGGACCGATTTAGAGAGATTAGGGGGAACAGAGACCTAACAGAGATAGGAAATATAGAGGACTGGTGCGAAACGGTAAAGAAAGACACCAGTAAAACAACTAAGACGCTAGAAGGGGAAAAAGCTCCGGAAATAGCGGATGCCCGACTCCTACACATGTGGGAGGCCAAACAGGGCATGGAACGTCGACTTAAAAGGCAAGGCAGAAACAACAAAAATCTCAGAAGAAGACTGGCGCGTCATAATAAAGAAATGGAAGATTACGCCTTTAAACTATGGGAACAAAATTGGACTAACAAATGTGGTGACATGGAAAGGAATATGAACCTCCCGCAGACGTGGAATATCCTAAGGCATTTAATAGACCCTGAAACGTCCAAAACACAAGCACGAGTCAGAGTGGCTAAGGTTAGACACGCATGCGAAGAGCAGGACGATGACATTTTCATGAAGAAACTCGTCGAGACATACATAGGGGACACCGAAATTAGAGAGCTACCCGACTACCAGGGAATTCCAAATGAGAAGTTAGATGCGCCCATCACGAGAGTTGAAGTAAGGGCGGAGATAGCGAAACTCAAAACCAAGTCAGCTCCAGGGCCAGATGGAGTCACGAATAAGATGCTCAGGAATTTAGATGACAACTCGATAGAGGCCCTTACCAGCTACATGCAGAAATGCTGGGAAAAAGGGGAGATCCCACCGCTGTGGAAAGAGGCTACCGTGATCCTGATCCGAAAAACCGGGAAGCAACCAAAACTGGAAAATCTCCGGCCTATATCGCTCACGTCATGTGTAGGAAAGTTAATGGAACACATAATTCAGACCAGAATTTCAAATTATATGGAGGAAAAAGAGAAATGGCCGGACGAGATGTATGGCTTCAGGCCCCATCTGAGCGCACAGAACGTCATGCTGCGGCTGCAGCAAGACATAATTAATTCCAGAACCAAAGATGCGAAAGTCATTATGGGACTGGACCTAAAAAGGGCCTTCGACAACGTCAAGCACGAAGCCATCTTGGAAGGGCTCCAGCAGGCAGGAATAGGGCTAAAAACTTATCGCTATGTCAAAAATTTCCTAACGGACCGCACGGCAGTTATAACTTTCCAGGAAATACAATCTGGGGTGATCAGGCTAGGTAACAGGGGGACACCTCAGGGATCGGTACTGTCACCCACCCTTTTCAACATGGCCATGAGAGGGTTCCGAAGGAATTGCGGGAAATTGGGAATTACAACTTAAATTACAGCCTGTACGCGGACGACATCAATAGAGAGTTTTAGAATAGGCGGCCCCAAGCTTTGGGGCCCCCAAGGAGCTTGGGGCGTCGAAATGCGCATGCGCAGAACGTAAGGCGCGCTTGGGGTCTTGGGTTAACGCTAGGGGCGGCCCCTATTTTTCGGAAATAGCGTTCGCCCCAAGCCGCCGTTGGGTCGCTTGGGTTACGGCAACATGGCGGCGACCAGCCAAGCGGCGGCCGCTCGCCTCGGCACACATTCTTCGTCACCGCTCCATGATGTCACGCGTTCATGGCAAACGAAAGGCCAACGAAGCTCATGCTATGTCTCATGATGCCCGCACAACCAAGTTTTAGCAATAAAATGCCCTATATTTTCTCATTGCTTCCGGATTTACCGAGCTGCTAGGCCTAGCGAGTTCGCCTCGTTCGGTTGCCATTAGGGACCAGACGGCGGAAAGCGCGGAAGGTTCAAATGAGTTTTCCCGGCCTCGGCCTGGATTGACAATTGGCCGATTTCGTCTTGTATGACAAAATCAGTTTGTATAACTGGTAGTTTTAATATAGTTTTGTGCAATAGTAGCACTTTTTGATTAACAAAATAGTGTTGTTGGCTCTTATATATTTGAATGCTTTTTCTTGGTTTACCGTTGTGGCGCTGCAATCGACGAACGCAAGCCCGGCTCCGCTGCGTCGGGAAAACCCCTATTCTAAAACTCACCGCTCGGCTAGCACGTAGCGCCGCCGCACGCTATTTCCTTGGGGGCCCCAAGCCTTGGGTCCCCCTATTCTAAATCTCCCTAATCTCTGGATCAACAGAGGGAGCGACGCAGAGATCAATGAAACGCTGTACGCGGCAGCATATGTCATGTCTAAGTACGCGGCGGACAGAGGACTTAAATGTTCGCCTGAAAAATCAGAAATCTTCGTGTATAATGACAAGGCACTCAGGGACAAACCTCCCTCTGACCCACAGGTGTATGTGAAAGGAAGGGAGATACCAAAAGTAGAGACAATACGAATATTGGGACTCCACTTACAAACACACGGAAGGAACACGATCACCATTAAAAAGTTAGAAAACCACACGACCAAGACATTAAACCTCATCAGGAGGGTCTCACGTAACGGAGGCGGCCTCAAGGAACAAAACCTCCTGAGATTGGTACAAGCCTTCATCATTAGCAGAGTGGGCTACGCCACGCCATATCTGAACCTAAAGGCAGATGAGAGGAGAAAGATAGACGCGCTGATCAGAAAATGCGATAAAAAGGCCCTAGGCCTCCCAACATGTACATCGACGGAGCAGCTACTGGCCCTAGGACTGCACAATACGATTTCAGAAATCACGGAAGCGGTTAAAACCTCGCAACTTGAAAGACTCAGCACGACGCGAGTGGGAAGAGCTGCGGTAAGTAACCTTGGAATAGCCACAGACAGGGGGCAAAAGGAAAGGGTTGACATTGACAGGAAAATCAGGGCGCACCTAAGAATACCTCCCCTACCAAAAAACATGCACCCTGAGTTTAATAGAGAAAGGCGACAGAAAATGGCGGAAGCGATAGAAACAATATATCGGAGCAAACCCCCAAATGAAGTTGCCTACGTATATGCGAAAGGAAACAGACACAGTCGATACATGACCATAGCGGCGGTAGATGGGGGAGGCACCCTCGTCACGGTGGCTACCATACTAGGGAAAGAGACCGAGATAGCGGAGGAAGCTGCGATAGCGATCGCTTGCGTTGGCACCAAAGCTAGATATATTATTAGCGACAGTAAAACTGCAATCCAAAATTTCAGTAGGGGGAGGGTAAACCCCCTCACCACCAAAATTTTAGCACAAGGAGTGATTGATAGGACGATCAACATCATCTGGACCCCGGCGCATGAATCTGTCAGCGGTAACGAGGCGGCCCACAGTGCAGCTCGAGATCTCTACCTCCGAGCTGTACAGGATGGCTCGGCTCAGGCAGAACATAATAGAGAAGGGCGATTAATCTCGTATCAAGACATTACAGAACACTACAGGCAATGACGGAGGCGTTTCCCCCCACCAAACACGGCGTTAAATAGAGGTCAGGCAATGGCTTGGAGACGCCTGCAGACTGGAGTTTACCCAAACCCAGTACTAAATAAAGATATCCGATCGAACTGCGAGGGCGATAAATGTAAAAAGTGTAGGGCAAGAGGAACCCTCGAGCATATAATTTGGGAGTGCGCTTACTCCCCAGGCAGGGCGCAAAACATTAGCAGTAGGGAAGCCTGGGAAACCTTATTGCGAAGCTCGGACCCTGAGCTCCAACTCACCGCCGTCCAACTGGCATCAGAGGCCGCCGGCGAAACCAAACCGGCCAGCATCTAATGCGACCATCCCGTGCGGCTGGGCCGCTAAGTCCCCTCCCCCTTACAGGGGGGTGAGGCGGAGCCGCCCAGGCGGTGTAGTCCTTCTCTGTTGGACAATAAAAGTTTTCAACAACAACACAACAACAACAACCTTCATAGTATTTGGAGGAGTAGGATGGCTTATAGACACTGTGATGTCGATGCACGATCTGTATGTGATTATTTTGTTGAACAAGTGTATAAACTAAAAGAAATTTTGAAGCAGCAAGATGCTGCGGAGGAGGTCTTGAGTCTGATGGGTGAGCTTGTGGTAATGAAAGTCCATTAGACACGGTTGTCAGCAAAGGGGCATGACAACCACGATATTTCACTCATGTATTTGTACCATATCATGCAATAAAGAAAAAAAAACCGCCGTGGGGGAATGGTTAAGGTGCCCGTCTGGAGACCATGAGGACCGAGGTTCGATTCCACACTTGGTAGTGAAAGATTTATTTTTATTTCTTTTTATTTTATTTATTATTTTAAATGTAGTCGCGTTATTTTATATTGTTGCATGCTTTTTCCACCCTGGTGACGCGTTTCTTTCTGGAAACGAGGGCCATCAACCATACAGGCTATTCCATTATCAGAGCTGCGCGCGGTTTCATTCCGGACTTTCCAGGGCACAACAGGAATTTCCTGAAATAGCTCTCGATCCTGTATCCCAATTCCTGTACAGTAAATCTGTATACAATTTCCTGTACGAATTTTATACAGGATATTTCAGTAGGGATGTTTTAAAGTAAGTAATTGGTTCACAGGAAGGCAAAGGCGGTGTCTCGGTCACACTTGCTCTGTGGACACCTGAACTGCGCCGTAAGGGAAGGGATAAGGTAGGAGTGAAAGTTGAAAGAGAAAGAGGGGAGCCGTAGTGGAGGGCTGCGGAGTTTTTTCGACCACCTGGGGATTTTTAATGTGCGCTGACATCGCACAGCACACGGACGCCACTTCGTTTCGCCTCTATCGAAACGCAGCCGCCATGGTCGGGTTAGAACCCGGGAACTCCGGCACAGTAGTCGGGCGTCTTACCACTGCACCACCCCGGCGGGGCATTTAAAGCTTTTGCGAGTGTATGTTGTGTTACGGGGCTATGAATATTCCTCACCAGACGGGATTGCTTCGATCCTTATAATTGGTGCTGTAAAAATGTATTATCGAGTAGACGGACCTCCCAGCTTTGAAGAGCGGAGGTTTTTCCATGGATGAAGTAAGACTAACCGGCCAAGAAGACGCACACAGGAAAAATCGACACAGAAAGAAAGAG
>JAJIZL010017356.1:38345-51342 GCA_023969395.1 Amblyomma maculatum
GTCTTTATCAATATCTTGTCGTGGCGTTGTATTCTCCTTCATTGTACTCTATTATTATCAGTGTAATTTTGGTCTGCTATTTATAAACCTTCAATTGTTTGTAAAAGAAAGCGACCTATTTGTACTTATTCCTCAATCACACACCGACACACGTGCTTCACGGGTTGACCGGCCTAACTTTTAAATGTGTTCACAACCCGCATAGAGGAACGACGAGTAATCGTAAAGGGGATCCCGCACCTCTTTTGACCGTAAAGGCGGGGGTTTGTGACAGGGTTAAAAACCACCCGGACACGTCCATCCGACACGGAAACAAAAGGGCATGGCCATTGACGAAGAAACTCTCGCTCCCAAAGGTAGAAAAGTTCCTCAGCAAGAAAGCTGACGATCTCCTTTCGTTGACGCGCCAGGACAGGGAAAAGGGCACGTCGGCGCCGGCTCGATGTGACAGCCTCTCAACGATTGCGCCATAACGCGAAAGCGCCAGCTACAATCAGCAATCGTGCAAAGAGACCGCGAGGACATCTACTATTTATGTGAAATCGGTTAATACCTGGACTTCTGAAACAGGCATGAACTGACCTCCAGAAAACACGAGCAACGACGCATTGCTGGGCCATGTGACGATTGGATTCCTGAAGTGGGCAGTTGGAGCACTGCGCGCTCCGCACAATGCCCCATCGTTGCAGCCGATCTCGTGTAGGCAAAACCCCCCACTCCAAAAGCCACATAAAGTCACGTAAATGTCCTGGCAGAAACGACGCTGTGAGTGGAAACCGACAAGTGGAGTCCGCCCTTCGCCTAAGTTCCGCAGGCACCAGCGGAAGTAGTAACGTACCCATTGACTCCACTACTCTGTTCGCCGAGATGTCTAAGTCAGGGCTCACGTGGCGCGCATGGCGACGAAATGCCACTATATACGAATACAAAACAGGCATCCGGAAAGCCTGAGGGCCCCTGTTGAGTGGTATGTCAGGGACAAGCTCCCTCACACTTGTGCCTAAAAAATAGAATGCAAGCACCCGTGCTGGGCACTCATCACCCTGCAGCAAACGAAGAAGGTAGCGTGGAGCCAGCAGCCGACAGCAGACTGACAAAGAACGGAAGGTAAACACACCCTTCGAACGTGGCTGGCCGAGTGCCGAACGGCATACTAGTTCCGTGCGACGTGCCCAAAAAAACGTACTTAGAAGAGACTGAAGAGAACGTAAAATTCTGAGAGGTGGATGAGCTACATGTGCGAGGTACCATATTTGCCTGCAGAAAACAGTGTGGACAAGTCAGCGTTTCTCCAACATGGGTAGTTCAAAGGCACTGGCTGTAGTCACCCTGCTGCGCACCTCGTTTAAGACGGTAGTCCACACCGAAATTGCTATTCCACGTGCCTCATAATCAATGCCAAGTATGCGGATGGTGTCACTGTGCGTAACTGGTAAGGCACCATTAGGGCGCGCTTTTGACCTGCTAATTAAAAGATATTTAGTTTTTTCAAAATTGAAAGCAGCCCCAGACACCTTGCCGTATCTGTCAAAAAGATGAAGGCAGCGCAGCAGGCTCGCTTCATCACGCACATACAACGTAATATCATCCGCATACACAGTCACAGGCAGCGTCTGACAGCCTGGGAGAGGGAGGCCACGGATACTTTGGTCTGTACTTATTGCCCTGAAATAAGGCTCTAAGCGGAGAGCAAACAAAAGAGGCGAGAGGGGACAACCTTGCCTGACACCGCGGGTCACAGGGAAAGGGGCATTTCTCACCTATCCATCGCCAGTGTGCTTTGAATGCCATCATACATGCTTTTAATTAAACATACGAAACTTTGCGGAAACTGAAAAGCATTCAAAACGCCGAATATGTAGCCATGTTCTAGCCGGTCAAAACCTTTTTCTTGATCTAAAGAAACAAGGATACCACTAGCTAAGCGTCTCTGTGTGTAATCAATAATGTCTCGAGTGGCATACGACAACCTATGTATTTCCCTGCCAGGAACTGAGTATGCCTGATGACAACCAATAAGGGAGGCCATCACACCCCTCAAGCGCCGAACCACAATGGCTACGAGATCTTTGTAGTCTACGTTTAGAAGGGTGATCGGCCTACACTCGTCTGGACAAGATGACCCAGGATTGCGTTTTGGGATCAAAATTATTCTCCTTTTTCGAAAACTGGCCGGAAAATATAAATGCTCAAAGCCCTGTCGAAGGACATTGGTCAGTGCTGGACCGACAACGTCCCAGAAAACCAAATAAAATTCCTCAGGAAGCCCCTCAAGCCCAGGCGCTGACCCACGTTTCATTGACTCTAAAGCTGTCTTTACCTCTTCTAAAGAGGGAAGTGCACAAAGCACATCATGCATATTCGGGCTGACCAGCGGCAATTCAGCTAACATTTGATGCGTCTCTACAGCTCCTACCTCAATGGTAGCATCTGAACACGCCATTAGTTTGAAGTGCGTCAAGAAACAGGACGCAGAGTGGGGCGCTCCGCTCAATGCTGAGCTATGGATGTAAGCTCTCCGCGCAAATCGAAGCACCTCAGGATGTGCAGATGGACTACGCCTTCCACGCCAGGCAGCCGCCGAAAGGAACGAGGCTCCAATAAGGCACTGATATTGGCTATGTAACTCATCGCACCAGGCGCGCATCAGGGAGGTATGCCAACCTGCTCTGTGTGCGATGCGGATCTTCGCGGCCGTGCCTACCAGCTCCTGAGACACTCGACGGCGTAGTGTACGACACTATACCGAACTGTGCATGCGCCAAATTGATTTGAGCGTGTCCCATTCAATTTCAGCACTGTCAGAAAGCGAAACGCGTAAAGCTCGCGACAATCTCTCACGCGAACGTGAATCGTGTGGTACGTGCACATCAAAACGCCACGGACGAAATGAGCCAGCGCTAGGAAAGGAAAGGCTGAGCTTGACTGGCCGGTAGTCAGAAATATGAATAGGCGTCTGAGGCAAGGTCACAACATCCATAGGCGACACATACGTTGAAAGATACTGCGGCACATATGCGCGGTCTAGCCTGCTCACAGATGAACCACGACGCCATGTCCATCAGAAATGCGACCCATGCATGAGTTCGTGCCCATCAAGAAGCGCAAAATGCTGAACCAGGCGCTGCAGCTCACATACGTTCCAAGTCGGTCGCCCTCGAAGAGGGCTTTGAAAACCAACATGTGAGTCTATGACAGACTTAAAATCGTCCACTTATATTACTCGGCGGCCGTCTAAAAAGTAAACATCCAACCCTTTAAACAAGTTATTACTAAGGCTGGAGTCCGCCGCAGCATAAATGCTCAAGATGCGCAACCTCACAGCCGAAAATAAGCAATCGAACTCTAGCACACGCCCAAACCCGTCATAAGTGAAGTGATGATCGCGCAAAATGGATCTGTTTAGCACCACAGTTCCTGCGCCACTCGAGCACGAAGTGGGGAAAGAAAAGAAGCACTCCAAATGAAAATCCCGCTTAAAGACCAATAGATCAGAAAAAGAGTAAAATTTGTTTTCTGAAGACTCAAGACATCCCAGTTTGTTCTGAAAGCCAAATCTACTATTTCTGTCTGTTTTCACATATTACGAAACCCCTCAGCGTTTAAAGAAAGAATGTTCAGTCCTAATGCCATATCGGGTGTTGAATTTGGAACGCCACTAAGGCAGATGCGTGCCCTGAGGTGGCTTCACGAAAGTGCTTTGCACTCACATTAGGCGGAGTTTCCCGGCCCTCCTGAAGAAGAACGGGACTTCTTAGGAGGGTGTTCCTCCGGGCGACCTTCTTGTGCCGCATCCGATCCTGAGGTCCTCTGAAGCACAGCGCTTATTCCCTTCTCGCTAGAGCTCGATGTCCATATCACATTCACTGAGCGGTGAAAGCGACGGGGAGTGTCCGACACCAAGGCTGAAAGAGCTGCTGGAATCGTCCACAACCTGTTTTTGGCTCACAACCTCAGATGACTCCTTTTAATCCTTTCGTAATGCCTGCAGCTTCTTCAAGCGCCCCGTTTGCTTTTCCAAGGTTCCACGAATCTTAGAAACGCCAGCAGTGGCCGGCGTCACCGCCAGCATCATAATACGACCAGCCTGCGTTCCGAGCGCAGCGCGGGTTTTTGGTGGAGTCAAAGCCTTAGATGCCGACTGCACCTTTTTTCCGCGAACTCCATGCTTGGCCTCGACGCCGCGAACTTTAGCCGTACACGGAGGCTCCGGTGACGATGTGGCAGGAGCTGCCTCGGTAGCAGTAGGCTCACACGACAATCCGGGGGCCACCATGACGTCACCCGCCGTCGCGCAGGCAATCTCAGGCTGGGATGGACCAGTCGTATGCTTGTCCAACGGCACGTCCTCACTGCTGGCCGTTCCTGCCGGCATGGTACCAGTGGACGAATCTGTCAATGTTTTTGATGTCGTGCCCTCTACAGAGTCCATTTCCACTTCCTCCTTGCCTTTAGCCGACTCAGCTGGCTTGGCAGATGGGGCCGGCACTGTAAGCTTCATTGGTGTGACAGGAGGAAAAACACTTACCGCTGCGTCCGAGTAGGAACAGCGCACCGGGCACGTCACAGTCGGGTGGTCATCACTGCATCGTCGGCAGGGCAGAGTGCAGCCTTCGCCTTGATAACCGTGGATACCACAGCGTCCACAAAAAGGCGCTGAACACTGCGCCCGAAAGTGATCCGAGGAGCCACATCGCCGGCAAACATGCTGCATACTTTTATAGTCAAAGGTTACGCGATGCCCAGCGACACGTAGATAGTTGGGTACTGGTGACGACACAGATATATCCATCCGCACATACCGTGTTCCAGTGACAATACCCTTACGGGAGCTCATCTGGCCCACAGTGACGGAAAGGACTTTACCATGCTGGCTCAGGACCTGGACGAACGCTTCATTTGAAACCTAAGACGGCAGCAAAAGGCAGGCCACGGTGGTAACTTGAGGCCCAACAGGGACGATTGGTACACACTCGCTGCCGATGACGAGGCAGCCGGCGTCAACGATTAGAGACATGGATGCCATGCTAATCACTGTAGCTTGAAAAGACTGGGCGCCCATATGCTGGACGCAGTAAAGTTCGGGTAAACCCACTATCGAGGCCGCCGCGTCGACGACGGTCTCGGGACTGGTCCCCGCAGGGATGACTATGTCGAAGACCAGAGTCTTCGAAGGATTCCGCGGCGTTGAAGGCGCCATGATGACAAAACCACGGGACGCCCCTAACGTGAAACCTGCAGGGACGCCCGCCGCTATCAACCGTCAGTCAGTGATGTTAACTCCAGTCTGCCTACAGCACAATATACAAAGCGATCACCAAACCTTGGAGTAGACTGGCAGTCTAGTGTCGAGAGAGAGAGAGAGAGAACTTTTTGCTCCCCATTCGACTCTTTCCTTTCCTTGGAATCTAATTTATTATCCTAAGCGACAATCGGTTGTCCTATCTTCGACCTACATGCCCTGCCCATGCTCATTTCTTCTTGATTTCCACTAGCATATCATTAACCTGAGTTATTTCTCTGAACCACTCAGCATGCTTCCTCTTTCTTTACGTTACACCTACCATTTTTCGTTCCATAGTCCATGCAACTACATAAAATTGCTCTCATATAAACCGCTCAGTTGATGACGTTCATGAAGTCGCTACCCGTGCGCACTTATTACTTGCCGCCACCTAACCTGGCGTTTTCGCGCCTCGAGGCCCGCATCGATGAGCTACACATCATGCGCCGCACTCCGACCACCGCCCAAAGAATACAACCAACCTCGTCCCAGCCATCGCTCTTCTTCGCGCTCACGTCAAATTCGGATGTCAGCCCTCCGCCTCAGTGCTGGTATCCTCGGCGTTTCCGACACAGCGCCACGAAGCGCACATCTTCCTTTTCTTTGTCGGAAGACACCCGCAGAGATAAATGACAGCGGTGTGTGACCTCCTTTGTCGTCCCAGCTGCCCCTCTGTGGCAACGGACAAGCTATCTGGCGCCCCATTCCTCACATATACGCCCGCGGCAATCAGTGTGGTTCCCCGACTAAAATTGACCGTTCCAAATCAACGGGCCATTCGTATGGACAGAGTTCCCGCGCCCTCTACTTAAGACTTCGCCGGTACTTCTCGATGGGTCTTTGTCATTGCTGATGTCCTCCAGCAGATTATCGGCTTGAACGTCGTATCGTAGTTTGACCTGGGCAACAGCGTGCAGCGTCGTCGCCAAACAGATGGTTTGTATCACCTCAGCATCTTTGGAGTTCTCTCCAACTTCACTCTCCATCAACACCAGCATGGTAATACCTCCTTCTTCAGTCGAGAAAATAATGTGGAAATTTCTCAAGTAAACGATACCATCCAAGCTCACCTATCCGCCTAAGCATACACTGACACATCACATCGTTAGCTGTGGCATAACTGCAGCCACTCTACTCCGTCCCCTGTTTGGCGACTGCCTGGCTGTCGACAAACGGGAATTTCATCACATGCTGCAGTTCGGCATGTACACCCGTCGTCCAGTGAGTGGTGCTCTCCGCTGCATCAAGTGCCCAAGCGGATCCCCGTGACTCGCGTCCCTGCGGGGACTGTCGAGCGTAGAACGCCAAAATCCACAGCCGCACATACAAAACTGCCTCGCAGCTGGATGGCTGTACAGTATTCCGCATTGGCCAGTTTCTCATTTATGCAGCCGACGCTATTACACCGCTATCGCGATGCCTTTTGGTTTGTTCGACTACATGCGGATGCATTTTTGGGCTGCACAACTCAGCTCAAACTTTTTCGCGCTTCATTGTAGAGGTCACGCAAGGCCACCCTACTGTGTTCCCGTATATCGATGACGCCTTAAACTGAAGATACCGGGCACCATATGTGTGGCCCCTTTCAATACCTGCAGCAGTAAGGCCTGGTCGGGGACATCGCCAAGTGTGTTTTGGCGCATCTCAGCTAGAGTTTTGGGCCGTCGCATCACATCGCATGGTAACCGCTCTCTTCCATCCCATGTCAAGACCATCCTGGACTATCTATCCCCAGCATATTACCCTGGGCCAGTTACGCAAATTTCTGAGGCTGGTGAATTTTCCTCTCTGTGTACCGCACTGCGCAGATCTACTCCGCCCGCACACCAACCGCCATCGGTCAATAGCGGATCCGCCGTCTTCAATTTCTTGGTAATCGGAAGGCCAAGCCGCCTTTGCTGCTGCCAAGAAAGTTGTCAACGCCGTGCTTTTGATCCATCCGCGCAGCACCGCTAGGTTGATGTTGGATGCTTACAGCGTGGTCATCGGAGCCGTCGTAAAGCAGTATATCATGTCCGTACGCCGGCCACCGTCCTTTTACTCATGCAAACTACTTCTTGCTGAGGTTCACTACAGTGTCTTCGGCCACGAGCTGCTCACTATACATGTTGCGATACATCACTTCCGGCATTTTCTGAAAAGAGGCAATTTTCATGCGCCGACTGATGTGTTCCATGTGCCACTGGCCTGCTTTTCGGACCAATTCATTGAAGTATTTGTCCCGCGAACTTTGCCATCTCGCATATGTTTCGGAATTCGCTATTTACTTAGTTCAGGTGAAAGGTGCCCGCAACCGCGCCACGGACGTCCTTTCTTGTCCGTATTCTTGCGAGCACAGCATGATGACCGCAAGCTCAAGGCTTTACGGGAGAACCCCCATTCTTGTCGACTGCGGTTTCTGCCGATCCCTCCTCGCCATTATGGGGAGAGATCGCGCCATTATGGTGCGATCTCTGCGCTGAGTTTGAACGCGCTTTTGTCCCGGCTTCATTACGTCGAGCCATTGTTTATTTGTTACACGATCCAGGTGCTCGGGATACTCAGCGCTATGTCTCTGCTGGGCTTAACTGTGATGACAGAGCATGGACTCGCACGTTTCTGCCCTGTCAGGCGACAAAGGTCTCCCGCCACACCAAGAAGCACCATCAGGCCTTCCTTCCACCTGGCTACCGATTCGACCATGTTCATTTAGACTTGGTGGGTGCTGTGCCCATGTCGCAAGGTTGTCGTTCCCTACTCACCATGGTCAACCGTTTCACATACTGGCCAGAGGCTATGCCCATCAGCGATATAAAAAAATATATAAAATATTTTATTCCATTGAACATGGTGGAGACGAGGTAAAAAGCCGCTTTTCGCAGCTTGACTGGACCTCGTCTCCTACAAACAGCAGCGTGTCACGCTCTACAAAATACCCAGCTGCAACCTAATAAACAGCACAAAAATGTGTGGGCATAACGTATCAAAGACACTTTCTAATGATGACAAAAATAACGCAAGAAGTACGGTGCATATCCAGCCACAATGCACAGCCACAACCTAACATACAGCACGAAAGTGTGTGGGCACAACGTAGCAAAGACACTTTCTAATGATGCCAAAAATAACACAGGAAGTACAATGCACAGGCACAGAGGAAATTTAAAAAAAAATGAAAATTCTACTCATCTATACATAACATGACAGCTCTCAAAGTGATGGTACAGAAAATAAGCTATGACACTAAAAACATGATATAAAAGGAAAATTTAATGAGCATTGTAGTTTTTCGGAAAAACACAAAAATAGCTTAACAAACAGATGGTCAGGCATGCTTAAAATTGAATTGAAATGGTTGACAACAGTCATTTGTGCCGCTAGGGTCATTTTAAGTTAGAACGCAGCACTCTTCACAAAAGTATCTTTAAGGCGTTTCAGGCTCAGCTCGAAGATGTCAATGTTACTATTTAAGTACATGTTTAATAAGTGAGGGATAAATAACGTACAGTTTGCATAGCGAAATTTGTGCGGTAGGGATGGATCTTCCAGTGTTCCGGATTTCGCGTGTCATGACGGAAGGTTTCTTTGATGGAAAGTTCTGCTAAGCTCGCTAGATTATTACTGTTGGCTTTGCGTTCTTTTAACAGTGTTGCACATAAATTAAAGTTGTACATATATTCTATTCGTATTAATGCCAGCTTTAGAAAAATTCATTAGTGTTGGAATCATACGGCGAGTATGTCATGACTCTAATAATTTTACGTTGTAGCCTGGCAAGCTTTTGTATATTGTTATTTGTAGTCGTTCCCCAGACCATAACGCAGTAACTTAGGTGGGATAAGAAAAGGGAATTGTACAGGAGGAGCAATATGTGTTTTGGGTGAAAATCTCTGTATTTCTAAAGAACGCCTATCACTGATGCAAGGTTCGACAATACACAATCCACGTGCTTGTCCCAAGACATATTTTCTGAAAATACAACTCCCAGAGTTTTAAATTCGGTAACGATTTCTATGTTGTTGTTGATTAGGGTAAGTGCCTAATCTGGTGTAACATGCTTTCCTTTGGAACGAAAGATAATAGCTTTTGTTTTTGAGTGAATAACTAATAAATAGTTGTGATCAGCTCATGCACCAAGCACCAAGTTATTGTCCTTAATCTGTGTGTGTACCATTGTGCTTTAATCTGTACCGCGTATTTCTTTTTCCTAATGATATAATTTCCGCGTCGTGCTATTTTGTTTGTTCATATATTAATTACCTTTGTATTTTTTGCCTGTTTCCTTACATTTTATGTATATATTGCACTGTATAGATTTTATGTCCCCCTTACACAATGCCTAATGGGCCTGTAAGGTATTTTCAGATAAATAATAAATAGATAACAACGAATTACCTAAAGAAAACAAATCTTCGCAAGTATCAGCAGTGCAAAAAATACTTGTATCGTCGGCGTAGATTACAAACTTAGCCCTATCATCTATGCTAACAATGTCATTCAAATATATGCTGAATAAGAAAGGTCCCATAATGCTACCTTGGGGAACCCCAACGTGTACCTGTGCTTTATACGAAAAAAAAAAAACCGTTGACATCAACAGACTGAAAACGTTCTGAAAGATATGATTTGATAAGATCAAGTGATTTACTGTGAACACCATAAGATGCTAATTTTCCAAAGAGTATATTTCGGTTCAAATAGTCAAAGGCCTTGGTGAAATCTATAAAGATACCTAGCACAAACTTTTTGATTCCCATATTTCTTAGTATGTATTCCTTCTGGTCCAAGAGGGCGAGTTGTGTGCAGCGAACTTTCCGGAATCCATACTGAGCATCAGTAATGAAGGCGTGTTTTTCAAAGTAGGATTGAAAACGCACAAGAATTAGCTTTTCAAGTCCCTTAGAAAATACCGGTAAGATCGAAACCGGGCGATAATTATTTAGCCTATTTTGATCACCTTTTTTGTATATGGGTTTAACTTTTGCTAATTGCATATCTTTAGGAAAGGTACCAGAGCTGACACATAGGTTAAATATGTAAGCCAAAACTGGAGAGATAATGTCCAGAACAAAGTTTACCGTTTTTATTTGAATTCCCTGTGCGTCACACGCCCTTGACTTATTTAGGTGCATAAATATCGCGTACACTTCGTTAGCGTTAGCAGGAGAAAGAAATAAACTACTAGATGACATTGTGCTAATTGAATAGTCACTGCTATGTCTCAGAGAAGGCAGTGGAAGATTTGTGAAATGGTCGTTAAAGGAATCAGCTAAAGCAGTGCCGTGTGCTATTTCACCGTTTATGTAAGCTCTTCAATAGAGAAGCTGGTGTGGATGACCGGCCAAGGACTTCATTAAGCCTTCTCCATGTAAGCTTGCTGTTGTCTTTAACTGCACTGAACTTGTTTTCTAGATAATACGCCTTTCTTCTCCTAATTTCTTTGTTTAGACAGTTTCGATAATTCTTGAACTCTTGAAGCAATGCAGGATCCCGAGTCTTTAGAAACCTACTAATTAAGTCGTTGTTGACTATAATTTTCGCCAACAGCTGTTTGGTTATCCAAGGCTTCCTAATATTTTTAGAACGCCGAAATGCTTTGAAAGGGAAGTGCTTCGTGTACAACTGGGTGAACTTCTGCAGAAGTAATTGATACGCAGCGTTGGCGTCCGAAGTTGCGAACACGTCCGACCAGTCGACGACTCCCATATCATTGTAGAATCTTCTTCTTAGCTGGGAGGGCAGAATTGGTTGATGTGTGATTTCACTGGGCGGCAGCTTATGTACTCCTTGAAGCTTGGCGCAGAGAAATATGGGTAGGTGGTCACTGAGACCATACGACAAGACTCCAGCCTTAACTTGACTAAGATTATAGTTGGTAATAAAAAGATCAATCAAAGTACAAGATTTTGAAGTAACCCCAGTTGGTGAACTAATAGTATTGTGCAGAGTATGTATCTAGCATTAGCTTAAACTCATTTACTGTAGTGGTAGGTATAAGCATATTGATATTGAAATCTCCGCCACAGATACAACCAAAGTTGTCATTAGTGAATCTAAGCAAGGCTTCAAAGAATTTAAAGAACGTCCGCTAGTTACCATCTGGTGGCCGGTGAACTGCAGCGAAAACCATTTTGAAAGAAAGTATAGGCAGCACTTCGAAGTCCCGCGTTGATTGTGTAAATGATGGGATCAGTTCAGAATCTAAATCATATTTTACTAGCATGAAAATTACTCCTCCTTTCCCATATTTACGATTAAGGTTACCGACCGTGTAATCAGGTATTTTGCAACAATCATTTTCATTTTCGTACCAAGTTTCAGTTAACATTATTACGCTAAAATCAACATTGAGCTCACTCAATAAAGTCTCTAGGCTGGTGGTTTTATTTCTAGTGGACTGCACAGTAGCATGGAACACTTTAATAGAGTTTGCAAAACAAGATCCATAGAAGTCATTATTACTGTTAGGTTTTATGTATTCCTCTCGATCCATAAAAGATGACAACTTAAGGTTCACCGACGGCGACACTGTCAAGATCGCTCAAAGACCGAATAAGCCAAGCTGTTCCCCCTTCCGCTCGCCGAAAATGGATGCGACCGTTCCTATGCAAGACGTATTTGAAATCATTGGCTTTAGCCTATTTCTTCGCCTCAAAAAGCAGATTATTTGACATCTTGGTGAAGTTTTCTTGAATATAGATTGAAGATGTGGAATTCCTTAGGTCGTGTCTCTTCTGAAACCAGTGTTCTTGTGTTGGTTGCTTTGAAAATCGAACAATAATAGCTGGTGTCTTTCCAGTTTTAGCCGGAAGGCGATTAATGGCGAGGATGTCATCATGGCACAAAACAGGGACTTTGAGTATTTTAGCCACTTCATTTACCTTTTCAGCTAAGTCTTCATCATCTGATTGACAAATGCCATGTAGCTCTAAATTTTTTTTTTCGCCTCCTCCATTCCAGGTCGTTTAGTTGCTCCTTAACAGTGTTCAGCTCACACTCCTCCCGAATTTCAAGGGCCTGCATCCCTCTTTTCAGTCCTTTAATTTTGGTTTCATGCCGTGTCATTTCGGATAAGACCTTGTCATATTTTTCAGACATAAGCTGCACAGCCGACTCAATGTTTTCTACTGTGTTTTTCAGTCCAAAGAGTTCAGAAAGCGTGGACTGAATGTCTGCCAAAATGACGGCAATGCCGGACGCTTCACCATTATCCCTCTCAGGCCATGACTTCCGGAAGAGTCTGGCTCGGGCTTGTCTTTGGATGCGCCACGAGCTTTACCCGTGCGGCATGTTTGGCATCGCCATAATTTTTTTGTTGTTTCTCTCATTGAAAAGAACTGGCTACCTGGAATCCCGGAACATTTTTCCGTGTGGTACACAAAATGGCATTCATTATATTTCAGGCAGGGATTATCATCAACGCCTGAACCACACACCAAGCATTGCAAGTTATCTTCATGCATGTTAACAGCACGAAGTTATTTGGCAGCAGAGGGGATTGCTAGTGGTCCAGCAATGAAACTAGATAAACAAAGACTAACCTGCAAACGTTCAGAGCAGCGGTTACGACGAGTTGCCAGAGTGACCCTGCTGCTCCGAAATGTGGGTGGTGAAGGTTTCCGTTGGTCCTTTTATAGACAGGAATTCGGCCAGGCCACAGATGATTGTGACGTCACCAGGTACAGGATGAGCTGGGCATCGTCCATGCGCTGCTATCGAAGTAGTTGAAGGCTT
>JAJIZL010017356.1:51352-74701 GCA_023969395.1 Amblyomma maculatum
GGCGAGTTGCCAGCGTGACCCCGCTGCTGCCAAATGTGGCTGGTGAATGTGCTGTTATCATCTGTTTTGGTTTGGCTTGGCTTGGCTGGCAGCTGCGACTGCGATAGTGGCGCTAGTGTATCTGTGGCGCAAGTGTATAAAAGCGGAGTGCGAGAATAAACGGGGGGTTCATTTCGTCGCTTGGGAGCTCGGTGTCTGGACTGCTTTCTCTGGCAGCGTTCCAGCGCGGGTGCAACGGCGCCCCCCCTGCCTGGGCTAACACGACATGGTGTCAGAAGTGGCCGTCTACGACATGATGTCAGATGGTCAAGAATCTTCGCACTGAGCCAGGCACCTTCCATCCACGATGTCGAAGACGCCTTCAATGCGGCTGCATGGCCTGCAGCAACCGCCACCGCTGGACTTTGACCGCACGTCAGAGTGGCCGGCGTGGATCGAACATTTCGACGACTTCCGATATGCAACGGGACTCAACGAATGCTCCGGGGAGGCTCAGGTACGAACGCTGTTGTACACAATGGGGAGGCAAGCTCGTGACATATTCAAGACGTTTTCACTATCTGACGAAGACGCCAAGAACTATGAAACCGTAAAGAAAAAGTTCGACGGGCACTTTGTAAAAGAGAGGAACATTGTGTACGAAAGCGCCTGTTTTCACAGACGCGTACAAATGCCAGGAGAGTCGGTAGACCAGTTCGTCACTGCGCTACACGGCTTGGCGGAACGTTGCGACTACGGTGAACTAAAAGAACGAATGATCCGAGACAGACTGGTTGTCGGGCTCCGCGACGCAAAGCTCTCGGAAGCTTTGCAAATGAATTCTCAGCTAACGCTGGCTTCGGCGCTGTCGAAGGCTCGCTTAAAGGAAAGCGTCCAACAGCAGCAAAGTACTCTACGAGGACAACACAGCCATCAGTCATCGGAAATTCGTGACCAGGACCCCAATGTGGACGCGGTGGTTCAACAGAGGCACAAGGGACGTCTGCATGGGCAACGAACGCCGGAGGTGCGGTGTCCTTTCTGCAGTGGCGACGCCCACCCCAGGACAATGTGCCCAGCCAGAGCTGCCAAGTGTCTTCACTGTGGCAAGAAGGGACATTTCGCAAAGGCCTGCTTGAAGAAAGCAACGGCTTCCGCTCAACGAAAGGTACGCGTCTCAGCGGTCAACCAGGAAACTGGAGAGCTACGCGTCTCAGCGGTCAACCAGGAAACTGGAGAGACTTTCGTGGGATCAATAGATGCATGCAGAAAAGCGCGATTTGTTCAGGTGCGCATTAATTCTGTGCCCATTTTTGCAAAGGTTGACTCAGGCGCTGAAGTGTCAGTATTACCAGCAACGTTTCCGGGATTACCGTCCCGACTGGTAAAAACCGATGAAATCTTGCTAGGTGCAGGAGGCAGTAAGCTTAACGTACTAGGCAAATTCGTAGCAGAGATCGCATGGAAAGAGAAAACTGTGTATCAAACATGCTACGTTGTCAGTCCGTTACGCGACGTCCTTCTAGGATTACCTGCACTTGAGGTCTTAGGTATCGTGAAATTTGCAGACGCGGTCGACTCGGGAAACCTGCAGTACGAGACGAGTTTTCCAGAAATGTTCCGCGGTCTAGGTACGATGCCAGGGCAGTACACCATCAGGCTACAAGCTGGCGCTATCCCGCATGCCATAAGCGCTCCACGCAGGGTACCAATTCCCCTGAGGGAGTCCCTGAAGCGCGAAATAGATAAAATGAAGCGTTTAGGCATAATCAGGAAAGTGGATGGGCCCACCGAATGGTGCGCCGGAATAGTTCCGGTAGTGAAGCCCTCAGGAGACCTGAGAGTTTGCGTAGACCTCACTAAATTGAACAAATGCGTAGTTCGAGAGCGATTTACGTTACCAACTGTGGATCAAGCTCTAGGGTCACTGTCGGGAGCGAAATGGTAATAAAGCTGGACATCGTCCATGCGCTCCTATCGAAGTAGTTGAAGGCTTCCTTATCGTTGTTGCGCGTCCACAGGTGTCCTCTAGCCAGCACAAGCGCCGAAGCAAGTAAACTGCAAACGTTCAGAGCAGCGGTTACGGCGAGTTGCCAGCGTGACCCCGCTGCTGCCAAATGTCGCCGCAGATACTGTTTTGTGTACTTTCGTACATGCGTTGGTGCCCCAACTCAGTGGTCCTGGTACCGTCGCAACAAACCGTGGGCGCGAACTTGTGTCCACCCTGTTCACTTCCTTCAACAGCATCCTGCCGTAGGGTGTCTCGATACCAGCGCCGCAGTACAGGGTGGTGACACCCTTTGGCATGCCCCGCGCCGCCGCATTCTCCGCGCTCGCCATCTTGGGTCAAGTCGCTTCGTGCAGTTGCTGCGGAGTGTCTGAAGCGGTTGTGCTGTGCGCTGGGCGATTGTACTGTGTTCAGTAACAAAAACTAGCATGCCAGGCTCTTGGGTTCCATTCTGTGCTGGCTCAGCAAAAAAAAAAAAAAAGAAGCCGGATGATTTTGTTTTCCACGGGATAAGAGACGGAGAAATGTATGGAAGGCGAAAGTGAAGCGTGAAGACTGGACGGCGAATGGCAACGCGAAGATCTGCGAGGTAAGCCACAATACCGGTGCTGCTTTATGCATCCATAAAATTTATTTTGAGCGAATAGGTGCATTTCGATTGTGTAAAAAAGGTCTAGCGCTGACACAGACCACTAGAAAGATGACAAACACACACAAGCGCCTGCGTATGTGCGCGTGTGGTCTTTCTTGCGGTCTGTATCTGTTTATACGAAAGCGTTTTACAATATATTTTTGTACTTTTCTAATGCAGTTACCCACTTCTGTTTGGAATGACATTACCTCACGCCGCTTCACCCATCCAGCTGCTTGTAAGCACGAGCTTTGTGCGGGTTTTGGCTTCCCAATCTAGCGTTTTGCGCAACAGATTTTGGTCTGCCTTCTTCAACGTTGAAGCAGGTCGAAGCATCGCATTGCCTGGCATCGGGATTAGCGCGGTGTGTTTTTAAATCTAAATTTTGAATTTTCAGCGTACGTGAGGGCTTATAAGCTAAATATATGGACAATTGCGTCTGTTATGTTGTAGTCACTCGGGAAAATTTGGTGTAACTTTCAATGAGTGACACTCTACTTTAGTATCATTCGCGTAGTGTCACACAATAATATCTATTAATGAGGATCTCCTCCCTTTCTGCGTTCATAGCCGCACCAAGAACATGCGGAGAAGGTCGAGCCTGGTATTTGGCAAAGGAGTGCACCATTGCGCCCTTTCGAACGCTCCCTTTTACACTCGATCTTGAAAGCTAGTGTCAACCGCCGAGGCTTCAGATTCACACGGATTGCATTCTCTCTCTCCTTCTCGGGAAATAAAGCAAGGGAGAGCGAGGAATAGCGTGTCACCTCGCGACAGTGTAGGAAGTGAAACGCAGTTTGTAACAATTATTTTGGCCGCAAAAAAAAAAAATCTCCCCGTGAGTGGGCCCGCTGGAATTTGGCTAGTGTGTCCGGCATATCGCTAGTACAACATTTCGCGAAACAGAGATGACAGGTCCTCTGAAGCTGTTTCTTTTTTTAATTATACACAGGAGCAGTTTTTCGCGAGGTTTCTGAGATTTGCAATAATATAAAAATTTGGGTTCTCATGAAAATTAGGTCGTTTTAAGTACATGATTGGTAGCTCGACAAGTCACAAAGAAACTGATCCCGTGAGCTGGAAGGTGTAGCGGCATCATCTTGTGAAAGCGGTCGTGAGGAAGCAAGGTGCTTGCGCAGTACAAAAGTTCATCCCGAATGCAGCTTTTCCTTCCCTGTGTAATTAATTACGCATCGCGAGGCGATGTGCACACCCTGTTGTCCCCGCACTCGTCTGCGGTTAAGCCAAATTTAGGTGAAGCTAAATTTGACCGCCTGTCACCCGATTTGGTGCTGTCGCTTGCTTGGCATCCATAAAAAAAAATTGTGCGATTGCTAATGTAAATATCGCATTGCTTTCATAATGTGTTTATTATTTCATTCATTTGCGTGCACACTATAAAAGACGCAAAATGACTGTTTCGTCGCCTATCTCATTTCAGCGCCAGTTCGAGGGCAAACACAGTGTATGGACGGCGGCTCCTCAAGTCAACGGTTGTCCCGACATCGTTTGATTGCGTGTAAAAATTTATCAGAATAAAATATCTGGCATTTGAAGAGTCTACTAAACTCCGTGTAATACCTTATCGAACAAACCGTTCAGATTCCAGTGGTTGATTGCGCGGAACACCCAAAGCTGATAAACAGACTGTTAGAGCGGTTTGGGACGATGCGCTTGCACATTTACTTGAATTGGCTAAGTCAGCCAGAAAAATCGAATGAAGGGTACGGCAGCAAAACTGTAGCTGGCGCCAACCTTGATTAAAAGATGTCTCCTAGGCGTGCATCCAAAATCAGCTTCGAAGTCTTGATTGGGATTGTTTTGGAATAAAATGCCGTGTGCATCAGCATGCGACACGTGTCAAAGGTTGATTTACGCATCTTTTTTTGCTGTGTCTTTCTACGGTTTACGATGGGCCATTGCAATACAAATAATTTTCGGTATACGGCTGACTGAAACGTAGACATCGTTGTTGATATATAGCAATAGACGCAACTGAATGTTATGCACTCATAAACTCATTCAAGTCCGGCAGAGCAAAGTGCATTGCTTTATAAAACAGCCAGTCTTCAAAATAACCGCATTTCAGCATCCGAGACGGCGAACGAGTAAATGCTTACCATCTGCAATTTGTTCATTTCCTCTTAGAACTAAGCATGCTAGCAAGCAGTAGTTGCTTTCACATTTTTTTTTTCGAGCACGAAAGCGCTCAGGATTGCGAGTATGTGTGTAAAAACGTTACCCAGCTGAACCTGCTAGCGCAAGAGCGTGCTGAACAAGAAATCGGGCCGACGCTCCATAGCCCGCCGTGTCTACGCTTGCCCCAACATGGCGCCGTCGACGGCGGTGTCTCCACCCTGTACGGCGGCGCGCTACATCGAGGCACCCTATCCTGCCGCGCTACAGCGTGCCCCCAATCCGCTAGCGGCATGGCGGAACGCCTCATCTTCAATTCAAGGCTTCCGTATTTACCAGGATCAGCTGCTTTAACTGTTTAGATGCCTTGCCGCTTGTGCGCCTTGGTTTAAGGACTATCATTCGAGCTGATCATCAGGCTCTGCAGCAAAGTTGGTGTACGGTACTTCCCTGTGTCTCCATGGAGTCGTCACATCAGCGCAGCATCCAACGCTGCAGCAAGAGTTATTCCGCTGTCTTCTCGATTCTGTTAAAGTCATCAGGCCTGCTTCGCACCACCCTGCCGTCGCAAGCCATTTTTGTACACCCCAATTTTGCCACTTCCACAGATGTTTTCTTTCTCGCGTCATGGTCCAGATACCGCCAACCCCAACCTATGAGAGATTTCCGCGTCATTCACCGCACCCCAAAGACTGCCACTATGCTGCAGAATGGCCAGCGAGAGACGGTCGGTTTGGACCGTCCTAAGCTTGCCGAAAAGAAGACCACGGGGGAGTGCCTCGCAGTGCCGCCGACATTAGCAGCCCCCTTTGGGGTTTCCGACTCCCGATTGCCCTTCTGCGTCGCCTACTTTTAGTTCACTTTTAACTTTCAGTCTAGGTAGGGAACCCTGCAGCGCCTTCCTCTGGCCGCGCGAAGAGCGCGGCCCGCGCACTTCCGCTGGAAGGAAATAAATATGGCGGCCAGCGGTGGCTCGTGAACCCATGGCTGGCTGTTATGTACTGGCCTCGATCTGTGTGAGCAGTCTCCTCCTTCGCTCCGAAGGTCTTCAGCATACAAACACTCTCAGCTTGTCGACTACAAATACTGCATGCGAAGCCACTTAATGGAATGTTAGAAGACGCAGGGTATTTGTGGCGCAGAATCTGACATATACAACTCGGCGTTATTATTATATTGTAATGTGCGTCTGCCTTTTTATTTTAAGAAAGCTTTATAGCTTTTTGGACAAAATGTAGGTCCATACAAACGATTTTGTGAAATCCAGAATTTCTGACTAAGAATAGATATCACTGCGGCGCTTAATGTGGTGATAGCTCTGGTGTGTTAGTCTGGTATGTGCCGGCGTCCAAAATCAGAAAATGCTTTATTAAAAAGTGGTTCGGAGAAAACGGTATTCAACACCTGAGATGTCTGACAAATTCTCGAGAGGGAATGGATGGTTTAGGGGCGCTTTTTTAGGTCGCTTGGTTTTCAGGCTACTTCAGCGTCCTTTAGTTCGAAACCCTGAAGGGAGTGCATGACATCAAATGTACAGTCGTGAGCAAAAGTGGTATACAACACTTAGTCGATGATGGAGCTTGAGAAAACTGCATTGCAATGCCATTTGGCAACAGCCATATGGAATCAAGACAATTGTAGCGGTGCCCTCTTTATGTTGACATACAATTGTCGTCGTCGCTGTCCCTATCGCTCTCGTTAGATAGCATTTCGATGGAGTTTTCTGAGATCCACCGCAGGTCAATTGTTGTATAGCACCTTTTCTCACGACTGTACATAAGGCATATTAATCTCTGCACCCTCCATCTAAAGTGGGGATGCACAAAAACAAGACTTGGTGGTTTGTCGCATTAAGATATATGAAGCCATGCGTCCACCATCTAAATTGCTACCCTCCATCTGAAGTGGGTGTGCACAACTGCAAGACATTGTGGTTTTCAGCAGCAGGTTTAACCACGATATCCTCAGCTATGACGTTCTCAGCGCACTCCCAGACCTCCGTACTTTGGTTTACCGCAAAAACACTGAGGATGTTTTCACAGTACATTCCTTAATGGTAAAGTATAGTTTTCGTAGTGTGCGGTCGTCCTCTACCTCTCTCTTTTTCAACAATGGCAGTCCCGACGCCCAATCTTTATGTATGCCTCAGCCGCCATGGCTCCTTGTTGATTTCGGTCAGAAATTGAACTGATCCATAAGGCGTTGCGAATATATTGCCTGTTTGACGATATTTTCATAAGGTAGTGACATGACCATAGGCAACAATCCAAGACACCGGGATTTCGCTGAAATAACCCTTACTGTGCTGACCTGCTTCCGCATAAGAACTAAGCAGTTCGCCCACGCCGATAGAAGCAAGGATGCTTGGCCGTCTTCGAACGATCAGAATCAGGAGCTTTTCAGCATCGCATACACAATGCTGCGTCAAAAAGCATTCTGGAGGCTTGACCAAACCTACACCCTGCAGAGAGCCATTTGGCAGAAGCAGCAACGATGTTCATAGTAGGACAGCCGATAATACAAAACATTGGAGAAATTCGCGTGAATTAGAAAACAGGAAAAAGAAAAAATCGATAATCTTCACAATCCGCAGTCACAATAAGAGCATATTCTGAGTTAAGAGTGCTTGCTAAACAGTTTTTAACGTTTGTCGTCCGTAATTTTTTCGGGTGCGAGGTACTACCCAGGGGTCAGAGCTACGTGTGTTGTATAGTTCTGTTCGTAGTGTTAACGAAGCTAGGTCATTAAGGTATGTGTCATTTTTCGCTATCCCGGAACGGTAGCGTGCGGTAAGAATGGAATTGTGCAAGGCGGTAACAGGTAGTATCTTTAGTTGATCAAATATTGGTATTTGTATGGGCGTCAACTTTCGCATTAGGGATATTTCGTATTGCTTTTTTTTTCTGTAACCTAGAAAGAACGTTAATGTCACTTTGGGTGGTAGTGCCCCAAATCAGGAAACAGTAGCTAAAAGTGGAAAAGAACAATGAATTATAGATTAACAGTTTGATATTCTGGGGTAAGAGAAACCGTAGCCGCGGCATCAAGCCAATTATGCAAGCATGTTTCCCAGGAATGTGGCTGATGTGCGGATTCCCAATACATATTCTCATGCAAAATAACACCCAGTCTTTTGAACTGTGGTGTTCTCTATGTCAGAGGAACCGATAAAAAGACCGATATTTGTATCTGCGGCCTTGTTACGGGAGTGAAATAATAAGGCTTTGGTCTTGGATGTTGTTTAATATCAATGAATTTGAAATACTCCAGTTTGTTATCAAATCGAGCACCTTATTAGTTTTGACTTGAAGATTAGGCAAGGACGAGCCTGGGAAAAGGAAACTAGTGTCATCAGCGTCAATTACGAAGTGGGCAGATGTGTCACTGTTAACTATATCGCTAATGTACATGTTGAATAGTAAGGGTCCCAGAATGCTTCCTAGCTGAACAGTTCACCAAACCGTTTTCAGCTATGATTGAAAATCATTATTATGGATTTGTTGACGGCGATTATGCATGGAGCTTTTTAAAAGAACCAAGAAGATACCGCGGAAACCATAATATTCTAGTTTTTCAATGAGAGTTATGTGGTTATTGCGATCAAATATCTTTGAAAAATCAATTAATATCGCAAGCATGTTCTTTTTGCGCTCAAAAGCTTCCAAAACTAATTCTTTTTGGATGAGTGGCGCTCTTTCTGTCGAGCGATACTTTGCAAACCCGGATTGATAGGGTGTATTGATGTTATGTTTGTTTAAAAAGCTGCTCATTCTATCATGAAATAAGTTTTTTCAATGCCATCAGAAAAAACTAGAAAAATTGATAATTGCCTGTAGTTAGATTTACAGCCTCGATCCCCACCTTTGAAAATAAGAGAAACTTTAGCCACTTTTAGTCTTGCGGGGAAAATGCTTGTTCGGAATATTAAGTTATAAAGTTCAATAACACGGAAAGTTGGGCTAGTTGGTACATATTTTTAAGGAATAACAGCATGGAGACGAAGGACAAGGAAGAAGACAACACCTGCGCTGCAGCGGTGTTGTCTTCAGCGCAGGTATTGTCTTCTTCCTTGTCCTTTGTCTCCGCGCTGTTATTCCTTAAAAATAATGGACGCGGTTTATCGGAACAATCTCTAATCCATGAATGTCGCAGCTCTTACTGTTCTTAAGACACAGAAATTCATTTTGAATTTCTGACGTCGTTAAAGGCGATATGAAAGCACTATCGCACGTGCTGTGTTTCATAAGCGATAGAAAGAAGATAATCGCTGAAGGCGGTGACTAACCCATCACCAGTGACGGTTACTTTATCGATTGTCATTGCAGGTGGGAGAGTATTCTTGTTTTAGTTGGGATTTACCAAATAATTTAACCTCTTCCAGAGTACATCCGCCTGTTTTTACAGCGTCAGCGCAAAAGAGGGTTTCAAAGTAGGACATCTTGGTCTTGCGCAGCAGGGTAGTTGTTTTATTTGTGTTGTCTAAAGGTGTTATTTATTTTTTTATTTATTTAGAACATACTGCAGGCCTACAGCAGGCCCAAGCAGGAGGGGAGAATACATAATATATGCAAAAAGAACAGGATTAGCAAAATTGAAAAATGTTTAATACAAGTTGTAACACAAAATACAACATAAATACAAGCCTCAGATGCAAAATACAAAAAGTAAACGTAGAAATGAATGGCTCTTAAATTAAATGCTGTGAAGAAAACATTGAGTCAAAAGAACCAGCTCTGGTTAAAAGATCTGGCGGACACCTGTTCCACTCCTCAATGGTGCGTGGAAAAAATGAGTATATAAAGGCGTTAATCCTAGCACTGTAAGGGGTTAATGATTGTGTATGATGATTTCGTGTTTGGCGCGTAGTGTTAGGTTTAAGGAAGGGGTCTGCATTCATAGACAGTTTATGGTTTTTTAGTAAGAAAAGTAGTTTCAGTCTTTGAATTTTCCGGCGCAGCTGTAATGTTTCAATACCGTGAGTTCTCATGAGGGTCGTTGGTGAGTCAGTTACACGATACTTTGAAAAAATAAAACGGACGGCTTTGCGTTGAATCATTTCAAGGGCCTCGATGTTACGTTTAGTGTAGGGATCCCAGACGGTGCACGCATATTCTAGTGATGGCTTTATTATTGAAAAGTAGGTTACTTTTTTAAGTTCAGGTGGGGCAAGTTTTAGTTTATGTCTAAGAAAGCAGAATTTACGAAAGGCTGAGGAGCATACGTTTGATACATGTTTATTCCAGCTAAGGTTTTTCGTTATTGTAACTCCTAGACACTTGTACTCACTGACTTCGGTCAGAAGGTGAGATGAAATATTGTAAGGAAATGAGAAGGAAGCCTTTTTGTTAGTTATCTTCATGTATACAGTTTTCTCTAAATTTAGCTTCATGTCCCATTTATTACACCATGTATGTATGTTCTGAAGATTGGAGTTTAGTAAAACTTGATCATCTTGGCAAGTAATTTGGTGAAATAAAACGCAGTCATCTGCAAATAATCTAATTTGAACAGGGGTAGCTTTAACGTTAGTAATGTCATTGATATACATCAAAAAGAGGAGAGGTCCGAGGACGCTTCCCTGTGGGACGCCTGAAGTGACCGGCAGGTGGTTTGAATAGCAATCATCAATACAAATTGTGTGCGGTGAGAAAGGTATGAGGAAATCCAACGAATTATGAAATTAGGAAGACCAATAAGTTCAAGTTTGTAAATTAGTTTGGCATGAGAAATAACATCAAAGGCTTTGCTGGTCTAAAAAAATAACATCAATTTGACCAGCGCCATTTAGTACACTTGCAAAAGTATGAATGACAGAAGTTAGCTGAGTGACAGTGGAAAAGCCTTTTCGAAACCCGTGCTGATGGGGGGTAAGCTCCTTGCTATCATTTAGAAATGTAGTTATCTAGTTAGCTATGATATGCTCAGCAAGTTTGCAACATGTGGAAGTTATTGATATGGGACGAAAATTAGCAATCAAGGCAGGATCACCCTTTTTCAGCACGGGCACAATCCGCGCTTTTCTCCAGTCGGAAGGAATGTTTCCTGTTTCAAATGATTTGCGGAAAATAACAACCAGGAACTCTGTGATGGCTTCTGCATAACGGCGCAAAAAATATTTGGTATCCCGTCAGGTCCAGCGGATGCTTTAGTTTTGAGGTTGAGTAGCATGGAGAATACGCCAGATGAAGAAACAATGTCGGGGGTCGAGTTGGGAGACATGATACTGGGTTGAACAAATAAACCATGATGGGAAAACACACTCTGAAAATACTTATTGAATGCCTCAGAGATTTGTGATTTATCAGCAAGCTGCACACCTTGACATGAAATGCGCGTAATTGTTTTTTTCTTTTTCGAAAAAAATTTCCAGAACTTATGTGGTGAGTCACGAAGGAAATTTGGCAGGCTGTACTGAAAGTAATTGTGTTTATCCTGCCGCAAAGCGTTTGTGAAGAGAGCCTGATGTATTTTAACTATGTTTCGACAGGCACCCCCACGCTTCAGTCGTTTGATTTTTCTTTTCAAATGTATTATTCCTCGCGTGATCCAAGGAGTTTTTTTACACGTTTTCTTTGTTCTATTAGGAATGTAGTTATCAATGCAGTACGTACAGATTTCTTTGAATTTATTCCAGAGTTCATCAACATTAGTTCCTCGAAACATGTAAAGGCGTAAGCTGAAGTAATCTAACACACTTTCATCATTAGCTCTGGAGAAGTTTTTCACAGAAATAATTTTTCCTGGTTCACTATCGACATTTTGTTGAATAGGACAAGTAAAAACCACCATGCATTGATCAGATAACCCAGTTTCAACTGATACAGTAAAACGTTGTTTCTTGGCTGAGAAAGACGAGGTCGAGAATAGATGCAGCTTCACCGTGTATGCGCGTTGGGTGCTTAACTCCCTGTTGCAAATTATGAATCAGCATAATATTGTCACGGGTTCTATCGCTACCCGGACGGCAGTGCAGAAGGACAGGGTCAAAAGACGGGGTTGAGGCACAGGAGGCAGAGAGCAGGCGCCTGACCAGGCAAAAGCAGCGGCGTCCCAGAACGACGCGCACTCCGCGGAACTTCGTCTTCTTCTCCCTCCAGAACTGACACGGTTAGCGCGGGTTACACTACTCCTCCCCCTGAAAGGCGCATCGTCCCGATGCGCGCTCCAGCGTAACTGAAACGTTAAATCAAGCAGAGCTCAGAGTCAGAATACGTGGTTCTAGCGTTCACAGTAAGTTTTGAGGCAAACCACATGCACCACTTCAGGATGAGGGGGCCGACGAGATGTGGTCGCAACAATCGGAATCACCTCGTAATTCACGTCGCTTATACAGCGAACGACCTCGTATGGGCCGAAGTAACGTTTTAGCAGCTTCTCGCTGAGACCGCGATGGCGAACGGGAGTCCACACCCACACTTTATCACCAGGTGCAAAATGAACTTCACGATGCCGGAGGTTGTACCTGCGTGCATCGACGTGCTGGCGGTCTTGGATGCGTAGTCGTGCCAACTGTCGGGCTTCTTCTGCGTGCTGGGTTACCAGTTGGACATCGTCGTAAAAGTAGGCCTCCGGCTCATGGGGAAGCATGGCGTCAAGCATGGTAGTCACCTCTCGGCCATGCACCAGGCAGAACGGCGAAAACCCGGTTGTTTCCTGAGTTGCGGTGTTATAAGCGAAAGTTACGTAGGGAAGAATATCGTCCCATGTACGGTGCTCGACGTCCACATACATAGATATCATGTCGGCCATAGTCTTATTAAGGCGCTCTGTGAGCCCATTCGTTTGGGGGTGGTATGCGGTAGTTTTCCGGTGGTGCGTGTTGCTTAAACGCAAGATCTCTGTAATTAGCTGGGACACGAACGCGGCACAGCGATCTGTGATCAAGACTTCGGGAGCACCGTGACGGAGGACGATGGACTCGACCAAAAACTTCGCTACATCAGCTGCTGTTGCAGAAGGTAAAGCTCGCGATTCAGCATACCGTGTGAGGTAATCAGTAGCAACAGCAATCCAGCGGTGTCCCGAGTTGGACGTAGGAAAAGGTCCGAGCAGGTCCATTCCTACCTGCTGGAACGGAGTCATAGGCGGCGGAATGGGGTGAAGATGTCATGCGGGTTGTACGGGCGGAGTCTTACGTCTTTGACATTCGCGGCAGGTCCTGGTATAGTGACGAACAGTCTTAGCCAGTTGAGGCCAGTAATACTTGGAACGAATTCGTGCGAGTGTTCGGCTGTATCCCAAATGCCCGGAAGTTGGGTCGTCATGACAGGCGTGCATAATTTCATTACGTAGGTCAGCCGGAATAACCAGTAGCCAAGACCTCGCACTCGCTGCGAAGCTCTTTTTGTATAGCACATTGTTGCGAAGACGTAATGTGGGTAGAACGCGCAAGAAGACGCGTGGAATGGTGCCTTCTTGACCTTCCAGATGGGCGATTACTTCACGGAGTTCAGTGTCATGTCGCTGCCGCGCTGCCATATCGACCGTGCTTATGGTACCTATAAAAGCATCTTCATACTCGTCGTCTTGACCGTCAGACGCTGATTCTATAGGGGCTCTCGAAAGGCAGTCAGCATCTGTGTGCCTGCGACCGGACTTATAAACTATTGTAGCATCGAATTCTTGCAGTCGAAGGGCCCACCGTGCAAATCGCCCTGAAGGGTCTCTCAGAGGTAACCACCTGAAATGGGCGTCCGTACAAGTAGGGTTTGAAATTATTAATCGCCCAAACTACCGCGAGGCATTCTTTTTCAGTGGTCGAGTAGTTAGTCTCCGCCTTCGATAATGTTCGACTTGCGTAAGCGATTACACGCTCGGTCCCGTTCTGTTTTTGAATGAGCACGGCTCCGAGGCCCTTGTTGCTGGCGTCTATATGAACTTCAGTCTCGGCGTCCTGGTCAAAGTGCCCGAGTACAGGGGAGGTCTGTAAGCTTTGTTTAAGGCGGTCGAATGCACGCTGCTGTTCATCCGACCACTGGAAGGCGACGTTCTCCTTCGAGAGATGAGTAAGTGGTGCAGCGACATGAGAAAAATTGGGAACAAAGCGCCTATAGTAAGCTTAGAGGCCCAGAAACCTCCGTACGGCGTTCTTGTCCGATGGTGTAGGAAAGGAGGCGACGGCGGCTGTTTTATCGGGATCTGGACGAACGCTCGCGCTACTGACGACGTGGCCAAGAAATTTTAATTCATCGTAGGCAAACTTGCACTTTGTTGGCTTCAGAGTGAGGCCTGCGCTTCTTATAGCTTGTAGTACTGCTCTCAGGCGAAGAAGATGATCGGAGAACGTGCTTGAGAAAATTACAACCTCATCAAGGTAGACCAGACAAGTTTGCCACTTCAGTCCGGCCAAGACAGTGTCCATAACGCGCTGAAAGGTTCCTGGGGCAGTACAGAGGCCGAACGGCATCACTTTAAACTCATATAGACCATCCGGGGTGATAAAAGCAGTCTTCTCTCGGTCGCGCTCATCAACTTCGACTTGCCAATAACCACTTTTCAGATCTATGGATGAAAAGTAACGGGCACGTCGTAGATGATCAAGTGCGTCATCAATGCGAGGAAGGGGATAAACATCCTTCTTGGTGACGTTGTTGAGACGGCAATAGTCAACACAGAATCGAAGAGTGCCATCCTTTTTCTTTACTAGTACCACTGGAGCTGCCCATGGGCTGTGCGAGGGTTGGATTATATCGTCGGCCAGCATTTCTTGCACTTGGTTCTGAATAACTTCACGTTCTTTGAAAGAAACTCGGTAAGGCGACTGACGAACAGGGTGAGCAGCGTCATCGGTAATTATTCTGTGTTTGGCAATTTTCGTCTGGCGAACTCCGGATGACGTAGAGAAGCAGTCTTGGAATTCTGCAAGCAGCGCTATTAATTTGGCCCTCTCGCTCACAGAGAGATTAGGTGCAATGCTTACACCCAAAGGTGCATCGTTCTGCTGCGAAGAGAAAGAGGAGAAAGCACCTTCGGACAGGGCAACAACTTGAATAGGGGCGGTAATGCTCTCCATGGTACCGAGAGCCGTGCCTTTCGTAAGGCGCTGTGGAGTGCCACGAAAGTTGGTGACTAGGACGTGTACGCAGCCAGTATCCAGCTGCGCGATACCTCGAGCAACTCCAAGACCCCGTTCAAGAAGCAGCTGAGCACTTCCTTCCACCAGAACTTCGCCAGAAGCAACGTGGTCGGACGTGACAGGGAGAAATACGCTAGACTGGGGCGGTACGGTTACGTGCTCCGCCAAAACGCGTGCCGTGCAAACTTGGGGCTTTGTTTGCGCCGAGGTAT
Source organism: Amblyomma maculatum (assembly GCA_023969395.1). Classification (NCBI taxonomy): domain Eukaryota; kingdom Metazoa; phylum Arthropoda; class Arachnida; order Ixodida; family Ixodidae; genus Amblyomma; species Amblyomma maculatum. The sequence goes on from JAJIZL010017356.1 coordinate 66,394, forward strand.
ATCGAGGTTGACGAAGCGTGAGGCGGCGGTCGGTAAAGTCGATTACAGCGCTGCAATCACTCAAAAATCCATGCCGAGACTAATGTCTCTGGAACATTTCGATAGTACAACAAAGGTAACCGGGCACCTGAGACCGTTTATCTCAATACGAGCAGTGCATCTGCCGATTGGTCTCACGAGGTGGCCTCCAGCGGTTCTGATATCGGGGCCATCCCACTGCGTAGTTCGTCGTGAAGTTCGTCAGAAAGCTCGTTGGAAAGCTCGGCGGGAAGTTCGGTGAGAAGTTCGGCGCGAAGTTCGTCGGGAAGGTCGTCGGGTTGATCGTCGGTTCGCGTGGGGGAGCGGGGCGAAAAACGTGGAGGCTCTTTAACAGGAACGGGTTCGGCAACGTCACCTCCAGACGTCGCCGGGCTTAGTTTTCCCAATGAGGGGACAGGCTTTGCCGTCGATTGCTGCGAAGGGGAGATTCGTACCGGCGGGACGGTGTCGAGCGAAGGTCGCGACGTGAAGACCGGTCGGGTGGTGGTGAACGGCGCAGATAATCCGCGATGTCACGGGGTTGCTCGCCGAACACCGGGCGGGGAGCATTCCGCTGGAAACCGCGAAGACCAAGCTCGCGGTAAGGGCAGCGACGGTAGACGTGGCCTGCTTCTCCGCAGTGGAAGCATAGTGGGCGTTGGTCGGTTGTCCTCCACGCGTCAGCTTGCTCATCCATTGCTGCTGCGGACGAAGATCGTACACAGGGATACGGGGTTGTGCAGGCAAGTACTGACGGCGAGCAGGCGGCGGTGGTGGCTGCTGCGGCGGCGGGCGACTAGCAACGGACGCGTACGTCTCAATGGGCTGAGTAGGTGAAGAAGCAACGGAGCACTCTGGATAAAGGGCACGTTGTACTTCTTCGCGGACAGTATCCGTGAGGGCGCAGGATGCCGTACCATCAGCAGGTGGAAGCAGCTGGCGTATTTCCTCGCGTATAACTTCGCGGATGATCTCGCGTAGGTTTGCGGTGTCGAGGGAACCAACAGGGAAGCGAGCAGCTGAAAGGTTCGAAACGCTGGGACCTCCAGCAAGGCGACGATAATGGTCCGCTCGCGTAACCAAGGCTCGCTCAATGTTCGTCGCCTCATTTACAAATTGTGCCACTGTAGTCGGCGGATCACGAATAAGCCCGCCAAAAATGTCACTCTTGACACCCCGCATGAGTGCACGCACCTTTTTTTCCTCGGTGGCACGGGGGTCGGCACGGGAGCTAAGTCGTAGGACGTCTTGAACAAAACTCGTTACAGTTTCGTCCGGTCGTTGTACTCTTGTTTGCAGAAGGTCTTCTGCTCGCTGTCGCCGATACTGATTGGCGAACGTCCGTCGCAGCTCTTCCTTACAGGTGTCCCAGGATGTAAGGGAGGCCTCGTGGTTTTCGAACCAGTGCCGAGCCGTACTGTCTAGGCAGAAATACAAATTCTGAAGACAGTTTTCGGCATTCCAACCATTATGGCGGGCCACACGTTCGTACTGCTCCAGCCAATCCTCCACATCTTCGGAGGCATCGCCACGGAACGTGGCAGCCGCCCGAGGAGCCATCGGTAGGTACACCACGGACGGTACGAGAAACGAGTCCGTCTGTTGACATTGGGTCATGGTACTCCGGGCCATTGTAAGTTGTGGAGAGCCGGAGTTCGGCAACAGACCAAATTCAGGAGCAAGCCCTTGAAGTCACCGGCTGGCACGTATCTCGGCCTCCTCGTCGAAGGAGCGGCGGCTGAGACTTGGGGGCGAACTCAGAGTAGCGGGTTTTGAGGGGCTGTGCTGCATTTACCCCGCGTCTCCACCAGAATGTCACGGGTTCTATCGCTACCCGGACGGCAGTCCAGAAGGACAGGGTCAAAGGACGGGGTTGAGGCACAGGAGGCAGAGAGCAGGCGCTTGACCAGGCAAAAGCAGCGGCGTCCCAGAACCACGCGCACTCCGCAGAACTTCGTCTTCTTCTCCCTCCAGAACTGACACGGTTAGCGCGGGTTACAATATCACACATGTATGAAGCATTTATGTCATTGTTTGTACTAGGGAAGAGACTATTCCAGTCAATATTTGGGATATTAAAATCATCGACAAGGTATATTTTATCACTGCGAAATTTAGACATGTGATCGGCCAGATCACATAAATATTGAGGTGGTGAATCAGGTGGTCTGTATACAGCAAAAAGCACAAACTATCTACCCCCGTACGACAGTTTTAAAGTCACACTTTCATGGTTAGCTATTTGCTGCAACGTGTGTGCCTCTGTGTTTTGATTCACCAGGACCGCAACTCCCCCTCCACGTGTAGCTCTATCACGGCGAAAAACTTGATAAGAGCGGGGGAAAACAGTTTCATCATCAATATCATCTCGCAGCCAAGTTTCGGTTATAACTACGGCGTGTGGATTGTGAATCAACAAGATAGCCTCCAAAGCCTCCGATTTATTTACAACACTACGTGCATTAATATTAAGTAAGCGAAATTCCTTAGCACGAGGTTGTGAAAGTCAATCTTTGCTTTGATAACTGTTTTTATCACCGAGTTGAACTCTGCTGTTATCGCTGTCATCCCAGGCGTAAAGCATTTTTTCGATTCGTAGCTTGTCATTTATCAAGGTAACTTTTTTCCCTTCATCCCTTTCTGTTTTTGCGCTGTCCCACAGTAATTTACTCTTCCTAAGTGTGTTTCGTGAATAATCGTTCTGTATTGAAATATTACTGCCTTTTAGTTTATTGCAGTTTTTAAAGAGTTCTTGCTTTTCGTTATAGTCCAGGAAGAACACAATTACAGGGCGGTTTGTTGCCTTTTTGCCCAGCCTGTATATTCTGCCCACAGAACTGCAAGATACTTTAAGCTTTTGTGCAAAAACTTCAGTTAGAACCTTCTTTTTCAAGTCAGCCCCAGATTCCCCGGGTTCCTCTTTCACTCCAAAAACAATAAGGTTTGAGCGGCGGCTCCTGTCTTCTAAATCAGTTATTTTCGACTGGAGTTCATATATTGTTTGTTCTAGAGTGTCAATCCTGTTTGTCTGCTTCTCCAAGGCTGTAAACCGTAGTCTCATATCATTAATGAGTTTTTCCATATTGCTCTGTTGCTCTCTCAAAGAAGTCACTCCAGTGGCTAGGCCTTTTTGCCCTTTAAGTAATTCTTCAGCATTTCATTAGTATCTGGACCGGGATTAGTTTCAACGTCTCCACATAGGAGCAGTTTGCTTATACAAAAAGCATTGTAGGCAATTTCAACGCACTGCTGTGGGCACGGCAGGACCAGAAGACAGCGGCAATCACTTTTAACAGAACAGTAATCGGTACTAACCTGCACAAGGCAGAAGAGAAGCTTGTGAGACCACATGCCTACGCTGGTTCCGCCGCGCCCACTGAAGACAAATTCCTGTTGACGTTCTTTTAAAGGCGATTCGGACAAGGTCACGTGGTGGCTATGTGGCGTTCCAGGCTTGATGTCACGCGGGAATGGACAATCAAAAAGAAGAGGCTCCAAAGGTGACGGTGCAGTCAGAAAACACGTGTCGATTGCTGATCCATTTACTGCAGTCGTTGATGCGGCAGAACTGGGCAAAAAAACCTGCACAAGGCAGAAGAGAAGCTTGTGAGACCACATGCATACGCTGGTTCCGCCGCCCCCAGATCATTAGCGTTTATTGTTTTATTGAAGAGCTCATAGAGGTGATGTTTCTTTTTAATGGTTTTTATGCATTCTGCATTAACCTTGTATTACGGGCTTTTCTTGGCAGCTTTTGTTATACTTAGTGAAAGCAGCGTAAATAAATACTATTAAAATTTTTATTAAACGCTTCATACCCTATATCGGCACTATTATTTACAGCATGGTTTCACATTGCCCCGCGGTTAATTCGTTTGCAAACTGTTGAAGAATACGGTAGTTTATGGTGCCGTACTTTAAAGAAAGGTTTTTTGGACCTCGGAATTTTAGGCTTTTCCACGCCAGTGTCATAAATACTGGGTAATGGTTATTTATGTGAACGTCCGAAACGCCTAATGCAAGGAGAGTGTTGTTAGCATTTATGATGAAAAGATCTATTACGGTCGATGTATTGAGTAGGATGCGTGTAGCTGGTTAATTACGTTTATTAAAGCGCTAGTTTCTAGGAGCTCGTAAAGCTCCGTTCGTTGCGGAGTGGCGCTTAGAAGATCCATACTGAAATCGCCTACTAGGACTAAGCGGTAATCGTTCTGATTTATCCACTCAAAATAACAGTCGAGAAACAAAATAATTAGGTAGTTTTCCTGCCGGTACAAGAGATATGATGCACTGATTACTTCTTACGGTCAGTATTTCAAAATCTGCAGCAATATTTGAGATAGAGTCAATGAGCTCGCGTGACACCACCGCCCTTTGAAGGCTGCAGTTTAACGAAAGGGAAGTACACGTGGAGCTTCGGAACTGACATCGTACCATGTTTCTGAAATCATGACGACATGAAAGAAAAGTCAAATCTGTAAAGTAGACCTCTGATTTTGGCTTTCTTATTCTGGGCAGACTGAATATTTAGTTGGATTCAGAATATGCGGTAACTGTCAGTGGAAGCTGATAGGTTCACAATGTCTAGTGCTAATTGGACCATATTCGCAAATAAAATAATAAATATGTCACTCACAAAATTTCACTTGTCCTCTGAACCTTTAGTCTATCTAATCTATGTCACTGACCGACATAACTTGAAGGACAGAAGAAGTTTCGGTCTTGCGCTCAAAAACCTTCCCATCCCGGCACGATGCACAACACCATTTCCTCTGTTTCTGTCTCTCGACAATCAACGATAACAGCCTTTTCAGTTATGGGCACAAGTTCTCGTTAACGTAGATTGGGCTGGCGCCAGATCCGCCGACATTCGGATTCTGTCAAGCGCATTTTCCGGGATTTCGCTTGGACAGCGTCCCGCTTGGACCTGGTATGAAATTGGAGGACAATATGTGGGCATGCATATTTTTTTGACGGAATGCGGTGACACACATCATAATGACTTCGCGTAATGGGCTCAAGTACAGCCACACCAGGCTTCCGAAGGACTTCATTAAGGTCTTCATTTGGTGTCTCTGAAACATTCTGCACATCAATGTTTCTGCTCCTGAAGTACTGTTCAAGGTGAACAGTCCTCCTTTCGGTCTCTGTTACTTGTGTTTTTAGCGGCGAGCATTCGTCTCTTGAAACTTGGTTTTTGGCTTTAAGTTCCAGATATCCGTGCTTTATTTGACCATATTCTCGAGTATTTTCCTCGAACTTGCTGTCGAAAAATTCAAGAGAAGCCTTCAGTTCTCTATGTTCTTCAGGGAACTCTCGTTCCAGTGACACACGCATCTCATGGAATTCTCGTCATTCCTTCAAATGAGTGTCAGTCGCGTCAGTGCACATACTAGACCTCTTTGGCAGCAACGGCGGCAGCGCAAAACAAGAACGACTAGGAAAAGGGCCAACAACCAACCTGAAAGTGTCAAATGCTGGCCATCAGTCCTCGTGCTTCGCCAGCCGCCGCCACTGCCAAAGTGCGAGTCGATACAGTATTCCAGAATGCTGGAAATCTCTAATCCAGGGAGCGTTTGCTGTTTTCCGCTTGTGGCGTTAACATAAAGAGCGCAGAAATCTTTCGCTGACACGGGCCACCTACGTCGATACAGCTGCAAGGTGTAGAAGCAAACACGTAGCAACAGTTGAGGCTTGTTTCAAGAACAGGTTCAGGAAGGCAGATATAGGAATGTCCGTTGCTCTGCAGCAGTCAATTTAAACTCGGCAATGAAACATGTAAATAAATTCGCAATTTGCGAGTGGAAGCACCTAGAAAATTGTGGACACAGGTGCGACTTTCTAGAATTATTCTAGTACATCTTTGCGCACCTTGTCTGACAAGCTAGGAAAATAATAAATCCGCGTCTCCGCGACACTCGACGCCAATAAACAATTAGAACAAGGTGGTTGAAAGCTGGTGGATTTTGTGAGAGGCAGTGTGTATCTAGCCTCAGGCGAACGTTTGTATGGCAGTTTTAGAATAGCTGAGGATAGGAGTGGCAGTGGAAGAGACTATCGCAATGGCTAAAGCGGATTCTTCCGCGTCTACGGACGTTCGGGCTATGATAGAAACTTATGTGATGTGTTCGAAGCGGCTGGATATCGCGCATTTCCCATAAGCTGTGCGGTGTGGACATTCTTCGGCCTCCACGTAAATCGCGTCGGGTTCGTTCGCATGCACTCTGTGTAGTGCACGTGCTCTCGCCTTCCGTCTGGCCTGGTTATGACGGGGATGCATGTTTTTAGGAAGTGGGTGGACAGTGAGGTGACCGTGGACGTTCTTTGGAACTGCATAAGTTTCTACTGCAGGGGCACCTAACGGCCTAAGTTGGAGATAGGAAAGAATGTGCCGAACAGTTGGGTAATAGAGAGTCGTCCTAGTTGGCCGATACGGTGGGCTTTCACCACTTCGCTGAGGATGTTGTCAATTCCCATGCCTAAGAGTCGATATGTTGGGGTGCGTTTATAGGTAAGCCGAGGGCTCCCTTATAGCATTTCTGATGAGAGTATCCACCTTGTCTGTCGCTGTTTTTGTTCGATATAAGTACGGCAGCGAGTAGAGGATGCGGCGTATGATAAATGCATGTACTAGGCATCTGAGATCATGCTCGCAAATTCAACGGGGCATGTTAGCTATACGTTTGATAAGGCGGGTGATCTGTTGTGTTGTGGTAGTGAGTTTGGATAGAGTACCCATTTTTTTTTGGACGTTGTCTTGCATAATCAAACCTTTTATTCGAAGTTTGTGAACCTGTCATACTAGCTGACCATCTATGATGAGCATAGGGAGGTGGGGGTGCTTCCGCGGGCTTGGATGGAATATCAAGAGCTCGGAGTTGGTGGAGAAACATAGAAGGCCTATTGAGGCGGCGCATCTCGATCCCATGTCCGCCCCCTTTTGAAATGTTTCCTCCATGCCACCGATATTTCCAGTGCTGGTCCACAGGGTGATATCATCTGCATGTAAAGAATGAGAGAGGTCTGGGATCTGTGGCAGTGTTTGAGCCATGGGGATTAGTGAGATGTTAAATAGAAAAGGGAAAAGGACTGATCCCTACCTTTTCTCGCCTGACATTTGCCTCTTATCGCTTGCCGCTTATTGGCTTCCATTGCAGTGCCACATATAAATAAAATTGGTTTACAGGAAATGAAAGGCCCAGTGTCGGTCACACCTTCTCCGGCAAGTGCGAGTTCGTGCGGTACATCATCGCTTCTGTCCCTTCGCGTACCTTTGCGCGCGTTCATATGTCACATTGTAGATGACAGGAACTCTAGACAAGAACACATCTCAGGGAATATGACAGGTCTCGCACACAGCTCTCGCGCCTGCTATTTCGTTCTATGAGCCTAGACAAAAATAAGAGCGCCATTTAGATTTCTCTTAAGAGAAGAATGGCGAAAGCCTACTCTTCCTCTCCTATTCTTTGCTTGCCAGCTTTTGCGTTTCATCGGCATTCGTCGCAGGGCTACGGAGATTTATAATTGATTTACAGGTAAGCAAAGGCGCGGTATCCGTCCCGCTCTCTCTGGCATGTGTGAGTTTGAACGGCACAACGCTCCTGTCAGGTGGCTCCTCTTGGAGAGCATTCAAGTGTGGGACTAAAGAGGGCAGCAACGCTTGACAAGAATATATCTCGCGGAATCTCGCGGAACATCACATATGTCGCGCACGGATCTCGCGCCTGGTATTTTGTTCTATGACAGGGTACAGCCTTAAAAATGCACAGGCCTGCTACGCTGCACCAAACAGCCTACGAAAGACGCAGTAAAGCAGGAATCAGTGGCGTTTCAAATTGGTTTATAGGAATTAAAAGGCACTGTATCTGGCACAATTCTCCGTGTTCACCACGCCGTGGAATGGAGTAAGGAGAGAGTGAAAAAAAGTGCCGACGATTGCGTCACTTCCTAATGCAAAATTGAGCGAAGCTCATCAGCGTTTTCAGTTTTTCGACAGACTCAAGCAAGGAATTCGGGCAAGACTTATGTACAATTCAGCCAACTTTTTATGTTTCACATATACTCCTTCTTCAAGAAACACTCCAAAAATAGTTCTAAACGCATATTTGGCCTGCGCTATAACAGGACTGATAGTGGCACTAGGCGGAGTAATGGTGCACGCAGCGGCAGACGGACTTCCATCGGTTTCCTCGCTCATCGCTTACAAAAAAACTGGCAGGCTATGAGAGACACCATAGTGAAGGACTCCGGAAATTTCGACCACCTGGGGCTCTTTAACGTGCACTGGAAT
>JAJIZL010017357.1:539-24627 GCA_023969395.1 Amblyomma maculatum
GTGTGTGTGTGTTCCCCTAGCTGATATGTGCCAAAAGCCAAAACTGTTTCGTTGTCAGGGTTTAACGGATTCAGGCTATGAAAGAAGCTGTAGTGGAGAGCTGCGGAAAGTTCGATCGCCTGAGATTATTTAACGTGGAGTGACGTCACACAGTACACATGAACGTGCTTTCCGTTTCTATTGAAAAGCGGCAGCCGGGACCGGGATTGGATCCCGCATACATGGGGTCAGTAGTCCAGCGCACTAACCACTGAGCCACCACGGTGTGTATGTCAGAACTTGACCAAATAAAAAACCTCCAAATATTTTGTGATATGAATTGACGATACTGTCCGAAATCGCACATTTGTCTTTCTATTGATGAAAATATTTTTTCAACTCGTTTGAGCCAATCTAAAATGCAAAACTGTAGGCAAAAGTAGCACCTGTTACATGTGATAAAGCTGCAGGTGTTTGGCACCGTCTCTAAAGATACATTTCGCGTCCCATATGGTTGCTTGTTCATGAAAACGTGCAAATCTTATGTGGTTTTCGGGACGACGGGGCTGATCTGCAGAGACAAATGTTGGCGTTTTCTGAATACAAAGAGTATTTAAAACAAAGTATAAGCAACGCAAATCTTCCACATGAAAGGTTGAGGCTTTTGAACCTGTCTCAGCTGCCACGAATATTTTGCGCAGTAAACCTATATAGTTATTGCTAAAGAAAAATGTCCTGCATGAAGAATGCTAGGCATATATGCCCTTAAGTTTTAGAAACAAACACTAAGTTGCTGGAAGGTGGTTCCATAGGAAATTCAAAGCAACTAGAGACGATCAATAACACTCGGCTTCAAACTGTATTTGTATGCCAAAACAATGAATGTCTAGCTCAAACACATTCTTAAATTACCCACTGTATTTTTTTAAGGTCAACATTATTAGAAATAAATTACGAAATAAAAATCAACGTGTGCTGGAAAACAAAGAAATTCAAAATATTTTCTTGGTAATAATATTCTGACGAAATGATGAAAACTCGTGAGTGTATCCATACGTACTGCTTTTCCGAGAGCTAGTATAAAATTTGACAGTAGAAAGGAGCTTTCAGGAGACTAGTATGATGAAATTAACGGCAAGTCAGGCATTATAGCACCCACTATTTTAAGCGACAGCTTTCCTTGGTACGGAAACGAAGCCTACAGGAGCGCCGAGTCCGTGAGTTTGTCTTTCCGACAAAAAAGCAGCCTGATGGGATGTTTTCTTGCAGCATGTTCCCTTCCATACTGGTCAATTTGGCACTATATATTGAAGGTTAATGCATCGAGATACACCTAAAAGATTCCTTGTAATTGAGAAAATTGCTTTTCCGTGGTATGGAACTTCAAATGTTATTTAAACAAAAGCCTTAAATTATGAATATGGATGATATAACGTTTTAGGCAAAGGTTCATAGCTAGGAGCAGTGACTGCATTCCACTGGATAAGAAGGGGCGGTGCTTCATCTCCATTGCTCCCCTCAAGTGGCAAGAAAAGGCGGCCTGTAGGGTAGTTATATTTTTGCAGAAATCATAAACCCATACTGCAGTTAATATGAATTAAAGAGTATAAGTTTTACATGAAAGACATAAAACGAGAAACAGTGAAACGCATCTGCCTAATACGGCGCAATTGGAGTTGAAATGAATAAACTAAGTATATTAGGTCAATCTTACAGCTACATAAACGCAACAGCTATGCATCTCTTCATGATAAACTACATTCGACATTACAGTCGAATAATTTAATAAAGCAGCTCGCTTGTGACTGGTTAGGCTTATTACGAGGAGGCAATGCCATTGAGGAAAACTGCTAGTTCTAAAACAATCAATGCAGATTTTTGTGCTGCCTGCCTATTGGCATGTCAAACGAGCCATTTCAAAGTGATAAGGAGCTGTCAGACACCGTCTCCATTGTATATTAAAGGTGACCCATACAGCCACACTCTGGCTCAAAAGCTAACACAGCTATTTTGCTATCCTCTAAAATCTGCGCACAGAACGTGGTGGAACCTCCAAGCAAATTTGCTCATGGAAATGAGCAAAGAACTCTACAGGTTGCCACTTACCTTTTTAAGCAGTCACGGAGAAATTCGTAGTCATGTGCAACACGATGAATGAGCAGGTTGATGTCCTCTTGCAGGCCCTTCACTTGTTCGATGGCTGAGCGTGGGATGCGCGATGGGAGCAGGCAGAACGGCAGAAACGTGTAGCTGTCTGGCTCACGCGACTTAGACATTACACAAAAACCTGAGGTCAGAAAGAAACGAAAGCTCTAAACCTAATGCTCGGGGCAGAAACTGCACACAGAAATAAAAACAAATGAGCAGAAAGGTGTAAATGGTGTAAAAAGCTTCCACGTCCAAACACCACTGAGAAATCACAAAAAACTTTACCATCGTCCTTCACAAAACACAGAGGCACGCAGAGTTAGCGCTAAATTTCAAGCTAATGCTCTCCTCATCTCATGAATGTTATGCAATTACTGATGGTGAGGAACATCTCACAGTCCCAGCTGTCTGTATAGAATGCATATACAGAATGAATTATATTCAGAAGCAATTTTGCATCCTTTACTGTTGAGTTTCCTCTCGATATATGTGTTTCAATTGTAGATAGTATTATAAATCAGCTGTGGGCCATAGTTCAAAACATGCTTTCCTGAGGCGGCCCTAGTACAACACTCCTTTTTGGTTTCTTCACCCACTTCCATCATGTCTGTGGTTTTCTGTTAGTGTTAAGCTGTCACCGATATATTGTTACTTAGCTGTTTTGGCTGTCCGTGATGAGGATGAAGAAGTGGAACAGACTCCGAGAAGACGACGACGCTGAGTGTTGTGAAATCGGTGCCCTCATCAACGTTAGTTGTGCGGACAGCTTTGGGACTGCAAATCTTTCACGTAACGTCTCTTGGTGGAGGTGAATCTATTGTATCTCCTGTCACAAGCTGGATCTCCGCAGCGGTCGCCACATCGGAACCACCACAATGACTACAGACGCCTCTACCTCTACAGCCGCCGCACCTGCTGTTTTAATGGCCCACCCCGTGACCCCGGAACCTTCTGCGGGACCGACGACGTCGACGTAGATGACTGGCTAGCCCTATACGAGCGCGTGAGCAAGCACAACAGGTGGGATGCCACACTCATGCTTGCGAATGTAATATTTTACTTGGCTGGGACCGCGCGGGTGTGGTTTGAAACCCAGGAAGACGAGTTAACATCTTGGGACATTTGCAAACAGAAGCTCCACGTCCTATTCGGAAAGCCTATCGGCCGCCACATTGCCGCCAAAAAAAGCGCTCGCCTCTCGCGCCCAAACGGTTACAGAGTCTTACCTCACTTACATCCAAGACGTCCTGTCTCTATGCAGCAAAGTCGACCAAGGCATGCCTGAGGAAGATAAAGTCGGCCATATAGTAGAAGGCATTGCCGAGGATGCCTTCAACCTCCTGCTGTGCAGGGATTGCTCCAACGTGGACTCTGTGCTGCAGGTGTGCCGACGTTTCGAGCAGGCGAAACAAAGGCGCATACCTCACCATTTCGACCGGCTGCCGAACACGGCTGCTAGCTCCTCCTGTATCGATATCCCGACTCCTCGACCGCCTGCTAACGACAGCGCTTTGACACGCATTGTCCGCCAAGAGCTTCAGCCAATGACTCCCGCGGCCTCGCAGTCGCATACACCCGACAACACCCTGGCTACTATATCACTTATGTTGTTCGCCAAGAGGTTGCGAATATGGGCCTCCCTTCTAACAGAACCACCGACACCACGAATTCAGGATCTGCCCCTCCAGTAATTGCTGCCGCCTCAACTAACGCCGGTTTCTCGCCCCGATATCGTTACCGCAACCGAAAAGGATGGCGTACCCATGACAATCGCCCCATCTGTTTTACTTGTTCTCGCGTTGGCCACATTTCCCGCCACTGCCGTAGTCGCTGGTACATGCCATCTCATCAGTAAACATACGTCGACCGCCGCGGCGACTATGCCCCTCGCTATTCCTCACCTCGCCCCGACCAAACCCGTGCTGACCCCGGTTCCACTGTCCGTGCTGCCAACCGTTCACCATCCCCGCAAGCACGATGTTCGCGTTTTCCTCTTCCTCGCCGCAATTCGCCAGCGTCCTATTCTGGCCACGTACCGGAAAACTAGCCAATGCAGCTCCCGGAGGTGACACTGCACTTATGACCCGGGCCGAAAAACCTCTGTTGACCCCTGCCCTACAAAATAACCGTGTCGACGTCCTTGTGGATGGAGTTCCCGTTTCTGCTCTAATTGATACAGGCGCCAAACTGTCCGTTCTCAGCTCCTCATTTCGCCGTCGCCTCAAGAAAGTCCTTACGCCAGCCGTCTCGTCCACAGTTCGCGTCGCCAATGGCAGTTCTGCTGCCGTGGTTGGCATATGTACGGCGCGGGTTACAATTGCTGACCGTCATGCCCCAGTGTTGTTCACCGTCCTACATGAATGCCCCATGACGTTATCCTTGGCATTGACTTCTTAACAGCCCACTGTGCCCTTATTGATTGCTCTAGCGGCCTACTTCGCTTGGACCTTCCGATCTGCTCTAAAGACCTCTCCGGCGCACCCCGCCTTCGATCAGCACAGTTTAGCCACCTTCCTCCTGAAACTGCTGTTTACGTCCCTATGTCGCCATTTCCACCCGTCCCAGATGGCGACTATCTCGCTTGTCCCATTACTGATGTCATGCTTGCAGCGGCACGTCAGCCTTCCTCAACTAATTGTGCACATCTTCCAGAACCGCACCACTCTCCCTGTCCTTAACTTCAGCTTTTCAACTCAAGTTCTGCCCGAGAAAATTTCATTAGCTGCGCTGTCCCCGATTACAGATTGTGCCATTTCAGTTCTGTCTACAGATCATACAACTGCCGTCCCTGCCAACAACCCCTCCTCGTCCACATCGCGCCCTGATCCGCTTAACAGCATGATTGCAGCTGATCTGCAACCTGAATTCGCCGCTGAGTTACACAAGCTTTTGTTTACCTACAATGACCTTTTCGACTTCGGTACCCGCCCATTGGGTCAAACGACAGTTGTCACTCACCGCATTAACACCGGTGACGCCAGTCCTATTCACAGGCGGCCTTATCGTGTTTCGCTTGCCGAGCGATGCGTCATTCAAACGGAGGTCGAAAAGATGTTAGCGAACGACATAATCGAGCCTTCAAGTAGCCCCTGGGCATCCCCTGTCGTGTTGGTCAAGATGAAGGATAACAGTTGGAGATTCTGCGTTGACTACCGTCATTTGAATAAGATAACCAAAAAAGATGTATATTCTCTTCCGCGCATCGACGACGCGCTTGATAGTTTGCACGGAGCCAGCTACTTTTCATCCATCGACCTTTCTTCAGGCTACTGGCAGATTTCTGTCGACGAGAGAGACCGTGAAAAAACAGCGTTCATCTCCCCTGACGACCTTCATCATTCAGAGTCATGCCTTTTGGTCTATGTAACGCCCCTGCAACTTTCGAACGGATGATGGACTCATTGTTGCGCGGCTTCAAGTGGACGACTTGTCTTTGTTGCTTAGACGACGTTATTGTTTTCTCGTCCACTTTTGACAGCCACCTCTCTCGCCTTTCTACCATTCTCGACCTATTCCGCCGCACCGGCCTTCGACTCAACTCAATGAAATGCAGTTTCGGCCATCGGGAAATCAAAGTGCTTGGTCACTTGGTTAATGCTTCCGGCGTTCAGCCTGACTCTGACAAGATACGTGCCGTCAGAGGTTTTCCCACTCCGCGTTCATACAGCGATGTCCGAAGCTTTATTGGCCTGTGTTCCTATTTCCGACGATTCGTCCCGAACTTCACAGTCCTTGCTCGTCCGCTCACCTAACTCCTCAAGAAAGACGTTTCATTCTATTGGGGGCCTGAACAAGTTGCAGCCTTCTCAGAGCTTATTGCTGCTCTAACTACTCCACCAGTCTTGGCCCACTTCAACCCTTCCGCCGATACTGAACTCCGTACCGACGCAAGTGGCCATGGAATAGGAGCTATACTCGCTCAGCGACAACACAGCCGTACAAGGGTGATTGTGCATGCCAGCCGTCTCCTCTCAACACCCGAACAAAATTATTTTATTACAGAGCGAGAGTGCCTGGCGCTTGTCTGGGCTATTACGAAATTCCGCCCTTATTTGTTTGGCCGCCATTTTACTGTGATAACAGACCATCATGCCTTGTGCTGGCTTTCCTCTCTCAAAGATCCTACTGGCCGTTTGGGGCGCTGGGCGCTACTATTACAAGAATACACCTTTTCTGTCGTCTACAAGTCCCGCCGGCTTCACCAAGATGCAGATTGTTTGTCACGTCATCCCGTCGACTCCACTAATCCTACAGACTCTGACGATGACGCATGTGTCTTGTCTGTCTCCGCCTTTGCTATCATTGCCAAGGAACAGCACTTAGATCCTTCTCTGCATTCCATTATCCTCCGTCTTACCTCCGACCGCCCTGACCCATCTCTCGCCTTATTTGTGCTCCACGAGAACACCCTATACCGACGTAATATGCGACCAGATGGCACAGACCTTTTGCTCGTCGTTCCCCAACACATGCGTTCCACCATCTTTGACCAGTTCCATGATGCACCCACGGCTGGCCACTTGGGTGTCTCTCGCACATACGACAGTCTGCGCCGACGTTTCTACTGGCCGGGGCTCTACCGCTCTGTCCAGCAGTACACTGCCGCATGTGAACCGTGTCAGCGTCGGAAGAAGCCCACAATTTTGCCTTCAGCTCATATGCAGCCGATACCCATACCAACTGACCCGTTTTTCCGTATAGGCGTTGACCTCCTTGGCCTCTTTCCAGTTTCCACCTCGGGGAACAAATGGCCGTCGCCACCGATTACGCTACTCGGTACGCTAATACCCGAGCCATCCCGACCAGCTGCGCCACAGACGTCGCTGACTTCCTTCTAGAAAACGTAATTCTTCATCATTGTGCTCCTCGTGAACTACTAACTGACCGTGGCCACTGTTTCCTGTCGCGAGTGGTTGACGAAATTCTCCGTTCGTGCTCCGTCCGCCACAAATTCACCACCGCATATCACCCCCAGACCAACGGCATCACGGAACGTCTAAACCGCACCCTCACAGACATGCTGGCCATGTATGTGTCTGACGACCATCGAGATTGGGACGTTCACCTCCCCTCTGTCACATTCGCTTACAATTCGTCTGTCAATTCTACCGCTGGATACTCCCCATTTTATTATTTGGCCGACACCCGTTACTACCCTTCGACACCTCTCTACCCGCGGCAGACGCCACCAGTACATACACCAGTGACGCCGTCACCCGCGCTCATGATGCCAGCCGGATAGCTCATGCCAGGCTCTCTGCATCCCAAGACTCCCAAAAGATCCGGTACGACAGCCGCCACCGTGATGTCCACTACACTCCTGGATCTCTCGTTTTGCTGTGGCTCCCGTGCCGTCGAGTGGGCTTGTGTGAAAAACGTTTGCCCCGTTACACTGGCCCTTACCGTGTTTTGCGCCCCGTGGCCGACGTCACCTACGAAGTTGAATCTGTTGTTCCGAAGTACCCGTCCACAGCTCCAACCTCCGAAATAGTGCATGTGTCCCGTCTAAAGCCCTATTATCAACGTTCTATTCCGCTTACATAGACCGCACCAGGACTGTGATTTTTCCGCGGGGGGGGGGGGGGGGGGGGCAGGGTTATTTAGCTGTATTCGCTGTCCGTGATGAGGATGAAGAAGTGCAACAGACTCCGAGAAGACGACGACACTGAGTGTTGTGAAATCGGTGCCCTCATCAACGTTACTTGTGCGGACAGCTTTGGGACTGTAAATATTCCACGTAACAATATGTAATAATAAGGAATAGTGCCCCAGTGTAGCAGAGAAATACTCGAGGTTAGACCCCTTCAAGAGTTTTGTTGTTCTGTAGGCGATTTCTTGTGGGGATAGGGCTAAATTTTTTAGTGTAACCGTCTATTACTTCATGAACACCATGTAGGCATTTTAAGGAATGAGAACAACTATGAGACAACACTTGAAATATACTTGTAGTGTCGTCTTTCAGTTACATTTTAACTCTAGATGGACACTTAGAATTCCGCATTCACAGGAGATGTTAGATGGACACTTAGAACTCCGCATTCACAGGAGATGTGCCGCTATGAATGATAAAAGAGGTTAAGAATACAATTGATCTGTTCTTTGTTGACATTGAACTTTGCATCAACGTACCAATATAACGTATCTAGTATTACTGCTATTAACACCGTTTTACCGCATTCTACTTCCTGGTGCTACCAGGGCGTCTCTAATCAATTTATCCCCAAAGCTCTTGTTTGATCTTCAAGGCAAACTCGTAATGTTATAGAAAACTTGCCCCTGATCACTATTAACGACCGCAATTTGCCACACGTGTTGTCGTCATATGAAGCCCAAGATTTGCATATCGCTGGTCGATTTGAAGCGCTTGTTTGAATCTCCAGAAGACAAAGGTTCGAGGTCTTTTTGAGCACTGTCTGACAAATAGCTTAGTCACTCAGCCAAAGCAATATTGTGGTAAGGGATCATTTGGAAGCAGTGCTGTGGCCGGATGGCAAGGACATTAGTAAGCTGTTTAAAAGCCCCATTCAGTGTCTGCAAGTGCTTGTATAAAACAGGGGGAACACGTCTGTCACATGAATAGGTCCAATTGGCACCACGGACGCTGCTGGGTCACCAAGCTTTCTATGCAGGGCTGCCCAAGATGTACACTGAATGCGACTAATGTAGCAGCCGCACTGAAAAAGTTCGGCGAATCGAAAGATCAAGCTTCACCTGTCATCGCCTTGGCAGATGAACAAAAAAGAACTGGCGGACAGCGTACTGTAAGATGAAAAAAGCTGACAGTGTTGGAGTGGCTAATAGGGAGGGGGGGGGATTAAAGCTGATGCTACAGATACAAGCTTCTGTATTGCCTCGACCCCTTCAAATATTTATTGGTTCTTTTTATAAAGTCTCCGAGATGCCGCCGTATCATTGATCACTTATTGTAGCGCACGGATAGACTATGTACTTTTTATTCATGCTCGTTGTCGCTAGATGGAGCTTTATCTTTTTCTCTGTCGCGCAATGTGCGCGGAGATGTATCTCGAAGTATTCCAGCCACTCGCTTGTTTCTACAATGTTCCAGCTAATTCTATTCACTGTTTGCGGCTTTATCTAGATGTTTTCTTCACTGGTTTTAAATCGAGTGTTGACTGGTGCGATGGGCATTCATGCTTTGAAGACCGACGAGCACGAGTGGTGCTTTCGAGCCATTGTGTTACTTTATTTTTGCCGGCACAAGTTATCCCAAATGAAGAACGTTTCAGTGCACCGCTAGCCTTTTCGTTTCTTGCCTACGGAACTGTCACTATCACTTGCCGTCTGGTGGAAGCACTGGGGAGACGCCGAACGTGAGCTGACCTCTTTATAGTTTTCATCGTAACGGCACACGACCAAAGATGAAAGAAGATAAGAAGGACCTACACAGCACTCATTAACAACTTTTTATATGGTGGCGGAGACGCGTCGCTACCATCGACTACCGCGACGACTGTCGCCCCCGTTCAGCCGTTTGCAGCGTCTACGTAGGCTACTTCTTTTACTCTCAATTCTTTTGCCCTTTTAAGCACTGCTTATGCTTTCTTTTTCCTTCTCTCCTTGTGGTATTCTGGGTGCATGTTGCAGGGAGAGGAGGGACAATGATGTCTCGCGACATTGTGGCGGTAGGGCGACCTTCTTAGCTGCACCTGTGTCTCTTTTTCGACCCACCCAATATAGAAGGGTTCGACAAATGCTTGTCCTACTTAATCTTTCATGTAACTCATTCTCACCACTTCAGCAAGTTGTGTCCAGCTATATATATTATGCACTCCCATTTCTACCAGGCGTTCTGTTGAGGAAGAGATGGGTAGACCCAGCGCTCTCTTGAAACGCCTGATGAGCGCGTCTATCTTGCCTTTTTCATTCGTCCTAATGTTGAGGAACGGTGTTGCATAGCATATTCGGCATATTATGTATGCCTGCATCTGAATCGCCTAGTGATGTCATGACCTGTCGTGACGGTACATGGAGCGCCCCTTGTTGAACAAAACCAGCATTTATGAAGGCATCAAAGTTCACCGGCGTTCTAAAATTGGTTTACAGAAAAGGAAATGCGCAGTGTTTGTTACTTGCGGAATGTTGCTATCATCCTCACGGTAGACAAGGGGAATTATGACGAGCGTTTCACGATACGGGGCGTGTCGCAGTTGGTAAAGCGCTTGACTGGGGATCCAAGGTTCATTTCCCGGTAGAGACAAGGTTTAATAATTTATTTTTATTGCGAAAGCAATACTACTTTCACTTTCAAGCCTTTGCGGTGCGACGGCGGTGCACATGAAATGACCTTTCGCCTGACCTCTGTGTGACGTCACGCCTCAAAGCTGGGCGACCAACTCGCGCCGTCCGTGAGAGATGGCGGTGCGCATGAATGGCGGCCTAACTCCCCCTCTCTCCGCCAGGAGTGCTACAGGTGTTGTGACGCTATACAGTTGTATGAGAGTAGCATTGATAATGGCGGTGCATTTAGTTGATAATAATGATGAGAGCAAGCGTAATGCACCGTATGCAGCACCAAAACTCCTGCTTTCGATTTCTGCAGTGTAGATTCTACAGTGCTCTCAATTTTTAACTCTCGCTCTCGAAAGCGTGACACCTCTGCTGATAACCTTCTGTCGAAAACGATGGGGCATTAAAGGCTTTCGCCTTAATATTCGGTCGCATGCCGAGATCCACGGTGTTGAGATTACACAGCACAGATGCTGCTGCTGATGTTGCTCTATGGACATCAGAAAGCGTCGTACTTTATAAGCCGTGGAGGCTGCGATTATGCTGAAAAAGCGACTTTCTTCATAAGCTTCCTCTTCGTACTGCAAGCTTTATCAATATGTCCTCGCTGGTCGCAAAAATTAAACGTGGTTCACTGTAATTGGAACCCCTTAGAATCGTACTGGCCGTCGCACCGCCAGCAGCGTTGTGCTTTTTTGATTGGTTTAGGAAGAACAGAAGGTTCATGTACCTGGTTGCTTGTTTAGTGCACCGACTCGGTGTTCCAGTGTATCTATACCTGTTGATTAGCGGCTCTGTCCACTCGTACAGCGATGTTGTAATCTTTGATGAACGTGTGATCTTTCTTAGCGATCAGGCGCTGCTATAGTACTTCGTCCTCAGTATGCACACAAATATGTCACATATCATGACTTCCAAAGGAAGAATGGGGGTGTTGGCAGAAGCTGCGTCGCGTTCCTTACCGGAAGCCGGTCTGCTGTGGCCAGCCTCCCAAAATTGCAGTCAGCTGCAAGATTCTTGAGCACCGCTACGTAGGCGTTCACAGATTCACCTTGCAGTTTATATCGTCGCTGTAATCGGGCTCGGCTGTAAACCTCTGACGACCTTGGGCAGTAGTGATTATGCAGATCTGCAACGATGTCATCGTAATGCACTGCCGCTGTCGTGCTTGGCAGAATAAAGGTTCTCTGTCGTACATCTGCTCCCCGCACAACGGGATCAGAGACTTCAAGGCTGGGTTTGTGATAGCTTCAAAGTAGAACTGAAGGCGTCCAACCCACGATGACTGCGACGAGCCTTTGAATTCTGGTATTTGGTTAGGAAATCTTCGCATAACCATTGCTTGCGAATAACGCTTCATAGAGCGAATCTAATCCACTTTTCCGTCGCCACTGTAGTGTCCGCGCGCTGTCAATGCAGCGAAGACGTAGACGGTACTGTTAGACTTTCTTGATCGAAAATACAAGAGGGTGCGACCAGCTTCGTCCAAGGCGAAAGCCGAGTTGGCCTGCAGAAACGTCAAACAGAGGGGGGGTTGCTTACCAGAACAAGAGGAGGATAAGGGAGCCCGCCGTGGGAGGGGGGGGGGGGGGGGGGGGTAGTTGGGGGGCAAAAAGGGGGCAAGCTCTAGCCGCGACACGCGAAGGAGGAAGCAAGGGGCTGATTTTGGATTCCATTTAGAAATAACTACTAGACTATATTGGACTGGACATTTTAGATTTTAGTTCTATTGTTAATCAGAGTTAAATAATTCCTCTTATAATTGGGATTGGTAATTTGTCCAGCAAAATTCGTGCTCAATATAAGGTATCCAACGATACAGATCTTTACGCTCTAGCAACAACATGAATTTATAATCAGGAATAAATAATTTTATTTCAGGTGTATATTGGGACCAATGCAGTTATACTCGGGACAAGCTAGTTAACGATATATGACTTGTTATTGTAGTGTGAATTTTATTTCTTTCACAACTAATGAATTGATGGTAATTATGTAACTCCTCCAGTTTGTGATTGCAACTATACACAGGGATTAAGCTATAGGATGACAGGTAACTTCATGTGGCGTAATGTCCAGTTTTTTTTATCTCAAATAGCTAATTGATTGGAATTCTCCTAGACGGACGATTAGCGCTGTTCACTTATGCCCGACATAACTATATCCAACGATTGAACACTAGCGGGCATTTTATTCTACATAGGCTACAGGGGCCGCTACCAATACACATTCCCATGCAATGCTGAGCCGAATTATTCTTATAGCTGGCGCCGAGCCAGTGCCGCAGTTCACATCGGCATCTTGCACCTATACTATCAAACTGCGGGAGACATCCTTGTGCCCCGTCACGGATGCACGCCAAAAAAAAAAAAGGGCAGTAAACAAATGCATTGGTATCGTCTTTGTTTGGAGTACTCGTCGAAGAAAGGTTTGTTAGAGTCATTTTTAGAAAAATGCTTCACTTGAGTGTCACCGCTTTCTAATATTTCAAGCGCACAATGACGGTACACTAAACAGAGACAACAGCGCATGCGCTACTTGCAACATTAAAATTTATTGTACAAGATAAATGGCTGCTTATTGCCATTACAGCGCGAGGGGAAGAAAAAGGAACAAAAGTTGATAGATGCTCGCGCGATCACAAAGAAGTCTCAGGAAGGGATATGAGTGATACAAATGTATCTAAAACATGACTAAAGCGTGCACATTTTTAACTTATCATGATTGAGAGAGTGCTAACGCAGGAACTGCCACTCTGCGATTTTGTGTGTCTCTATTAATTCGCGTGCGATTGTCTCTTTACTTTTGCAGACGATTCTAGTTTCTTGAAGCCTGGCTTCACAAGTCTTTTCTTTTTTTCTCTCCCACTTTCCTTGCAGTGAAATTGCAGATTTGAGCCTGTTGTGTTATTTAGCGGTAGTTTGAACTCTTCTAAACGTTCATTAAGTCTTTCTACAAGCCAGTGGGATGCTGTACACAATCCCCAAAGCACATTCCACAACAAGGTTAGCATGGTTATTTTCACACACTTTCTTGGCATCACTTCCAGAACAGATGATTCTATTAATGATACGAGTTTCCTGGCAGAAAAGGCGATGGGAGCTCAGTACTTGACGGCCACATGCTTCAGATCATAAACAGCTTTATGGGAGTATGAAAATACCACCGGCTTAATGTCCTTTTCTGTGGATTAGCCTTCGTCCTTGTTTCTTTTCCTGCTTTTTTTCACCTGTTTTAGTAGTGCCCGGAGGACGGAGCTTAAAATCGAAGAAGGAAAGCGAGCCTGTTCAAGTCTACGAATACTAACGTCGAAGTTTTGCTGCGCTTTGTGACTACATCACTTCTTGAGGGAATATTCTAGGCACTACATGGCGAAGACTCGCTTAACGGTTTACGATTGTGTAGAATAGAAAGGCAAATTCTTTATAGGAACGAGGACAACACATCCAGCAGAAATATTTATCAGCAATGTTAATGTCATATCTAAAAACTGCCAACTGCTTCCTATCGGGAGTTCATCGGTAAAATCCACAGTGCATGATTAATATCAGGACTTACTCGGTCATCTGCGAATATGTCAAAGGTTAGCATTTCCTCAGAGCATTTAAAACGTCGTCGACGTACCGAAAGGTCTTGAGCACTCTGATCCCATCGAAAGCATCCGGCAGGAGTGAGCCCCCCCCCTCTATACCAGCAAAATATTATTGCACAGCGCCGGTGCCACATACGAACCAATACGTATTTCACTCTTTTGCACATAAACATGGATTTCAAATAAGAAAGTCATCGAGCATAGATAGGATTGTAATAGAGCCATGAAGTTGTCTACAGAAATTCCGGCGTCAATCTGGTAAGCAACCGGGCCGTTCATTTCGATACAATTTAATTCGGTTACAAAAATTTCCCGCTAAGAAATAGAGTAGAAAAGGTCAACGATATATATTAAAAGAAATATCCTAGTTACTTGTGGCGTCAAAATTCGAGTATGTCGAGACTGTTCTTTACAGTAAACGGGTTATTCACAAACAAGGTACCCAGCTAGTTCAAGAGGTACCGACTAACGTTATTTAGCCAGGCACCTTTTTTCACTAATAATTCATCTAAATTGGAACATGTTCTTTATGCCTTTGGCACTGAAAAACACAACCAAGTTGTGGCAATTACGATGACGAAGGCAGTTTGCGAGTTTTAGCAAACCAAGCTGTTCGCACAAAGTATAGCTCGACTGTTGACCTTTTCTGGCTTCAACTTTGTAGCTTTAAATTGTGGAACGTGAATGGCTTCACCTGCTTTCTTGCTGAACATACCCGGGTGGCATGATGACAAACCCTCCTTAATAGTTAGCCTGGATGAGTCGAAGGTCTTTTGTTGAGCTTAAAATATTAGAAGCAATGCACCAACGCGCCCAGCGAAGTATTCTATTCAAGCTTTGTGGCAGGCGCAGGAAAGGAGACGATATGCGCTGTCCAACGTCGGCGTCGACTGGACGCGCTCGTTCATGCGGTGATATAGATACACGCGACCTCATTATGGGATGATCCCGCAGAAGGTTTTTGTTGGCTTTGGCTTACGCGAAATTTACACGCCTGCCGGGAATATAGCCAGGCCCTTTACAGGCATGACTGCACATGCCACGTTAAAAGAAATTTGAAACGTCGGTGTGGTCTCAATTCTTACACGACTTTTCGAGCGCTGCTAAAATAAGCTGACGCGACATTTTAGGCTAGCGATGTAAGAAGCAGGAATTAAGTAGAAATGCCACCACCACCTTTGCAGGTGTTCTAATGAAGAGCGTTGACAACTGGTTGCATGTGTTCGGCTTCTCGGTCCATGCGCAAAACGTTCTTGTGGGCACGCCGTAGCTCCGGATCGTCGGAAGCAGCCCGTCGGCGCCGGCATATCGTCGCCCTACGGCATGGGCCGGGTTCTTCTTCATCACCGCGTGTGTGAGCGCGGTCGGTACGGACCCCTCTTTCATACGCCTCGGCTATCCCTCAAACGCCACTTGCCGTGAAGATTACGCACTCAATTCAGAAATAATCTCTGTTATTCTGGTGGCCTTAATTCGTTATATCCGAATTTTACTCCTACGTCCCAAATTCGTCTGTCAACGTGTTCAGCGCCAAGAAATGAAGTGATGTCCCTCTGCGACCGCTGCTTTCGCAGCCACGGACTTCTGAAGTTTGCGACAATGTGAGGTCCCTCTTCGACCACTGGTATGGTCGCTACATCCATAGTAAGGTTGCATCCTTCCCAATTACGGTTTCGAGGACCAAAGGTGGATGCTTCGATTCCATTACACATGCTGGAGCTAACCTTGAATAGAAATTATGTGCTGTATATCGCACCGATTTGTTCGCCACCACTCCGAACTTTTTTAGCCAAACGGGTAGGCCACAAGTTTGACAGTAATGGTGGTTATAAGTTGAAGAATCTTGACACCCCTCCGGGAGGAATATTATAGGGGAACGACAGCGTTGTAGGTAACAGCTGTCCTGACGGTTCCGCTCGGATGACTGGCAGCCCTGTGGTGACGTCACACCTTAGTCAATTATGGTGGCTTGCGCCGTGGTGGTATTGTTTAGTGGTCAAGCAATGTGATGACTACGAAAGTGCGTCCACACTGTGATGATGTCATAGATAGGGTGGGGAGCCACTTTGTCTTACATGGTGTGATGATGACGTAGATGCATCTGGTTGATTTTGTGGTCTCTTGTGAATGAAATGGTACCAATGGTGGCACAACACCTTCACCACCAGACTGGACACTTCTCTTTCACCACTCAGCTTTCATAAGGATAAGAATAAGAATAATGTTTATTTAACATCTTGAGGATCTTGGGTGCGCCGGCAAAAAGCCAGTAGAAAGGCTTGACGATGCCGACGCACCCAACAGAGGCATTGCAGTGGTACATAGCATAATATCACTTTTAGAAACAAGAACAAACATAAAACAACCGACTTTTCATTATCTATACATTTGTTCAGACTCTTTATTTAATTGATGCGGGAGGGTGTAGCTCAGCATTTGGTAACCATAACTTGTTCGGATCTTAGGTACAAGCCATTTGGGTGTCGTTCGTGTAGTGTATATTGACTCTTTGCGTTGCAATGCTGACAGCTGTATCACCAGGCAGTTGTTATTGTGAACACCGATTTCATACCGCCGCAAGAGTAAAGTTACGTATAATTTTGGCAAGCGGATAATTCGAAGTTCATTGAAAATTGGTTCAGTGTGTCCAAGTCGGGGAGCATTTATAACATTTTGAACGGCTTTCTTTTGAAGTAGGTACAAGGGGTTATACTAATAACCGTCGTGGTACCCCACACCAAACAGAAGAAACAAAGCCTAATACAATATTTCCTTAATATGCTTGGGCCTAAAATATTTCACTCGGCACATGATACCGACAGAGTGTAGTTGAGTCTAATTGGAGTAGACTCCCCGCACCACACATGATACCGACAACCGGTGACAGCTTGTTCACCACCATATAAACATGATCATTCCAACTCAAATTCTCGTTGAAAATAACGCCCAAGCTTTTTACCGCCGAGATCGTTTGGATGCGTGGCGCACCGTCTTTAAACAGAGTGGTGGCATGTTTGTCTACTTGTTTCGAGGCCTGAACAACACAGCTTTGGTTTTTTCAGTTTATATGTTTAAAAGATTATTTTGAGACCATTCTAGAAGCGACTGTTGGCATTTTGAGGCTTGATTCTCAAGATCTACCAATTGGGCAGCTTTGGAAATAAACGAGTGTAGTCAGCCTAAATCACAAAAGTTGGTAGATTACTGATACGGGCAACGGCATTGACGTAAAGAAGAAACAGCAACGGTCCCAAGATACTACCTTGCGAAACACCAGAAACCACATGCTTGACATCTGATAAGTCATTGTTCATTTTTACTTGTTGTGATCGAGAACGTAAATCGGACTGAAATATATGAGAAGAAACTGTACGCGGAAACCGTAGTGTTCGAGTCTAGCCAACATTATTTTGTGATTGATGCGATCGAGTGCTTTTGAAAAAGCAACGAATATGCCAAAAGTTAAAAGTTTGAGCTCAAGACTCTAGCTCTTTTTTGTCAGCAATGCAGTTTATGTTCAAAAATTTTTTTTAAACCATGCTGACTCGGCGTTATTATGTTGTATTTGTCACAAAAACGGAATATTTGTGTAAACAAGATCTCTTCAAAACACTTTGAGAAAACGGGTAAAATAGATATGGGACGATAATTTGACAGATTATTCCGGTCTCTGTCTTTGTGAATGACTGCGACTCTGCCAAACTGCATTCTCTTAGCGAATACTGCATGTTCAATACAGCAGTTAAAAAAAAATTGGCTGAAGGCTTACCTTGGTTAAGCCTGGTGATTGCGAAAGCAATACCGTAGCTACGCTTAGTTCAGCTGGTAGTATTGCTGGTGGTAGTGCTTGTGATTGGACTCGTGGTTATGCAGTGATATTACCTGGTTATTCTGTGTACAACTAGTAGCGATGCAAGAATTGCTGCGACTGCAATGATATACTTGGCTGTAGGCGAGGTTAATGCAGAATGCCTAACTGCTGCTCCGGCACCGGCTGCAACGGCATTCTTTACACCAGTAGAGAGCACGTTAGAAACACTCGTAGTAGCTGTACTGCCCCTGGTGGGTTCACCTCCTATAGACTGCAAGGCTACACCGTCTACAGAAGTAGGAACCGAAGTGCCGACAATCTTGTTGAACCCACCTCTACTACGTGCATGAGGATGTATCAAACCTCCAGTTCCAAGTGCGCTCGGCTGAACACTAAGCGAGGTCGGCCTCACTCTAGGTGTGTAAGCTGTACTCGAAGCGGTGCTTAGAAAGTCTCTGTTTATGCTCTTCTTCGGTCTCCGTAGCTCGCCGTTCTTTTCTCTTCGCATTTTGCCGAGCAGCTTTCGTGGTAGGCGGCATCGCAACGTATGGTAGCACTATAGTATGGTCGGCGGCGCGCTGCGCGTCCGGTTTTACAGCAGATGGCATGACGTCACAGTGCTAGGCGCGCCGCTCGGCGGGCTTTAGGAGTTAGGCAGCAGCCACCACGCACGGCTTCGCCTCGCGACGGCACAAGTTGGAACCTTTGCCCAAGAACATGCATCCAATACATCACGAGGATCGCAGGAAGGCAAAAGCCAAAGCTTTACATGCTTAGTGCGGGAAGTATAACGGGACAGTCTATGTAGATGTCACCGAGTATAAGGACAATAACGCATTTGCAATTCCGGTGGTGGACGGGCGGGGACGCTTGATCGCCTCCGGATCAGTCAAAACCCGCTCCCCAGAAACTGCAGAGGAAGCGGCGATAGCACTAGCTATTACTAGTTAGTAGTAAACGGACCTGATCTTCAGCGATTCAAAAACAGCCATCCGAAATTTGGCGAGAGGCAGAATATCTGTCACAGCGGCACGATTGCTGAATCGGGCCAAGGGGCGAGGGACTACGGAGGCGGAAATTGTTTGGGTACCTGCACACTCTGGGAACCCTGGGAACGAGACGGTTCACATGAATGCTCGAGGTTTCGTCAGCCGAGTAGGTGAGCCGAACGATTCCGGGAAGGTCCACGAGAGATGGGCTGGTATCCTTTTATGACATTACTAATCATTTCAAACTAGAGCAGATGATTTACCAACCCCCGGACAACAAATGGTGAAGGCGCAGGAATGCTTCTGGCGACGATTGCAGACTAGATCTTCAACCCATACGTGTTGAGCAAAATCTACCCGGACATTAAGCCGGATTGCAAATGGTGTCAGTAATTGGCAACCTATTACCACATATTATGGAGCTGCTGCATAGCATCGCCACCGGCGGATGTTATGCATCATCCTTCCCTCGAGCAGTGGGAGGCCGTGTTGGCCAGCTCAGACCCGGTCGTCCAGACCAGGGCCGTGGAGTGGGTCACCCAGGTCGCCGTCAGCCATGGGTTGATGACCATCTAACACGGAATCGTCCGCACATGCTCTGTGACGAAAATAAAGTTTTCCCATCCATTCATGGTGCTCTGCTCTTGTAGCTGTGACGTCATACAGCTACAAGAGCAGAGCTCCATAAGCTACAAGAGCAGAGCTCCAAGGTCAATGGTAGCTACTGCGACGTGGCCACGCGAGGAGCTGAAAGTGAAAATAGTATTGCTTTCGCAGTAAAATATATTCCAACACTGGACTGATTACATCAGCTACATGTTTGACTGGGCAAGTTTTGAGGTCGTCGATATCAGGCGACTTACTGTTTCGTAAAGCCAGGATACAATTTTCGATTTCGTTAGCACTGGTTAGAGATAAGAATGCACTGGAAACAACCCGCGAGTCAACGCACTTTGCGTTATTAAAACTGTTATTCCCGGGAACTGCCTGAGACAAAAAGTAATTATTGAACTCATCGGCTAATTGTTTCCCACTCACTCTTTCATTGTTCACCAACATTTAGTGCACGAGTGGCAGTTGTAATTCGATTTAAAACTCGATTTATGTTTTGCCACACAAGATCGCTCCTTTTGAATAAATCTTGGTTGAATAGGTTTTCTATGTATTCTTTTTTCGCCTAATGAAGAAAACACGTAACTTTGTTTCAGTATGCTTTGAATTGTACAAGATCATCCGATGACCTGGTTAGGATAAAGCGATTGTACAAGTCTGTTTTTGTTTTTATCATCTTGAGGCATACAGCGGTAATCCATGGTTTGCGAGCTCTGCGGGGTTTTTTGGATGTTGCAAGAGGAAAACGGTGTTCGTAAATAAATTTAAATATGGCACTAAAAGTATTGTAAGCCTCTTCTGGGTCCTCTTTGTTTCGCACAAAATTCCAGTTAACAATTGATAATACTGCCCTAAAGTGTGTAGGGCTCGTGGCGCGCCGCGCATTCGAAGGCCGCGCCACTTCCCAATGCTCCCTGCGGGCGTGCCTGTTTCCCTCTCCCCGCTCGCGCGGGGATAACCGGTCCCGCGCGAGGGGGCTATAAAAGAAGGCATGCGCCGCCGTCTCGCCCTCTCTTGGTCTCTGGCTCCTTGGTCCCTGGCTCTTCGTTCCGGCGCTCTCAACGACCCGCAGCCACCCGGACGACGACACCGACTTCGACGATCCCCGATCCCTGTGAGATTAAAGATGTTTATCATACGGCCTACTGTGTGTTTTGTCGTGTGCATGCCTCGGGCAGAGGAATCGCCCACAATTACGCTATAACCTAAGGCCAAGGTAGTGCACTACTTTGTCTAACGTCTTTGCTTCTTTCAGAATGCATTCTGAGAAGATTTTGCAGCAGCCAGATGAACCACCGTCACTGGGGCGGGAAACCTCACCCAGCGCTTGGTTCAAGGAGGGGCCACTTAAACAGGGGGTACCCCCCTAGTTTGTGGCCCATTATTGTGACCAGCGCGGCCATGCTGGCCGTCTTCAACGAGTTGGATTGAAGCCCGCTGCCCAGGCCTGGAGTACGGGCCTCAGGAAGACAGGTGTGCCCGTGGCGGAAACGCCTGCTGCAATGTGCATCCAGCACGGCGCCACGTCGAAAGGGGTCAACGATGTAGAGCAGCAGCTCAGGGCCGCTGCCAGTCGTATCCGTGGCCGAGCCCAGCTGCGCTGTGACCCCGAGGATGTGGCCGCTGCCGGAGAGGGACCGGCCGGAACAGTCCCGCCATGCCTGCTGCTTCTCCCGTCCCACGGACCAGCTGAGATGGCATCCCGCCAGAACCAGGCGACAAGCCTTCATATTTTACGCCGACCCGGGCTCGGACATGGACATGGCCCGGCTGTTGGCGGAGCCCGGGTCGGACGCTGAGGGGGGGGGGGAGATGTAGGGCTCGTGGCGCGCCGCGCATTCGAAGGCCGCGCCACTTCCTAATGCTCCCTGCGCGCGTGCCTGTTTCCCTCTCCCCGCTCGCGCGGGGATAACCGGTCCCGCGCGAGGGGGCTATAAAAGAAGGAACGCGCCGCCGTCTTGCCCTCTCTTGGTCTCTGGCTCCTTGGTCCCTGGCTCTTCGTTCCGGCGCTCTCAACGACCCGCAGCCACCCGGACGACGACACCGACTTCGACGATCCCCGATCCCTGTGAGATTAAAGATGTTTATCATACGACCCACTGTGTGTTTTGTCGTGCGCATGCCTCGGGCAGAGGAATCGCCCACAAGTGATCCATTGCGTCATGAATAATTCGTTGAAAGGTAATAAATGGGAACTTACAATTTTTAGGACAGGAGACACTCTCAATAAGCATGTATATTGGAAGATGGTCACTTATGTGACCATTTATTACTCCAGAAGTCAGACCATCAGCTGAGGAGTTAGTAAAAAACACATCGGTTGCTGTCGCTGTTTGTTATCGCGTAGGGACATTTATGACGTTGATAAAGCCGCTGCATTGCAGTATTGACTCTACCTCTACTTTATTAGCTGTATGTGAAAGAAAATCAATGTTTATATCGCCCCCAAAGAAAGCGTTAAGATGTTCTCTGTGATCCATTGGAGTTATTCGTCAAGGAAGCAGGCAAAATTCAAGAAGTTGCTTTTTGGAGGGCGGTACAATACAGAAAAGATGTTTTTACCACTTTGCAAATAGTGCATTTCATAACCATCATGAGCTGCAGTGAAATCGGTAAGAACGCTGCATTTGATATTTCTGTCTATCGCTATCATAAGCCCCCCCCCCCCTCGTCTATTAAACCGATTTTGCAAATACGTGTTATAGTTTGGCAATTCTAAGGCTTCGTCACTGCTTTGATACCATGCTTGAGTCACCAGCACTATTTTGAAACGAAAATTAAGTGCAGAAAGGAATGATTCAAACTCGTCACCTTCGATACGCAATGATTGTGCATTAACGTGAAAGAAGGACATGCTTTTCTTTTTCTGAGCACAAGCAGTGTTTAGAGTAGGTGGCATGGAGAATCGAGGCTTTGTTTGGCTGAAAAGGGGACGAGGCGGGTTCATTTAGGGTGCGCAAAGTGCGCATCACTCACCCTGGCCCTGGGCTCTAAGTAGTTCATCGAGTTTAAGTTCCTTTGAGATGACTATCGCTGACAAGCCGTTAGATTTTCTCACCAGTATTTTGCCACTTCGGTGCCAGACATATTTGAAGTCA
The DNA here is from genome assembly GCA_023969395.1 of Amblyomma maculatum. NCBI lineage: Eukaryota > Metazoa > Arthropoda > Arachnida > Ixodida > Ixodidae > Amblyomma > Amblyomma maculatum. The sequence goes on from JAJIZL010017357.1 coordinate 23,016, forward strand.
TGTTGTTTTGCCCATTCCTTTGCGTGTTTCAGCAGTTCGCGGTTCCTATTCGTCAGGTTTTCAAGCACGTGCACAATACCATCTTCTATTTTTTTCCTGTTTGCCCAACACAGATCCCGGCTTTTGTGCTTTGCGAATCGGCAGATAATAGCAGGAATCGTATCTGGTTTTGAAAGCATCCACATCGTCACAGGATAGTGGCGGGAGCTGAATCTAAGCAGCAATGGCATTAATTTTTCCTAGAAGATCCTCTTTTTCAGTTTGGGGAATTCCATGAAACTGCAGGTTGGCGCGCCTATTCCGCCATTCCAGGTCATTAAGCTTAGGGAGTTATTCAGTGCATTCACTTTCCTCTAGCCTTCTAATTATTTTCCTGATTTCTGTTATTTTTTGCTCATTTTTTTCTACTCGTTGAAGCAAACCAGCCAACTGATCAGACATGAAATGCACAGCTTTTTTCACATCAGCGACAGTTTGTTTCAGTGGCATTAACACTTTCAGTTTTTTGTTCATGGCTAGCAGCCTATTCCACGCGCTCTGTAGGTTTGGTTCTGCATCTGCGCTCTCAAGCGGTTGCGTATTTGCTTTCTGCCCTCTGCATTTAGGACATCTTCAAGTTTTTCGATAGTCTTTTTTGATTTCAGTGTCGCTTCAGACACGCCTGCACATTATCCTACGTGGAACACAGTGAGGCATATGCTGCAGGAAACGTCATTTCGATCTTCCACCACTGACTGGCATTCCGGACATTCAACATCATCAGGCATTGAAATACGCTTGGCAGCAGCAGCAGTCAAACAATTGTTTAAGGTTAGGCATAAAAAAGGGGGAGCACCAACCTGGGACAGTACAGAAAATGTATCAGAAATATATCGTCGTGACCACTGCTGCCGCCAATGTTATCGTAGATGCCACGGTGGCCGCTTTTTATCCTTGGTCAGTCGATGGTACCGCCGCCAAGCGGATCATCGAGCCCTGGTTTCGATGACGAGAAGTTTGGGCGTGGCACGAGGACAGGATTTTTTTCATCGTTTTCTTTTTCAGTCGAAGTTATCTGTATCAGCGTAAATTTGCGACAGTACAGAAAATGTATCAGAAGTATGTAGTCGTGACCACTGCGGCCGCCAATGCCACGTCGTTTCAATCACGTACCACTCCAGTATTTCCTGCCAAGAAAACCCTATGGCCAGTCACAATACCATTATCGATATGGCGCCGGAAGATGAGCCCCCCAGGTTGGAAGGCGTCCCACATGTTACTGGGGATGAACAAAGGGCGATTCCTAGTAGCTCCAGGACGAATGAAGCGGCTGGGCTAAAGCCAAAAGGACGCTCAGTTGTGGATGTGTCGGGAAGCGACCGGAAAGTCCGATGTTGCAAGGAGATATATCACATAGCAACATGGAATGTAAGATCTATGACGCAAGGTAAACTGGATATCGTCAAGCGAGAAATGAACAGATTGAACATTGATATCTTGGGTATCAGCGAGCTCAAGTGGACCGGAATGGGAGAATTTAACTCCGGCGACCATTATGTCTTTTATTGTGGGCACGACTCCAAGAGAAGGAATGGGGTCGCTCTCATAGTAAACAGAAGAATGGGCAAAGCAG
>JAJIZL010017359.1:0-37820 GCA_023969395.1 Amblyomma maculatum
GATGGGCGATGGACGACAAATCCACAGTAGTTAGTAGAACCTAGAACTTGGTCAATTGTGGCTTGGACACACCGGGGAGGGATAGTCGTTATATCAAAGCGTAATGTAGGCTTCATGGTGACGCGGAACGAGTTAGCAGCAAGTGGAAGCGAGGCTCGACTCACTGGCGGCATCTGTGGTGGTGTCAGGGGATGACACGCTGTAGTTGGCCTTGGAAGGGAAGACTTAATCGGTGCGACGGTCACAGTTCCTTGAGGGAGGGTTACAGGCACAGAGGCGGCTGAGCAATCCATGGGACAAGCCGAAGTCGTTCCATCCGAAGATGAAGCAGACTGGGGACATGTAGTCGTTGATGATTGCGTGGACATGGATGCTGCGCCAGGTTGTAACACATCGGAAATCCGCACAGCTGTCGTCGGCGGAGCATAATCCATGCAGGCGCGTAGCCCAACCTCGCCCGGCAACGCCGAGCTAAGCCTAGCCTGCGCCTGAGGGATCCGGTTGGACGTTCTTACTTGAGAAAAGGCCCACCGAGGCGGAAATCGCTCCACAGGAGCGTCTTCGTCATTCGTTCTCACGGAGGGCACTGTCCTACCCACACAAAACGACAGTAAATAGGCGAAACAAGATAAAAACACAGAGCTCTAAGCGGACACGTATCAGCTCAGGCGCTTCTTCTTTCTCCAGATCTCTCAAAGATGTTCAAAGCATTGTGCGCTCTTTATTGTAAGGACAGAGGAGTAACTTAGTGTATCGTCACACGGTAGTGGGAAATGGCAACATTTTCAGCCTAAGAGGGCCGCATATGTCGCCTGCATCAGTGATTGGTGAGGAAGTGCTCGTCATGGGGGGGGGGGGGAGCGAAAAAACGTCCGTGAGCCCATGAGGGCCTTCGTCATATTTTGGTTGTCGTGAAGGGCTTTGTACAGTGAGCTACTATATTTTTTCTACTATTTTGCAGCTGTTATCAGTTGTTCAGTGAACACTAGAGCCTCGCTTTGCCCAGCACGGCCAGTCACTCCTTTCTTGGTTATCCGCGCTTGGTAGGCCGAATATAAATAGCCTGTGCTCTTAACGACGCCGACATTGCGTGCTGCAGTTTCACCGTGCACCACCTGCCGCTCGGCATCAATATTTTTGGCAGTGTCGTTTCAGGTACAGATAGCGGATAGGAGAGCGTTCCCGATGGATGTAGCCACTGTTAGTTTGATGCCTAGTGCTGTTTTGTGGTTCCTCTTGGAACACAGATTTTAAATTCTGCTGAAGCTGTGAAAATCCGCACTAATTTTTATGCGCATCGAGCACGCCTGTTGTAAATATTGAGAATGATAACAAAAATTTCATAACCACCTCTAGTAGGCATCGGCAGTACTTCGTTCATCGAAATTCATTGACAATAAAAACAATATGTTGTGTTTGTACATCGAAGCGCTTGCCTATACTCTTGAAATAAGCATCGAATGTTGTTCGACGATGTATTTCTGAAAGAAATCTCTAAGATAGTAAATAACTACGTCTACGCCTCACAAAAGTACCGTAAAGATGTATTTGCTGATTTATATAATGCCGCGAATATTATTTCACCGAAGGAATGAACGGATGATAGGAGTTATTTCTGAGATATGTATATAATGTACCCTCCTTGATATACTTGCCATGTTGTCCAAGCAATTTAGTCTGGCACATCTTCTTACACTGAAAAAAATGCAATCGTCGCGGTACACGTCGAGTATATCACTTTTACTCACGGGTGTACATTTAGTGAGCTAGATCTGTTCATTTCCCAGCTTATTTCGGCTCTGCTGCATGTCGTGCTTTCACACACTTCACCCTTTCTGCCTTTCCCAGGAAAGTACACCTTCAGTACCACGTCCGCCACCAACGCTTCATCGTTCATGCTTTACCAGACCCCGCCGGGGTGGCGGAGTGGTTACGGCGGTCGACTACTGTTCCCAAGGACGCGGGATCGAATCCCGGCCTCGGCAGCCGCTTTTCGATGGAGGCGAAAAGCAAGCTGCCCATGTGCTGTGCGATGTCAGTGCACGGTAAACAACCCCAGGTGGTCGAAATTTCCGGAGTCCTCCACTACGGCGTCTCTCACAGCCTGAGTCGCGTTGGGACGTTAAACCCTACAAACCAAACCAAACGAAACTTTTACCATCCTTCTCCTATAGGTATGCTGCATAAATCTTGTACACGTTAGGTAGACGAATTAACGACAGTTTTCAGTAATCCAATGCACGCTGATTGGTGCTAAGGGAGCCCTGATTATCGAACAAGAGATGGAGGGCTTTGATTTCGTCGCACCGCCATTTTGGAATACGAGACGAAGCTCCTCTCGCTTCAGGGTTACATGCGTGTAGTTCTCAGGTCCTGCCTATCCTGCTGCGTGTCCTAGTTGATGAGCGATATTTGCGTTTAGTGGTTTACTTCTTCAGACTGGGCCCTTAGCACTCATGCTCAGCTTGGTGGTGGAACGAAATTAAGAATTAACAGGTTGGGCCCTAGAATAATCTCGCTCGCAATTGCTTGCCTCGAGGATCGCTATGCAGCTTTGTAAAATCAAAGGTTTTAGCCCCCGTTAATGGTGAATTGAATTTGCTCGAATGTCCTTCGAACCAGCCGAAAAAAGGAAATTGAAGCTATTCACACTTTGACAGCGCGGACGTTTGGCGTTGGAAAGCAACGTCGTTTACGAGTTACTACTGTGTTTTACGCTTGCCTCTGGTCCTTGTCCGTGATTCCTGTTGCGGTACTGCCAGCCGCCTTCGAAACATTCAGAGTTTTGTGGCAAATGGTAGGAAGCGTGAACAAATATTTACTATAAGTACTGCGCTTCTTCGAGCCATAATAAGATGGAAAGCGCACCTTATCACCTTTGCTAGTGTGATGCGTTCAGTTCAGTTCAGGCGTTCAGTCGTGTCCGACTCTTCGTGACCCTATGGACCATGTCACGCCACGCTTTCCGGTCTCTCACTATCTTCTTAACATCACATAGCTTCATCTGCAATGCCTCGAGAATGCCATCTAACCATCGCGTTCGCTGCCTACCCCTTCTCCGGCGACCCTCAACCTTTCCCAACATCAAATCTTTCTCCAGCGACTCCTATCTTCTCATCAGATGACCAAAGTAGCTGAGCTTTAACTTTAGAATTTGACCCTCTAATGAGCAGCCAGGGTTTATGGCCGACAATATCGACTGATTTGATCTTCTGGCAGTCCAAGGAACTCTTAAGAGTCTTCGCCAGCACCACAATTCAAACGCGTCAATTCTTCGGCGGTCAGCCTTTTTCACAGTCCAACTCTCGCATCCACACATCACAACTGGAAAGACCATAGCACGGGTTATACGGATCTTGGTTGGCAGACTAATGTCTCTGCTCTTTACTAGGCGGTCAAGGCTAACCATTGCTCTCTTTCCCAGAAGCAGGCGTCTCCTAATGTTAGTGGTCTCAAATTAGCGCAGGCATTTGGATGGGCTGTTTCTAAAGCGAATTATTTCATTGCAGCCACTTGCAACATCGTAGCGAAACTAGCATGAAGCTAACGTTGCACAATGTATATCTTTGTGCTTTTACTACTGAGATGTGGCCGCAATTAACCTTTTTGAAAATCCACTCAGTGTTCGATCTTCTTGGAAAGCATTCTGTTACCTTACCGTGATTAGTGCTGCTTCCCAGACGGTTTACTTCCATACTCCAAACCTCTTTACTAGACAAGATGTGCAGGCTCATAGGGTATATCACAGTTTTGTTCCTATTCTCCCCAATCTAAAGCGAACATTCCTAACGCGGGGCGAAGCTGGCGGTAAATGTATACAAGTCATTCAGATCTGAAACTTTCAACCCGAGTGACCCTCAGAGAATTATTTTACCTTAGGTTATCCCTGCACGGGCACAAAGCAGACTCGGCGTAAACTGCAGCTTCGTCCGTCGTCTCATCGTTTACTCCATCCGGCCTCCGTAACAAGCTGCGACTTGACACTGTAGCTGGCCTCGGGGGATTAATGGCGAATATCCACTGTAACACGGTGAAAATTACTAAGGCGCCCATTTAAATGGAGTGGTTTTAACTAAGCTTACGTAGTGCTAAAGCATTCGAAGCTTTCGCATGTAAACTCTGTACTTAGCTATAGCTCAGCTACTTTTACTTTTGTTTAGGACTTTCCTACTGAGCATTATTGCGTACATTACCTGAGAATCTTCAGTTAAATATGCATTTTCTTAACGACCAAGAGATAACTAAATTTTGGAATATTTTATAGAAAAACGGCCTAAATACTGCAGTTAAAAAGAATTTAATGCTATGAGGACTGAGAATGATCTGCCTTTCAAAAAGCTCCATGAAGAGGCCACTGAGGTTACACTGTAAGAATATTTCTTCACTTGTAGCAGACGAGAGAAGCAAACGTAAACTTTTGTATATTCAAAAGCACTTCCACAAACGTTTCCTTCAAGCTTTAGGTGCATTTACCTCAGAAGTAAGGTATCTAGTCATTCAAGATGACAAAATTTTGTCGTTTCTTCCAGTTCCGGCCTCATAAACACTTTAAGAAAACCTTTCGCATAACACATCACAATACGAAAACTTCGCCTCGTGTACAAAAAGCGGAAACTAGGTAGCAGCTGCTGTTTTCGTTTAAGCATTGTCAACACAGTTGGCCAGAAACTACTTAGTATTCTCCGCAGGGGGATTCCACTGCGTGTTGGAAGGTGCGTAGCACACGCCACAGGATCGCGCCTTTCGACGTGTGCTGTGTGCAGACTCAGGGTGCCGTTTACACATTGTTCGAAGCGAGACGGCGCCGTATCTTTTAGGTGTTTTTGTGTCAAAAGATGTACAGCATCAGGTATGCAGTAAAAAGCTTTAATCCATCCGCAAAAGTGGGCATGCAAGAGCCAAGCGCTTGGCATGCAAACCGCGCCTCCGTACCATGACATCGTTTTAGGCCGAGAGCTAAAATTTTGAACAAGCTGGCACATTTGGACTCTCGAAACGATAACTCGCGCAACATGACCAGAATGCAGGAGCAGAGAAAAGAGGGCTGAATGCGAGTGTGGACTCTGCCGCCAAGTGTACCTAAATTTCAGACCCCCTGTGAAAACAAAGCAAAATTACACAAGAACAGGTTTGCTGACAGCTCTGCCAATTTTGCCCAAGTATACGCAAGCGGAATTTTTCAGGGGTAAGCCATGAATCATATTTGTTCCCCGTTCGCCATTAATTTATCACTGAGAAGAAAACTAGCCCCTGAAAAGTCGAGTCGAGTTCAAAATCCTGTTGGATTTAGAAGTCACTTTTTTCTTCGTTAGTAAGCTAGGACGAGGATTTCGACTGAAAGTACGTATATATACCTAACCAGTTAGATTTCATTCACACTTGGACTAGATTATGATTTCGTAATTTTAATTAGTCATGATTCGCAACTTAAAATACTCTGTACACACATGTTGCGCTTTCTTTTTACTAAATGACTGCTGGTAGATTTTTCCATATTTGTTTTGCCAAATTGTGCCTTAGATTTTTACAATGTTATAAACTATGAGACCGGTACCGAGAACTGATGGGTTTAAGCTATACTAAAACGACATTATCCATCCACCTGCGGAGAAACAATGTTCGCTAGGGTTTACCCACATGCAAACCCAGACGTTTCGCATTTCACTATACGTCTTTTTTGCACTTCGAATCTCAACACGATAGCACAATAAATAGCGAGGTTTACTGACCTTTACCTTCGTTCTCCTCAGCGTACAAAGAGCAGTAAAACGTGGCTCATTATCGAGCTGCCAGACGATGCGTAGAGCAGTTTAATTGTCCTTTTCAAAAGTGCGCACTGGAGGCCAACTTCCGTGGTTAAATTCAATGCAGCGACGAGCGGCGTTGGCGGCTGCATTCTTTTACTTTTTTTTTTTTTTGTTTCTTTAGGGGGTGAGGGCCCCTCACGGCTGTTTTTTACTATAACCTGCAGTAGAAGAGGTCATTTCTTGTGTCAGAGTGAGAACGTCAAAGGCGCTGCAGCCATTTGGGATAAACTAATATACTTCCAAAGTACCACCGACAATTGAGCGCTAAAACGCCTGCTCCAATGTCCAGTCCAGAGTCATTGTGTACACTTCAATAACTGATAGCGTATTTAGGCAAAGCATTCTCAGCTTTCTGGTTACTGTTTCTACATTTAGGCCCGACTCTCTGCTGCAAGCCCCTATGGAATGCAAATGCTTTGCAAATACTCCACCTACGGAGCGCCCGTGACTGTGCAAGTAATGCCAGGGGGAATCTGAACCACGACAGCTGGCGGCGAAGGGGTGAATGGTTCTCAAAAGAAAGTAAAGGGCGAGGCCAGAATTTATGAACATGCTATTCTTAGGACACACAGGCCTGTGTTCATAGGGTTTAGTTAAAGCGAAGCTTTGTAGCCACGTCAAGCAGCCTTTCACCAAAGTGAAACCTTACGACTGTATACAAATGAGAATCTGTAAGATTAGAGAGACTCTATTTACGAGAATGGGTTAATATATAGAAATACAGTGGAGCCTGTGCCCCTTTTTTATAACAGGCCGTAATTACAATACTGGTGGTTAAACGATTATAAACGTACATATCAGTGAACGGAGAGTATAAGATACTGATCCGCTCTAGAAGCACAAAATAGGCCGTATTTACGATACTGGTGGTTAAACGATTATAAACGTATATATCAGTGAGCAGAGAGTATAAGAGGATACTGATCCGCACTAGAAGCAGCTTGATAACGCAGCAGGTAGGCAGCTGGGAGCTGCATCCAAAATAGCGCCTACCTGCATATCCGCCGAGGTGGCGTGTGCTGGAGGTGTACGTGTCGATTCAGCGAGAGGCACTCACATTCCATGTGCGAGGAAGCCGAGGAGATGATTCCAGGGATCAGATTCCTCTCCGCTTCGGTTCGATCACCGCCGGACTGTGCGCGGAAATAGTCCACGAGCGGCCCGGAAGGGTGCTTAGGGCTGAAGCTGCGTTGGGCGCAGGGTGGGTTGCCCCCAGCGCATCGAGTCGGACGTCTTTGAGTCAGCGCCGCGTCTATGACCGTCTTTAACCGTGTTTGGCTGACCGTACCCATTTTCCTTTCGTTGTCGTATTTTGCTCCCTGTCACTGATTATACGCCTTGATTTTTATTTGCCTAATTGGTCGAATTTCCTTAAACGCCTTGTCACGTTCTTCTTTTGCATAGAGTTTTTATCATAGTGTTCTTTTAATTCTTTTCTTTGGTTGTTCCTGTTAGTAATTGAATGTTTTGAGTATTCTCCGCACTACTCGAATTCCTTCTTGTTCACCAACGCACTGACATACGTGAACCCTACATGAGCTAACCTGTCCTAATAAATTGTGTTGTCTAACGCTGGCTCGGAGGTCGGGTTATAGCCTAAAGCGGCCCCTATGCCGCAACAGTTTGCGCCTCGCAGATGTTGGTTGAGCAGTTTGTCATACGGCGGATTTATGCTATTACTCAGCACGCGCTTCGCGTGCCGATCTTAATATTTTGATTCCATGTAAGTTTCTTGTATGCAGAAAAAGGTGAAAAAATTTGCTGTGGTTTAGATTTTGGTTAAACGTGGAGTTAGGCGGAAGCAATCTGTATGACTACTTTAGATTCGGCTTGAAAGTAAAGACACGGCTTTTGCGCATAGTAGTTTACTCTACCTTTTCAGCTTTATTTATGCCATAGGGTAATCACTTCACGTATAAGCAGCCGTTGCCTCTCGTCGTTGACCATTCTCACTCGGGTGTCAAAGACTTCTAGTGGTATGACATCGTCTCTACGTCGAACCAATGCAGGGCACACCGCCGTCCCAGCATTCGAACGAACGTTCTGCCCTAGCAACTCGCTGTTGTCGTTCGCCTCTACCAACTACCTAGTTATCTGTCTTCTTCTTATTCTTCTTTTTCTAACTTTCACATCTTATTTTTATTTCCTATTTTCCTTTTTCTTCTTATTCTTCTTGTTTTTCTTCTCCTTCTTTTTTTCTTCTTTTTTTCCATCTTCTCTTTCTTCTTTGTCTTCTTCTCTTCTTTTTCTTCTTTCTCTTCTTCTCATTTTCTTCCTGTCGTTCTTCTTCCTCTTTGTATTACACGGTGCCATGGTGCCACGGTGCCACGCCGACCGCCTGAACACTTACCGCATTGTAGTTTTCGCTATAAAATACTTACACCAATAGCACAGCCTAAATACGTTACACGGGCGAACCGCCGCTGTTATATCATGAATTGATAAATTCGTTTAGCCCTCAAGCACGCCCCCTTATGGCAACCATGGCGGACGCACCCTCAATACCTCTGGGATTGAAATTATCTTGCTGATGTAGGATCAACTGCTGCTTGAGGCGGATATATCTTGTTTTCACCCCTCCATGAAATGGGATACAATAATTTTTTCGAAGATGTGAGCAAGCTGAGAACGAGAGAGGGTAATCTGAGTCAATATAAATATCCGCAATAGAATGCACATTTCACTGCACGAAGCGCATAACTTCAACTCAACGAAGAGCTGAGCACAGCAGCATATACCTTCACTGTTTGGTGCAGTAAGTTTTGTTGCTCTTATCTCTCATGCTGTTTACGTAATGAGCCTTGAGGTCATTCATGTCAAATAAAGCTCTATAGAGATGGTTTCTACTGACTTGTATGGCATTATTTAGAAAACTATTCCTTTTAACTTGTAAATATAGGACCTAGAATGTTGTTCTATTTATGAGGCTATTTTCCACATGCCGAACGATGTTAGACCTTTCTAAATGACTGCAATTATACATTAAGAAATCGCATGTCCGGAGGTTTGTCATCAGATTAGAATGGTATTGTTGCGAAACTGTTCACTCGAATTAGCATGGGCGTTAGGCGAGGCAACGTTTACTGTTTGTTAGCAATATATCCCAGAAAGATCTTTCATACATTGTGTCTCTAATGTCTTCATTTTCATGTGTTATCTCACAGGTGTTCTTTCGCATACAGAAGTAATCTGCCTAAATATGCGAAAGCCCGCATGATGTAAATATCATTACACATATGTTTTAACCAAGCCTTACGGAGGTTCTTGCTTGACCTAGAAGTGGCGTGGCTTAGTCATAGCCCAAGGATTCGGGAAAGTTTAACTCTTATCTCGTCCTGACAGCTCAAAGGAGACAATCGGCAACTTATACCGTTTCATGTGGTGTAATGACGCCAGGCCATTCTTGCTACCAAACAGTACCCGTCCATGTCACCTAAAAACGGCCACTTACAAAGTCAAGCCATTGACTGATGTTCACAGCACTGTGTTTTTCAGCAAAATGGCTACTTTAACTCCATAGCGTTTAGCAGGACAGACTCCTTTCTTGCCTCCTTTCACCTTTTCATTTCCAGTTATTCAGTATATCGACGAAACCTGAAAATTTATAGCACCGAGAAAGAGACGTGCAAAAAATAAATTTCATGTTAGAAGCTAAGCCAGCACATTGATGACATCCTTTTTAAAGTACACTCTCAACATTATCGGTGGAGGATGCAACGGGAGACATTTTCGCCGCTTGCGGCTAGTATCCAAGGCGCTGTTCTAGCAGACGTTAGCAGTGGCTGATCTATTCCCTGTTTGCACTTAATCCGGGTCTTCAAATACCGACCTGTGTATATGTATACAAAAAAAAAATGTCCTCAAAATGTTCACTTTTATCCCTTCTGGAATAACGTATTCTTTATTCATGCAAATAACAAACGCCACTCACTTCAATCGCCCGACCGCGATATTGGGTAAGCCCTTCGAGGGGCTTTAGCAAGAAACTGTTAACAAGGCAATCGCCTGCGGCACTTCGGATAGTCATAGATCTTCCTATTGCCTTCCCGTCTAAGGGTTATGTTCTATGTTTTTCTCTATGGCATAAAGTGCCGAAATCGCCACTGCCGACTGTATCTTGCCTGCTTTATTTATTTAAAGGCCGATCCTTTCTGGACGTTTTGTTACTTTCACATCAAATAGCTTTGTGTGAGGTAATCGCAGGAGAAAAAAAGTTAAAACAGTGTAGAAACTCATTAATAGAAACGCACAATATTTTGTACGGTGAGCAGTGTCGAGATGACGATGACATGCTGGTGTGGCGTTGTGAAGACGACGCTCAGGCTAAGCTGGGTTCGTTTTTGTGGTGTGTGCGTCTGAAAGTTAAATAGCATTTACCGCTTGGTACTTTTCCAGTAACATTTGGTAGAGGATTGCTGAGAAGTGGGTACGTAGCCATACCTGGATCTCCGTAGTGGCCGCCAGATTGCTACTATAACTATGCTATCCGACGCGACACCATCTTTAGTGGCGCCACCAGCTCCCACCATCGTCATGACGCAGCCTCGTGGCCCGGGCACCTTTTGCGGCACTGACCACGTCAACGTAGAAGGCTGGATTGCGAGCAAGTCAGCAAGCACAATCATTGGGATGATGTCCTCATGCTCGGCAACGCCACCTTCTATCTGGCAGGTACGGCGCGCGTCTAATCTGAGACGCATGAAGAAGATGTCGCACACTGGGATATGTGCAAGGAGAGGCATCGAGATCTATTTCGCTAGCCGATCGCACACAAGCTGAACAAAAAGACCTTGCATCCCGTGCCCAGCCTTCGACGGAATCATATTTGTCTTATATTCAAGGCATTCTAGCCTTCTGCCGAAGATTATACAGCGCCATATCCGAGTCAGACAAGGTGCGCCACATATTAAAGGGAATTGCAGACGATGTTCACAATCTACTGCTTTGCAAAGACTGTCTGACGGTCGACTCAGTCATCAAAGTTTGCCGGCAGTTTGAGCAAGCAAAACACCATTGCATTACTCACCGCTTCGAACGCTTGTCAAACACAGCTGCTACGTCCTCGCGCGAAGATAGTCCAACACTGCAGCAGCCATTTCACCCTCGCTTCATCCTAGTGGGTCCCTGCAACCAATCTCAGTGCCGACTGAACCGTTTCCTCGTGTGGGCCTCAATCTTCTTGGGTCATTTCCGACCTCGACTTCTGGAAACAAAAAGATTGCTGTGGTGACTGATTATACTACCAGGGCTATCCCCACCAGCTACCCCTCTGACATTGCCCACTTTCTCTGCATGACGTAATCTTGATTCATGGCGCTCCACGTCAACTGCTCACGGACCGTGGCCACTGTATCCTTTCTAAAGTGGATCATGACCTTCTCCGCTCATGCGCTACTCGTCACCGATTCACCACGGCCTAGTATCCGCAAACGAACGGCCTTACTGAGTGCCTTAATCGCACACTGACCGACATGCTATGTATATGTCTGATCACCATCGTGACTGGGACGTCTTCTTACTTTTCGTCACGTTCGCCTATAACTCCTCACTCCATGATACCGCCGGATACTCTCCCTTTTATCTACTTTTCGGCCGTGACCCTTTACTTCCCTTCGACACCTTGCTGCCTCTTGATGACTCTTTTTGCAGTTACGCCTCAGATGTCATCGCCCGCGCTGATGCCGCCCGCCACATTGCTCGAGACCGGCTTGGCGCATCTCAGTGCTCTCAAAAGCGTCGTTACGACCTTCATCACCGTGACGTACACTACCCTCCTGGCTCCCTCGTACTTCTTTGGCTCCTGGCCCGCCGAGTGGGGATGTGCGAGAAACTTTTGCCTCGCTACGTGGGCCCTTACTGCGTCCTGCAGAAAGTTGCCGATGTTACCTATGAGATCGTCTCTCTACAGCCCACGTATCCTTCCACAATCCCTCATGCAGGACTCGTGCATGTCGCCCGTCTGAAACCATGCCCTTCAAGTTCTCCTGTGTAGCGAGCGCCGGGATGGTGCTTCTCTCCAGCGGGAAATACTGTTACGGTGCGCAGTATCGCGATGACGACGACGTGCTGGTGTGGTGTTGTGAAGAAGACGACGCTCAGGCTAAGCTGGATTCGTTCTGGTGGTGTGTGCGTCTGGCAGTTAAGTAGCGTTTATCGATGTGTATTTTTTTCTTAACAATATGTCCCCTCGTAGATAGCCTTTAAGGTAATAAATGGAACTGGGCAGTGTATGAAGTTTATTATTGAATATGAAGGATAAGTTGTGCAAGAAATGGTGTCCCGAACCTTTTGGATGTCCGGAGAAGACTTCATTTAAATATGCGTTTGGAGCTTAAATGTTTAAGCAGTTCAGTTCGTTACTGATGCTTGCTTCTAAAGATTTTCAATTTCATTTTACTCAGAAAATGTCCCGGTTCAGACAACGTGTACAAATAATGAGACGATGGTAGCTGAGCGCTTCCCCATACAAAGGCGAACGTATACGCAGGCGATAGAAGGTTATCGCTCTGCAAGCCATTAAGTGTATTTTTGTCACAGACATTTATTTTTCCACGCAAGCTAGTGACTCTTTTTCTTTGCAAATAGGGCGGGGGGTGAGCATTTCTCTTTGGCTGGACGGATCAAAGTTTTGAGAGAGAACAGGATATACGTAGCGTTATCTAAGGTTCAGCTGATTATTCTTAGCTTTCTGAGCACGTTTCACTTTCTTATGGTCGTTCTTCGTACGCTCAACCGTCAACTGTCAGAAACTACTTCAGGATCCAATGAGTTAAGTTTTTGGGGCAGAGGGGGACTGCTCCTAGCCCTACGGGGCTGGGACTGGTAGGTCGGCGCCGCTTGCGGCGGTGGCTGGCCTGCCATCGAATATTTATCTGTTGTAGGACGCCATTGTACCGGCCGTCGCTTCGGCGGTGGACGACGGCTGTTGCGGCGAGCGTCTTTCGCTCCCTCTTCTTTTTCTTCCTTCTCTAGCTTCTCTTCTGTCTGCACGAAGCAACGGAGGTAGTTCAGCTACAGAGCCAGTACCTACAGCCACAACAACAACAACAACAACGTCTCCGTTTCGCCTCTATCGAAACGCAGCCGCCGGGAGAATCTAAAAAAGATTGAGCGTAAGAAGGCGAAGACAGCTACCTTTGACACGCAGGGCACTCCTCATAAAGCAAAGCTACTCGAGAATTGTTTTCTCTGTCCTCGCAACAGTGCCAATTTAAGCGCGGCTCAACTATGTGCAACAGCATTTTATTTAACAGCCATAAATGAAACAGAAAGTGGCTACAGGACTATCTGTTAAGCCGATGCCACTTCCTCTGCCCTGAGGAATTCACGTTACTCCCGCCTAAACCACTAAGCTTCACGTTTCGAGTGATTTGCCCTGTAACTGCCTGAAAATGTCGGTAAGCGACACCAACAGTTAAAATTAAGCTTTTAATATGGACAACGGCCATTCAATGCACATCTGTAAATAAAAAAGAGCACTTATGGTACATTTAAGTTCTGGCTTTAATGGTATGAAGAGAAAAACTAATGACTTCAGCCTGCCCCCCGTCGTTGGCGTATATGCAGATTGTTGGACACCTAATCACTAACGCCTAATTTTGGCTTTTCTTATTTTGGACATACTAACCAGCGTAGGATCATGAGCTGCAACATTATTGAAATGGCCACCCAACATAAATGTAAAGCACGGCTTTGCTAAATCGTGCGACCATGCTTACGTGGCCTAGAAGTGCACGTCTGAATCGGCCACTAAGAGCCCCATTTCGATTCCGATCTCATCCTCCTCTTTCAATGGTGCGTCTGAGTTGGCAGCGCGTGTCACATGGTCTCCTGACGTCATAAAACAAACCCACCAACCATAGCTCAGGCATATGTCCGCTGCCAACTACCACTCTTAACTACCATGTGCGGAATTGTTCGCTGTCAACGCCTACAGTGCCAAAAACACCCGATTTCTTCGGAAGCTGGGCATTAATGCTATGGAGATAAAAATACTGTAAGGTAACGCGAAATCCGACCTTCGCGTTACCTCACAATACTTACACGTATTATTCCTCTGAGGCACTTCATCCGCCTCACCTTTTGAACGTGGTGGTGTGTTTCCATTACATGGCTTTCGGAAGGGCTTCGCGAAAAACATGACATTAGGGGCAAAAGCAATGAAGAAAATATTTCTCAGAAACCGATACATCGCGAAGAAGTTATAAAAACTCAACTGTACATCATATTTTGTGAGGCCTTAGCGAAGAGAGCAAGAGGAGAGAAGAAAAAGGGAAGGTATGAAAATACCAAAACTATTCCAAGGATACAAAATCGGCAGAAATCAAGCTTAGCGTTTTACCCATAAATCAGCATGATTGATTGACACTGGCCACTAAATATTCAGGAGAAAACTGCGCATCTAGGCAAGAAACGAAGACTATTTGACTTTGGTTTCGGGCTCCGCTTTCGCTCCTACATCAAAGCAAAGCCGTTGGTCCCTGCGGCGCAGCGCGACTACCCAAGCGGGTCGTGCCATCTTAGTCCTGGAAGCCAAAAGAGTAATTGACAGCCTGCGTTATGCGTTCAGGAAAAAGCGACGTTATAAAAAAAAAAAACTGACAGCCGCTCCTTTAAGCCCAAATGTCGGGTGACCCTCTCCATTATCCGGCCACTAATACGGCCCGGATGCGGCCGGCAAGAAACCGTGCGCCAAAACGGTCTCACGGCCGCGCCGCGAGAAACATGCGGTCGGTGTATCTCCGCTGAGAAAAAAAAAAAAGTCAAGTAAAATAAAAATAACAATGCCAGCACAGTAGAAGCAGGAACATAGGCGCACAGCTAATATCAAACAGCCTACCACCACGGCTCAAATTAGAGCGAGAGGTTCTGAGGAGAAGGCTTTTAAGATACCTTATCTCGCACCAGTCGAAGAAAAAAAACTTAGGCCACGTATTCACAATTACTGTTTAACACATCGGTAGCGTTAAGCATGTTTTAGAAAATCAATGCAAATCAATAGTAATTTATGTTGTAGGTTGAACTCCCGTTGTCTGAGAATTGCTGCGTACCTGTGAGCAGCGCTTCCAAGCGGCCGCCCTTTATGCAGTGGCTCCAGCCATGTATTCAATTTTTGGCTTTCACATGCAAGCACCCACGTGCTTTTGCATTTGGTCTTGAATTAGAACTGATGGAGATAACGACACACAACGGGACTCCACAGACGAGAAGTTTAACACGCTGTATTCTAGGCTGCGGCAATGTAGCAGTGGGCAACGAAGCCGATCCGCTAGCTCTTTGGCGCGGGTAGGAATTTCGCTAGTATAGTAGGCTCGTAGGTAAGGTGCGTTTAATTTATTATGTGCCCTTCAATGACTGCGGGACATGACACCGTGCCTAGAATGGAGTGTCTTCTGTGCGTAACTGCTTCCTTGTATGGGTACCTCAGTGCTCGACTAGTGTTTTTACTTAGGAGAACCCCGTTAAATAGAAAAATACGGTAATACGTGATCACAGGGTAAAAAGGAAAGCGAAGTGGGAGGACACTACCAGAGTAAGGGATCATAACCTGCTTTGTATGCCCTGGCTGCTCCCAAACGAGCTCTCTGCGCCATGGGTGATCCCCTTTGCTGTATCTAAAGGCGTTTCAAATTACTCTTCATTGAATCGGGTATCTTGCAGTGAACTTCAACTCATAAGTTTAGTTTAAAGAAACTTGCTTTATTTCGTCGTTTCATTCACTTCTGCTCTTTAATTCTTTCTGCATCCCGCCGAGGTGGCGCAGTGATTACGGCGCTCGACTACTGTTCCCAAGGATGCGGGATCGAATCCCGGCCTCGGCGGCCGCTTTCCGATGAAGGCGAAAAGCAAGGTGCCCGTGTGCTGTGCGATGTCAGTGGCACATTAAAGAATCCCAGGTGGTCGAAATTTCCGGAGTCCTCCACTACGGCGTCTCTCATAGCCTGAGTCGCTTTGGGACGTTAAACCCCACAAATCAAACCAACCAATTCTTTCTGCATACATCAAAGACTAGAATTGGCGCTAGGCCAAACAGAAATAAAGCGTACTGCTGTATGTACAAAAATATGCATTGGAAGGAATGTTTTTTTTTTTTGCTACAAACATTGTTTTGGAACTAACTCGCCGAGCAGCGTTTGTTGGACGTATGATGTTATCTTCAACAGAAAAGAAAGTTGGGCTCCGCTGTCCAAAGATTGTACTTATTAACTCATTTGAACACTGCAATTTGCTTGAACACTGGAGTATGCTCAGATAATAGACTGCCCCTTTTCTTTTCCCACGCTAGGTGCTAAAATAATTTGACTTTTTCCTTCTCTTATTGAAGTTTCATTGGGTTCCTATTTCCTTGCTTCTTTTTCTTTCAAAGACTGCCTTTTACAAAGTGAGAAGAGTGCCATGTAATGAAGAAAAGTGGTTACCCAACAAAGGAACATAATTTCTCATAAACGAGAGTACACGTAGCAATCGTGTAGAAAAGGCAGATAATTTCAGAGGTAAACATAAGGCTTTCCTGAAAAGTAGCAGAATCGATTGTTTTTGGGTATGGAGTTTTGTTTCAATAGGTACGCGTTCTCGGAAGTAAAAAGTCTTGTTACTCATAGCAAGCATATTCCTGTGACAGGTATGTTTTCTACTTGTATGATATACATCCAACATCAAACCGTTTCACGAAACTCACAATCAAATTTTCAAAAGTGCAAGCTTAAGAACGACAAAAGGGTACGGGCACGTACTGAAACAGAGAGAACATCGTCGTGCACATAGGCTCAGCTGCTCTTCTCCCATGACACCGTCTGTGAGGCTTTCAATATCCGGTAGTCTATTGATCCGACACTCTCTAGAGAGTTACGCACAGGGAAAAATGCTTGCAAGCTATTCTGCGTATTGCGAGCGAAAGGCAGCGAGTCTTTCTTTTCGTAAAAGTGGAAAGTCAACACTAGAAATGCACACTACAATATTGATATCGGTAGAACTTCGGAACTGACCTCCAGAAATGTCAGATTGATTCTTGACACGCCCAGGGACCTCATTTTCTTTTTCGTTCGATCGTCTGAGTTCCTCCTAGCCAGTTTTATGCGTTTCACTTCATTTGTTTCTACGCAAGCGTATGAGGTTGCTCTCAGTTAAAGTTGATTCTTCACTGCAAAGAAGGCACTCTTCGGAGAACTTACCTTCAATTTATTTTCGTGACGGCTACTTTTACGCTCATGCTTCTTCATAATGTGCTATGTCATGGATTCGTTTACTTTTAAGCATGAAATGCAGCTTGGAATTCTAGTAACTTATACAATACAGTTGCGCATGCTTTTGAAAAATTAATATTCAGTCAAATGCTTCGAAAGCATTTTTGCTTTTTCCTGGTTGAAGTCGTCAAGCTTTTTTGCCCTCATAATTATGGAAAGAAGACTCCCGTTATTTCATTCATCATCTATTTATTACATCTCCAATATCAGGTTTGTATTTCTTTGGTTATAAATAGGTGTTACACTTTCCTAATAACAATTGCCCAATTAAAGAAGCTGTCATTCCCTTTACCAGTACCTTTTTCAGAGAGCAAGACTAAGTAATTCAACCTAATTGGTAGCAGCTTAAGGAATGCCTAACATTGCGTACACCGTGCTTTTTTTTTTTTTTCAACAAAACAACTTTTCACGGCGCATGACTGATGTACTTAAATTGTATAAAGAAAATGCTCTTGGTCTAACTTTCACCACTGAGGTCAGCGGTGATAGCAAGCTACAGTTTTTGGATATGCGTTTGACTGTTGAGACGGGCCATATCTGCTGGGAATACCTACCTAGGGTAGGGAAACCATTGTTAAATTTTAAATTGCATCACTCTAAGATAGTAAAAACAGGAATTGTGGTCTCACCTTTGACGGCTGCTTTATCAAAATCTTGTGAGCATATGGTAATCGGCAGCTTCAATGATCAGATTGGATGACTCAAGGCATCTGGCTACCCGGATGATGTTTTATTGTTGGGTTGTAACAAGATAGCCAAAAAGCTTAAAAGTCTAGCCTTGGTACCTTGTGCGGAAAAAAGAAAGGAAGGAAAAATGTTTGCCGTTCTGCCTTATGTACACCGCCTGTAACACAATCGTAAAAATGTGGCAAAACGATATGGCATAGAAGTTGTTTTTTCTGCACCCAAAAAACTTAGAAGTGTTTGTGCTATTTTGGAAAGAAAAGCTGAGCATTAGAACGAACATGAACCAACATGTGGGATTAAGCATGAAACTAAGTATGTGCCGTGTGCTCAAGGTATAGTCTATAAAATTCCACTATCATGTGGACAAGTGTACATTGGGCAGACTGGGCGGTGCATTAATACACGTTTGAAAGAGCATGCAAATAACTTAGAAGCTAACAAATCTACTAATCTCGTTGACCACGTCCGTGACTGCGAATCTTGCTATCCTTCACTGCACTATTCTGATATCCTTTATAAGCACCCGGCCCGCTTAACACGTGAGATAATGGAGGCCTACCACATGAGGAAAAAAACTAGGTTGTGTGTTAGCAAGCCATCCATTTATCTACATAAAAGTGAGATTGCGTGCCTACATCCTACGTAGCAGCACGTGTTTGTGCTTGTCGTTTTTTCCATCTATTCTGTTCCCTCTTTAATAAACTTTCAGTTATGAGTCAGCGCTCGTCTTGTGTTCCTTTGCTGTGGTGTTCGTCTTCCGCGCTTTTTTTCCATCCAATATGTTCCACCAACTCGCCCGTTTGGCTATAGTGAAAATATGCGCTAAGCAGGAATTGCTCAATGCCG
The DNA here is from genome assembly GCA_023969395.1 of Amblyomma maculatum. NCBI lineage: Eukaryota > Metazoa > Arthropoda > Arachnida > Ixodida > Ixodidae > Amblyomma > Amblyomma maculatum. Next base: position 18,584 of record JAJIZL010017359.1, read on the forward strand.
GTGTTAGGGAAGAATCAGTACAAGTCTCCTTTCAGAGCAGGCTTGCCAATAGGGGGCTGGTGCATTTCTGTCATTTGATATACATACACTGAAGTAAAAAAGATTGTACAAACAAAATATTATCTGAAAGTTTTACTGTACCGGGCCAGAACTCTGTCCAAGCTCACTAATGCTGTCTGCGACAACTTAAGCAAGCCAGAGTGGAATCATTTATAGTAAACCTAGAAGACCTGAAGGCCCTTCTCTGAATTTCTCATGAGGAAGAATATATATTCCGATATTTATAAGTTATTCATCTTTTGCTGTTATTACGTTTACTTTGTCCTATAATATAATACTGAAATAAATAACCTCCACAATAATAATTCAACGAGAGAATTGACCTTAGTATTTGCACCCTGGAAAAGCTTCCAGATGGCCTCGCTTTGTTTCATCCATTAGGCTTCTTCCACACCGCATCGATGATAGACATGGAACTCCTTGCCCCGGCCATGTCTCCGATAATTGCGAAAGGCAGAACGGTCGAGTGGCAGCGGAGAGAGTAGAGAGAGTTACGGCAACTACAGCCATGCAACGAGCATCTCCCAAGCCTTCAGCAACCAAGAAGGCAAAGCGAGCTGCAGCGAGGCAACATACACATGGCATATGTCCCCCCCGCGCAAACAACCAGCGAGCACAATGGTACGGCAGACAAATCGCCAAGGCAAAGAAGAGCTAAGAGAGTGAGAAGCACCTGAAAGCAACCGTTGTGCATTGTGGCGACCTCGAAAGCAGCAACAATGTACTTGGAAAATTAAAACAGCAATAATAAACTCCGCAACATTTCGCCCAATACTAAACTACGTGTAAACTGAGCGGCAAGCCACGCTCTCGTAGTGGCAGATCATGAAAATAGCTAAGGTAGCCCCATAATTGCCTAAATTCACTCAAATAGTATCACTTTGGAGAGCGAAGATCTGTTTAGAAAACAACATAACGTGTCTTCCTCCTGTAATGCATGCGTTCAGAACACAGTGTTTAATAATCCATTAGTAACGTGAGTGTCTTGTAGATTATCCTGTTTGTGACGTGAACACTTTTTTATGGACGAAGGTTTTCGTTATTTCAATCATACATAATTAGCCTTTGGGCGTTAAACACGATTCTGGGACGGAAAAATACAGCAAAATACATGTGGCTCTGCTAAGAACAAGGAAAATCAAACTGCAGAAGATAAAATAATTCGCTTTGAATTTCACCACTTAGCACTATATATGTACCTCGTAAGCCCGAAAATTTGATTACTTATTTTTTTCAGGATATTACAAACACGCTCGAGCTCTGTTTCCGCTCATTATCACCCGATAATGTCTTCAGGTCGCATTAAATAACGTGAAGTTAAAAGCATTAGGCGACGGCTGCTAAAAGGGGGGCTAAGTATGTAACTAGCGTTTAATTAGGAGCACTCAAGCTCCGTTAATTATGAATGCATAGGAGGTCAGGTGAATTTGCTCTTGCTAAGGGACATTTGTTATTTTTTCTACCTTTTCCTAACGTATCGTAACTTCTTCGCTGTTAAAGCCCCTTTTAACTCTCGCCAGCTTAGGATGAGAGCAATATAAATTACAAGGTAAAAAAAAAACGAACTTCGTGACATTATTCATAAATGAAAATCAATATTCATGAAGATTTATTATGCTATTTTGTGCACATTTCGGATAAACGTTTAGCTTTGTAGGTGCCTCTTTTTATCAGGATTTTCAATTGAAATATAAAGCGTCGTTTTTCCTTTGAACATTGAGGTGCTGGGAGTAAATTCAAGGAAATAAATTCGGGCGTTTAAACGACTTCCACACTAGCGTGTAAAAACAATGCGAGATACATTATTTTACAGACAGAAATGATAGTATCTGCTTTTCTCAAGCAGATATTAGAAAACGCGCCCCTGTAAGAAAAGGTGCCGTTGTGTTTTCTACAAACGCCACTTGAGGCAACGTTAGATAATCTATTCGAGCCTGCGGACCCGAAAAGCAGGAGAGGACCTGTCTTTTTTTCTTAGTCTCTAGTACAATAAAATTGTATTCAGGACGTCCCACTATATATAAATATTGTTAGAAGCAAGCTACTCGTAAAGCTACACTGGTAAAGGCTAAAGTTGCAGCGATAGGATACTGCCCTCTAATGAAAAGAATACCACTTTCACTAAATAAGTAGGTTTTGTAAGGGAGAGAATACAAAAATGCGATATTCCCTAGTATGAAATTTCAGCACAGATTTTTAGTGCTTTCATATATACAGATGGTTTATATACTTCGAAGGCGATGCTGTGAGAGACCTGACCTACATTTAAATTTCACCCACAAATTAGTAAGTTGCCTTAGGTGTCCCACACTTTTCACAAAACGAAAGGAACACGAGAAGAAAGCGCGGAAACAGAGTTGTTGTTGTGACTGCAGGAAGAAGGAAAAGAAAATGCAAGAGCCTGCAACAAAAATATTTACAATCTACAATGCACTTTGGCCAATCCCCCGCCGTGGGTATGTGCCATTTTGTCTCAGGTCACCATCATCATCATCAACTTTCTCTGTAGCTGCTCCACACCCGCTGCCTCGTGCACACACAGGAGAAAATAGAGTAGAGAGAAAAAGAGGAGGGAGAGCAAGATGCGCGTCGCAACAGCCGTCGTCCACCACCGAAGTGGTGGCGGGTGAAATGACGGCCTACAACAGATAACAGGCTAGCCCCCGCCGCAAGCGGCTCTGACCAACCAGTCCGAGCCCCATACGGCCAGGAACAGCAACCCTTCACCACCTACAGGTAGCGAGGAAGGGATGCCAGCTTCGCGACCTGCGGCCGTCTTAAGTGTCCGGTGATAGAGCAGCGAGGAGCTGATGACTTCTTTCGCACGTCCTCTACACTCTCTTACTGTTTGGTAACATCTTAAAGGGCAACGCCAACGCGGCTCAGCCGATGATCCGGCGAATGCACTCTAATGCCGAACACAAATGTCTCCATCTCTGATCAATTTCGTGGGTACAGCACCCGAGCGAGAAATATCTTTTTTCTCTTGGCAAGCAGGCACTTTAGATTCCTCTATAGCTTCAGGCACTTTAAAATGGGCGATTGCGCGGCTGTTGGTGCGCAGGCATCACGTGGTTGAATACAGAAGACTGAAAATATTGACATGTACTTTTCACGGCATTACAGATTTGCCTAGCTACCGGACATGGGTTATGATGCCGAGAGAGAATCATTTTCTCTGGTAAACAAGAAAATGACTCGGTGAAGAGAATCAACGAACACCGCAGAGTACATAAGAGTTTGCTGTATTGTTTCTGATGTTAACGATAGATGACCTCTACATTCAGTGATTTTAACGTCGCTGACCTGAAAAGACACGAGCCGGGGAATTAAAATCATTCTAACTAAACTTTTATTATATCATATCGCCTGTGTATTTGGAAACGGCAAAAAGGGTTCAGTAGCAAAGAAACGAGTCTATACTTGGTTTGCACGGTGGTAATAACACTACAATGGGACACGAGATAAATGGCACTGCTTGATTTTTACTACACTCCTTACGATCACTGCGTAAAGTAATTGCTGGAAGACTTCACGCCATTGAGCCTTAGTCTTTTTCGGCGCAGTACAAGTTTTGTGGCCAGAAGGCAAACTTATACCCTATGGTATGGGCTTGTCAACAAAATAGCAATATTGTGTGACAGCACTTGCACAAACGTCTGTTCTTTTTCAGAACCAGCTGGCACACAGCGCGCGACGCTCCGAGCAGCAGTCAGCGATGATGATAATGATAATGATGATGGATCTATACAGATGAAAGAGGTGAAAGTTCACGCGCTGCGCTCACACAAATCCCCCCGACAAGAGAGCGGCCACCCTGGTCGCTGATTACAGGGATGAGGGACGACGGGCATAAGGCTTCATGCGCGAGACGTGGACGATCTCTTCGGAGCGACGACGTCGATCTGCGACGGTGTGCGAGGGAGTAACGCGGTAGTTCACCGGAGACGTTTGCTGGAGTACTGTATAAGGGCCAATGTAACGATGGAGGAACTTCTCACACAGGGCAGGAATGCGGATTGGTGTCCACAGGAGAACTTCGTCACCGGGTTAAAAGGAGGGAGTTCGATGGCGTTGATCATACAGGGTTTTGCGTTCTTGTTGAGCATCTTCAGTGTTAAAACGGGCAAGTTGGCGACACTGGGCCATACGAGTGGCAAATTCTTCGCCCAGAGATTCAGACGTCGAGGGAGCAGCGAAGAAAGTAGTGTCGAATACTGTCGATGGTTGACGGCCATAAACTAAAAAGAAAGGGCTATAACCCGTAGTGCGCTGAACAGCGGAATTGTAGGTGTAGGTGACGAAAGGGAAAACATTGTCCCAGTTCCGGTGATCAGGAGTAATATACATGGATATCATGTCGGACAAAGTGGGATGAAACCGCTCGATGAGTCCGTTGGTCTGAGGGTGGTAGGTAGAAGAAGTCTTATGGACGCTGTTGGCTGCGCGCAGTACTTCCTCAAGGACTTGAGAAAGAAATGTCTTTCCACGGTCGCTAATGAGAATACGAGGAGCACCATGGCGCAAAACTATCGCACGCAGGAAAAAATCGGCGACTTCAGAGGCGGCACCGGAGCGAAGAGGTGCGGTTTCAGCGTACCGCGTTAGGTGGTCGATGGCAGTGACAACAAAACGGTTGCCGTCTGACGTCAAAGGGAGAGGACCAAACAAGTCAATGGCGACCGTGTCAAAAGGCACAGATGGGCAAGGTAGAGGTCGCAGTAGGCCAGCAGGAGGGGATGTTGAACGCTTGCGATGTTGGCAAGACGGACATGATGAAATATATTTGGCGACGCTGGCAGAAAGCCCAGGCCAGAAGTAGCGGCTCATGATACGGTCGTAAGTTTTAAAGTGGCCTAAATGTCCAGCAGTGGGTTCGTCGTGGTAAGCCTCCATAATTTTAAAACGAATGGAGCGAGGGGCAACGGGTACCCAGCGTCGACCCGTAGGGTGATAAACGTCGCGGTAAAGTGTTCCATGGTGAAATCGGAACCGACGAAGCTGACGGCGCAAGCGACTGTTTGGAACAACTGATTCTCCACGGAGGCGAGCGATGATTGTGCGGCAGTAAGGGTCAGTCAGCTGCAGGGACGAGAAATCACCATTGTTCTCGAGTGAAGCTGTAGCGATGGGTGCAACATTCAGGTGGCCCGCAGAAGGCTGACTCGGATGGCAGGAGCTAGGGAGAGGAGACCGTATGTGGGGCCGCGTCAGTAGGTATCAATGGGCAGCGAGAGAGAGCATCAGCGTCGAGGTGTTTTCGCCCAGATTTATAAGTGATGGTGAAGGTGTATTCTTGAAGGCGTAGTACCCAGCGACCCAGTCGACCCGATACGTTCTTCAGCGATGACAGCCAACAAAGTGCGTGATGGTCTGTGACAATGGTGAAGTGGTGGCCATACAATTAAGGTCGAAATTTTTGAACCGACCAAACAATGGCGAGGCACTCTTGCTCGGTAATAGTATAGCTACGCTCAGCTGCAGTAAGCATACGACTGGCCTATGCGACGACTTGCTCTTCAGACACTGCGTTGCGTTGCAAGAGCACCGCGCCAATACCGTGGCCACTGGCGTCTGTGTGAAGTGTGGTGGGTGCGTCAGCGTCAAAATGGCGAAGCACAGGGGTCTAAGTGAGTGCCTGCTTGACAGCTTTGAAGGCGCCTTCACATTCAGTGGACCAGGTGTAAAACACTTGGGAAGACACGAGCTTGTGTAACGGGGCCGCAATTGTTGCAAAGTTCCGAATAAAACGGCGGAAGTAGGAGGCTAAGCCAAGGAAGCTGCGAAGATCTTTCTGACGTTGGGGCCGAAGAAAATTAACGACAGCCGCAATTTTTTCGGGATCGGGCTGGATTCCTGCCTTACTGACGACATGGCCGAGTACTTTGATGGCCTTACTGGCAAAGTGGCATTTCTTGGTATTCAGCTGAAGCCCCGCCTGGGCAAGGGACGTGAGGACTTCAGTGAGACGCTGTAAGTTCTGAGCGAAGTTTGATGAGAAGACAATGATGTCGTCGAGATAACATAGGCATGTTTTCCATTTCATGCCGCGAAGCACGGTATCAATCATGCGCTCAGAGGTGGCCGGCGTATTGCAGAGTCCGAAAGGCATCACGTTAAATTCGTAGAGACCGTCGGGGGTAGAAAAGGCAGTCTTGTCCTTGTCTGCATCGTGCATAGGAATTTGCCAGTATCCCGAGCGGAGGTTGAGACTGGAGAAATACTCAGCGCCTTGGAGACAGTCTAATGCGTCATCAATACGAGGCAAAGAATAAACATCCTTGCGCGCGATCTTGTTAAGTGTCCGGTAATCTACGCAGAAGCGGACTGAGCCATCTTTTTTTTCGAACGAGAATCACAGGTGAGGACCAAGAGCTCATGGATGGCCGGATTACATTTCGAGCAAGCATGTCAGCAACTTGCTCCTCAATGACTTTGCGTTCTTCTGCTGAAACGCGATACGGCCGTCGTCGAACAATAGCAGAGCCGTCCGTCTCTATGCGATGAGAAGTGACGGAGGTCTTCCCTAACGCTGAGGCGCACACATCAAAAGACTCTCGGTGCCGCATGAGGACGTCTAGCAGAGCTGTGGACTGCTCGGTGTAAGGTCAGGGCTGATGGCGGCTGCAAGCGCAGAGGATGTCGGAAATGGAGGCTTGGCAGCAGGCGGTGGTGCGCTGGAAAGTGTGTTGAGGGGAACGGGATCGCAGTCAAAAATAAACCCAACTGTGGCTCCTCTGGGCAGTAAGAACGGCTGGAGAGTTGTATTGAGGGCCGCAACCACCGCGCAACCACGGGTGAAGGAGGTGAGGCACGAGGCAAGAGCTAGGCCGTCGGAGGTCCACCGAGGAGCGGGCATAACGAAGGCCTCGCCATCGAGAGGGTAGTCCAGTGCCACGATGATCAGCTGCTCACGTCCTGGGGGCAAAACGAAATCAACTGCGGCGAACACGTGTGGTGTTGAACAATCAGAAGTCGGTAATATCGGGGTTCGAAAGATGAATAAGGCGCTCACGGCAAGATATGAGGGCGCACGCCGACGATAAGAAATCCCACCCCAAGATCATGAGATAAACACACGTGGGGAGCACAATAAATTCAATATGATGCCGCTGGTTATCGATGAGGACACGTGCTGTGCATTGGCCGGTGGGTTTCATAAGGGTTCCATTAGCTCCACGAAGTGGCGGACCGATGTATGGCGTTAGGACTTTGCGCAGAAGAGAACACAGAGAGAAATGCATGACGGAATAAGCGGCGGCGGTGTCGATGAGGGCCTCAACGTACAATCCTTCAACAATCACTACTAGCATATTCGATGGTCGCCCAGGAGGAATTTTAGATTTCTAACTCGAAGCAGCTTTCCCTCTAAAAACTGCTTCGGTTAGTTTTCCGTTATAGGTTGGAAGGGTTGCGAGGCAGGCCGAAGCGGGGACGTGCGGCGAAAAGGCGAAGGCGATCGGCGTTGGGAAGAACGCGAGGGCCGTGAAACATTGGTAGAATTCGGAGCAGAGGAAGAACGCCGGTAAAAGTCTGAGTAGGGCAGTGTAGAATCATCAGACTGGCGCACGCGGGGACGTTCAAAGGGAGCAAAACCCCGTTGCGCGTCTTGCTGGCGGCGGCGACAGACACGGGCAATGTGGCCACGTATCCCGCAATAGTAGCACACAGGGCGGGAGGGCCGCCAGGCTGTAACAGAATGGTGCACTGTGGGATATGGTGCCATGGCAGCGACGTGACCGCACACGGGTGCCAAACAAGTCGGGGAAGGCGGGATGGGTTGACGTGAAGTAATCTCGGCATAGGTTGGCAAGGGATGTTGGGAGGCGATGGGAGGCGGCGAGGGAGGTTGGGAGGCAATGGGAGGTGGGGCAGGTGCCACAGTGCAGTTGAAATTCGTCAACCTTGATGATGCTGCGCAAATGCACCGTTGCTGGCGGAAGAGTTGGAGAAACAGCAGAGGGGTTGGTCAGGCCGTAGAGCTCCTCTCGGATCATGGTGCGTATTAGGGACCGCAAATTTCCATCTATGAGGGAGCCGCCATCACTGGGGTCTTGTATGAGGCGTCACGACTGTAGATGGTCCAGACGCTGACATGTGGATGTGATGTCAGACACGGACGACGGATTTTTAACCACGAATGCATTGAAAGCAGCAGTGTTGATGCCCTTAATTAAGTGGCGAACACGCTCAGATTCAGGCATAGCAGCGTCGACACGTCGACAAAGGGCCAGAACGTCCTCGATATACGACGTATAGGACTCGCCGGTACCGCGACGACCCCACTGCTGGACATTTAGGCCACTTTAAAACTTACGACCGTATCAAGATCCGCTACTTCTGGCCTGGGCTTTCTGCCAGCGTCGCCAAATATGTATTTCAATATTGACATAATAAATTAGCCAACGTGGGAAGGCTGGTAGGCGGCCCAGTCCTGCTCGGACCTCAATGAACAACGAGCCCTCGTCGAAAGAACACGGGCCGAGGCTTTTACCAATGGTTTCCCGGACTAGGGACCCGATCAGCCTTCCCTTAATCTAAGCCAATGTAGCTTTCAATAAAACGTTTTCAACATCATCATCATCATAATCATCTAGGAAAGAATGCTCCTCCGATTGCAGATATTTGGTTCTATGGCAACTTGACACGTAGTGTCTAAATGAAACCATTTCATACAAAATATTACTCGAAAGCATTTTTCTGAGCCGATAAATAAAGCAGCTTATTTCCGCTGATATGAGCCAATTTCAGCTAGTAGCTTATGTTGGCGCAAAGTGGGATCAATATTAGTCACTTTAAAATAACAGCGCACGCACCCTATAGGATTAGGTACCTTAAGATCAATATTCATACAAGAAATAACGCACTCAAAAGAAAGAGCCAGAATGTGGAACTCCTCTCACGCTTGCACTGCTTCTGTGTAGACGTCCAAACGCTTTAGAAGGGAAAGACGCAACACGGGAAGACATTCTGGTATAACTTACTGTCAACCACACCCCTTGGATTATACGAGTGGGTGATCATGGCGGTTACGATTCTTATTGAGATTGAAAACAAAAACATGGCGAAAAAGGTTGGGGCTTGAAAGGCCGCGGTGACCGTTTTAGAACTGTTTGGACGCCCGTCGAGAAATCACAGCCGCTCCCAGCCGCGCCTCCGAGCACGCCCCAGGACCCTGTTCTGTTATCGCGTCCTTGAGACATGCACGCACTGACCGCAGGCGCCTGAAAATTCCAGCACTTTTCGAGAGGTCGGGGACGGGATAGCGGTGAGTGTGCTGCTGGCTTCGCGCTTTCTCTCTGGACTCCTTTCTCTTCTCGAATTTTCGAACATGGTTGTTTGGGAATTGCGTTGCACCGCGATTTTCGGATCTGGGTCGCGCTTCAATACCGGGATCAGGTAGGGTCTTCCTTTAGAGAAGCTGTGATAAGGCAGCTGTGAGGCCGAATGTTGTTTCAGCTGTCAACATGTGGAGTAGTTTGGGCCAGTATTTGTTTGAGAAGTGTTGTCGCCTCTATATTTTTGCGTACTCCTCTCGATTGTTTACTGCTACTATTTATCAGTTAAGTTTCGCCTTCTGCTGCATGTACATCATCCTTCGTCTCCATGAGAACTGTAGTCCGCCAACCACATCGACGGGCCCCTCGGGATGTACTGAGACTGAAAACAAAAAAAAATCAATCCAGACCTTCATTGGCCCTTGTTACAGGCCTGTAGCGCTGAGTTGCCGCTTCCTTGGCGTGTTCCACTATGCCACTGTTCTCATCAGCTGCGAGCTGAGCAGTGCTGCACCTCATTATCTGGTGAAGTGGCAGAGTTGTGTGAACTTTAATTACAACAATACAGATAGTGAACTAGTTGGTATAAGTTTTCTGTGAAAACAAAAACAAACAACCGCTATCACCCAGCGACACAGAAGCCGACAGAGCGCTAATTCACACCTCAAAGGTTTATTCGCGGGTATCATGAAGGATATAAAAACTAACACCATTCCAGAGCTATCACAAGCCGCATGTGAAACTGTACATCGGAAACCTTATTTGATACAATAAAAATTCATATCTCTTCCAGAAAGCCCAGAAAAAGACTTAAAGTTGCGACTTAGCACTAGTGGGCAAATATGTCTACTTATTAGATGTAGTTACCGCAGATCCGGTCCACGAAAGAGAAAACAAGGAGAATAAGATTGGGATGGAGCGCAATTGGCACGAATTTGCAGATTATGACTAGCAGCTTACGGGTATCGCTCAAGAGGAAAATATACAACAGTTGCATCTTACATGCATTCACCTAAGGGACTGAAACATGGAGGTTAACGAAAAGGGCTCTACTTAAGTTGAGAACAACGCAGAGGCAAAAATGGCAAGGACAACGTTAAGAGATAGGAAGCGCGCAGAGGGTGTTAGAGGAATAACGCAAGTTACTGACGTTCTAGTGGAAAGCAAGTAGAAGAAATGGGCATGAGCAGGACATGCAGGAGCAGTGCGAAGAGAGGATAACAGATGATCCCTTAGGGTAACACACGATTCCAATGTAAAGAAAGCGAAGCAGGGGGTGGCAGAAAGTTAGGTGGGCGCATAAGGTTAAGAAGTTCGCAGGGATTAAGCGCATGCATCTAGCATAGAACCGGGTTAATTTGAGGAATATGAGAGAGGCCTTCAGTGTGCAAGGAGTATAGTTCGGCTAATGTTGATTGTGATGATTATGATGATAATTTTGTCCCCTCATGTGTTATTTGACAGCGCCTCAGTTTTTCAAAGATAATGTATGGCAGGTATGGGTGATGCAATCACGATTTATATCATATAGGGAGGAAACCTCCGACCTTTGTGGACCTGTGCTTGGGTACAGTGTGGTAATTCGAAGTGTCTTCATGGGTGAGAGTGAAGTTTGCACCAGATATCGTGTCTTATCTTGCGTCCGGTACCTCGTATTCGTTGGCAAATGTTTTTCGATTTAAATGTGCAAATTTGTATTTCCACAGTTATAACTATCAATCCTTATTAGCGCACCTAGTTCGCGATTTGAGCTGCCTGCTGACTAAACGCTTATCACTAACCTCGAAGTTTTGAACTTCAACACTGTTTACGATACTGACCCCGGGAAACGGGCCAATCATTAAACCAACGAACTCGGTTCCATTCAATACGCCATTTATTTACAAGTGCAACCTTGGAAACGTGGTGCATCTAGTAAGATTAAACAACTCGGCTTTTAACGTGACCCGTCAATAAAACATTAAGTTAATAAACCATGAAAGCTAAGGGAGGCAAGGGCCTCTTAGCAATTGGATAGACCATCTGAATAAGTTAGTCGCTTTATTTCTAAACACAGTGGCGGGACGCTGATATTTCGTTCATTCATCACACCTGATTTCAAGTTCTTTTTTTTTTCAGGTTTTTGAACTGGAGTCTGCATAAAAATCAGAGCCAAGGCAACTTCTCTCTTCCATCCTGTGCTTGCACAAAGAGAAGTCTGGAGAAAGTTAACTTTACTTCGTCTATTTGGAAACTGATCGCATTATTTCGATACATGTTCGAAACTTCCCCACCCTTGAGTAGCAAATATTTCGTGTACTGCAGGTTTTAACAGTGCCAGTTGGAAGATTAGTCTGTATGCGTCTGAAAGTAGAATACGTTGGGGACTAATATTCTAAATAAATTGCTTGCTACAATTCAGCCTGTTTTGTAATCGCATACACTGTAGCAACTTTCCCTAAAACGTAAAATACGTAGTTTACGCGATTAAGCACAATGTAGAACACAATATTAGTATTACCACGCACTCATTCACGAGCACTATCATGTTTGTGACATTGAACGCACTGATGTACATACATCACACGTCTCTTTGCAGCCGGTAGCACGTTGCAAGATTTATAGCGGCTCTGATGAAGAGAATATATGCAGACGATTGAATATAAAAGTCACAGCAATAACCTACGCGATATATGTAAGTATATTCTTAAGAGTTTTCGCTATCGGCGATGGGAATCGACATTCGTTTTAAAAGGCGGAAAACCCTTGTTATTATGCAATATTTTGCACACAATAAATATTGAACCCGACACGGCAAGATATTTTGTGTTTTTCTACAAACCGCCTTTCATTTCCAGTAAAACAAAATTATTTTTGCAATTTCTTTTCTAAAAGATTATGTGACGGCCTATTTTTCTTTGCGCGTCAGATCATATGCGTTTCCCATAAATTTCTTTGACAATTTTGAAGTTCTTGAGACAGGATGTTTTGGATCTCTTCCTTTTCGTCGTAGGAAAGCACTCGATTACGCTTGCAATTGGTGGGAGCCTCCAACACCTTCTCAAGATAGCTTTTGTAGTAAACCTGTGGCACGGCTCTAAGGGAATGCAAATTCAAATCAGGATTATGTCCCTAATTACCGGAGAAAGCAAAGCCAGAACGGCCGTATAGTTTGTCTGGTTAGTGTGCGTGCGTGCGAACTTCCTTTGAGTGTCTAATGGTGACCACCGTCTCGATCTCGCGGTTTACTGCACCTCCGAACTTCTCTAGTTTACTACGATAATGCGCAAGCTGTACCATTAGGTCCTCGAGGATTTACTGCAGCACAAGTTTCTTTCCAAAGCACGCAGCATCGAATCTTTAACCAGGCTTATTTCGTTTAATCCGACAAACATAAGGCAGCCGATTACCCTTTGAAATTAACTTTAAAGTAACAACTCCTTAAGCTTGTTGCAATACCTTGCTTGGACCTAGTAGAGCCGCTGAACGAAATATTTTACTTTAATTTATTTAAAGCTGTAATGAAACTCCACACGAATACCAAATGGTGACCTGATAGCTTGAATAGCACTCATCTTATTACGCAGCAGCGAAAGCTCCGCATCACATATAGAAAAGCGTAGAGCGTTCGTAGAAGGCTTGCAAAATATCTCACTAGCTGCACATAGTAATGGAGAAGAGAAATGTCGAGAGCTCCTGCTTAGAGTGGTTCCTTGGAACTGCAATAAAGGCACTGAAGTGATGCGCCTGTGCACGGCGCGCTACATTCCAGGAACCTCAAATCGCGTCATTTGATTCCCTCAGGCAAAACATGGACACTCTCGTACGCCTTGCTTCATGATGCTGGCTTAAACTGGAGGTGTATTAAACCTAAGTCTTGGACACCCATAGGCATACATTTCTTCCGAAATGATGTTTCAGCGGTTAGACGAATCCGCCTAAATCTGCTCTTTTCTTGAAATCAAAACTTAAGGATAGCACGGCAGATTTCAATAAATTCCTGATTTTGCATATTTCTTGTCAAATTCGCGTTTGAAAGCAAATTTCAGCACAAACAGAGGCAGCCTAGGTTAATTACATCAGCCCATTGCTATTCTTCAAGCTGCCCAGCGTAAGTAACATAGACTTTAATCAGCATGATTCAAAACGTTTAAAATGTAGCTTTGAAGAAGGGCGTAAGCGGTACAATAAAAAACAAAACTAAAATAAGTGCTCGCTGGCTGCGAACGACAGTCCCATTTTGCCTTCTTCATTAAGAATTGGACGTGAAAAGCTTTATATACGCCTTTTAAAAAGATGAAGATAAAACCTTCAGTTACAAAAGATTGTGATTTCAGATAAAATTACCAAACATGAAGGTTGCCTCATTGGCCATGAAATTTCATTGTGTAATTTTCAGTCGAAAGGACAAAAGGTTTACGTGCCGCGCTGATAGCAAACTTTACTCACCTGGCTGCCACACTGTGCTGCAATAAGTGCCTTCCCCGGAGGAAAAGCATGGTTGTTTTGCTCAATGCAAGTCGTAACACGTTAAAGAGGTCTTCTCAACCGCAAATCTACGTCGAGGAAGAAACCTTCGAGCAGCGTAATTAGTATCTAAGTATCTCTTACTGCTGCCAGAACGGACAGGCGTGCCTTTTCGGTTACTTCAACCATGAACCACAGCAAGAAGCTACGCCTACTTGTGTGACCGGGCTGCATCGGCACGTGACTCTTAAAATTGGAAAGAGATACTTGGAGGGAAGCCTTTTCCATTAGTAGTTTTAGTGAGAAGTTATCCTTTCAATTTTATTTTAGCGCTTTTTTCTGTATAATTGACTTAGAGTGATCACTCGAAGCTCTGAAAGTTCACGGAGTCCGAGTGGTTTCCTCACGGCAAGAAGCTTTTACGCCAAGAAGACACTGATGGACGTAATTGTGGTTACAAAGCAGAGGTCTCAGGAGCTTTAGCACGCGGACTATACAACAGAAAAAAAAAAAGAAACCAGGAAAAGGAAATATAAAATTTGCTAACAGCTCTGGTAACAGCGCAAATGCGCAAGGTCAGTACGGATTCGCACATACGCAACTTTAACACATAATGTAATTACAGCTTGGCTTTAACCGTCTGCGTAGAGACAAGTGCTCTAAAGTGCACGCTTGGAGTCAATTTGGGATCACGGACAAAGACAGGTCTTTGTGACATAGTGCTCTTGACGACCTTTACCAATTTTTAGCTTGTGCTACCACCTTGTATTAGCTTTCTTTTCCATTCTTTGACTGCAATGAAAAAAAGTGGGCGGTATCATTTTCAGTTCCCTTCGACTCTCAAGGGCACAGCTCTTCGCCGCAATGGCAAAGTTGTGTTATTGTCCACTAAACATGGCTCACTACAGCCTTTGCGACACCTTGATGAAGTGGGGGGGGGGGGGCATGCCGTTCTGTGATGCGTAGTGTCATCCTAAGTGAGGCAAGTTCGTTAACGGATGTTTCATTTGTACTGGAAAGTGATGATGCGGAAGCCAAGCTGACTCATTAAGATAAGTATTCCATACACTTCTCATTCTCAAGGAGTGATGCCGCAGCCTTGCTGGTTCATTGAATTCAGTCTGCTGCCCTCAGTAGGACCGCATCTCTCGACTAGATACAGGCTCGCGACTTGTTATCGTTGTGGTTGTAGGAAGAAGGAAAGGAAAATGCACGGGCCTGCTACTGGCTCTGTAGCTGAGGCACCACCGCTGCTTCGTGTGGACAGAAGAAAAGAGAAAAAATAAAATGAAGAGGGGGAGAAAGACGCACGCCGCAACAACAGCCGTCGTCCACCACCGAAGCAGTGGCGGGTGCAATGACGGCCTACAACAGATACCATTCGGTGGCAGGCTAGCCCCTGTCGCAAGCGGCGATGACATACCTGTCCCAGCCCCATCAGGGCCAAGATCAGCCATTGCTGACCATCGCCCCCTCGCGACTTCACGTACCATCAAAAGTTATGAGACGTCAAGGAACTCTGCTCCATCGGTTACGGCTTGGAGTCGCGTACACCAAAGGCTACCTCCACAAGATCGGAGTTGAAAAAACCCGAACTGCGTGAACTGCAACATTCCAGAGACAATTTTCATATTATTTGTGAATGCCCTAACTGTAGTGGCGCTAGTAAGGTCTTGGAAAATACTCTAAAGCAATTGGACAGCCGCCCTCGCTCTGAGGGCGCACGCTAGATGCCAGGGCGAAATAAAAGAAAAAGTGGTGCATGATGAAATCTCTGCTCGATTTTTTAAGTGAAAGGGGCCTATATTCAAGCCTGTAACATTTGCGTGTGCTGTGAACTGAGTAAGTATCACACGTGCATACGCACTTGTGCTGCAACATGCGTCTGTGCAATTTGTGCTTTTTCTGCTGAAATGCCTCGTGTGCGCGCTTCCACGTTTGAGCCGACGTGTGGTGACTAATAAGTGGTGCGTGTCCAAGACATATGCGGCTTGTTGCGTTCTACGAGTGCGCATGGTCTCCACAAGTGCGCGAGCACCACATGTGTATGTGGTACTCTGAGTTTTTCTGATGCGTGTTCCTGCGTTTGTGCTGGCATGTGCGTTAGCAGAGTTATTTGCAATTCTGGTTGTGTTTGTTCAATAACAAGTGGTGTGTATCCAAGGCATATGCGGCATGTGGCGTTCTACGAGTGTGCACGCTCCCTTCAAGTGCGCGAGCACCACACGTATATGTGGTATTTTGAGTTTTTCTGGTGCATGTTCCTGCGTTTGTGCTGGCATGTGGTAGTTCAGAGCTCTTTGCAATTGTGGCGGTGTTTGTTCAATGACAAGTGGTGTGTGTCCAAGACGTGTGGCATGTTGTGTTTCATGAGTTGGTTAAGTGTGTGCATTTGCTGCTCAATAACTTGGACAACAAGTGAAACCTCACTGTACTATGACATCATCACCCTTCATTCACACCCGAACTCTCCTTTAACTTCCCCTTCCACCCTTCCTCAATGTGTAGTAGCCGGCCAGGGTCCCTTTTCCGGCGGCCGACCTCTCCACTTTTCGTTTAATTAAATTACTCTCTCTCTCTCTCTGTATATAATGTGTGTTTCATTATCCCAAGCATGGCGCAGTTTTTTTCCTTACTCCCAACTTCAAAACCTGATTTAACATGCAAAAAAATTACGCTACAAACACACAGCATCGGTTAGAAACCACGCCTGCTCACGAAACGTGAGCCATTAAAACTCGCGCATGTGTAGCAGCGCTTCAATTCCCGGACGCCACTCAGGCACTTGGTCTTGTTTCTTGTTTTTGGTCAAAGCACTCGGTTGGGGATCTGTTAGGATCGAGGTTCGATTTCCGGTGGAGACAAGATTTATATATTTAATTTTAACTATCATCCTCACGGTAGACAGGGGGCATTATGATGCGCGTTTCACGACCCCGGACGTAATGGTGCATTGTCGGGTTAGGGATATGGCGGGCTTTCATTAAGCAGCCCGGTAACTTGAGATATGAACAAGTTCGAGTGAATGAAGGTTTTCTTTTTTTAGGAAGTTTTTCCACGCAATAGCGAAAAAAAAATCCCGAACGTGGCGCAGTTGGGTAAATCACTTGTCTGAAGATATGAGAGATGGAGGTTCTATTCCCGGTGGACACCGGCTTTTTATTTTTTTTGGTGACGTCAGCTTCGATTTCGGGTGATGACGTTATTTGTTGACTGCTATAGTGTGATCGGGCGAACTAATGACAACTGTATCAGCCAATAAAGGCTCTCGCTTTAATACACGATCTTTCAATATAGCGCTTTGAGAGCATGTCTACTATACGTAAAATAAAAAAACAGCTTTCCATTAGCCGGCTTTATCTCCAATGAATAGGAAACATATTTAGTAGACCTGGGGACTATATATATAGAGTGCTGTACCCGGGATGCTGGTTTGAATCCCGGTCGCAATGGCCGCTTTTTGATGGAGGCGAAAAGCAAGATCACCTGCGTGCTGTTCGACGTTAATGCACGTTAAAGAATCTCGTCTGTTGGAAATTTCCGAAGCCCTCCACTAAGGCATCTCCGGTAGGCTCTATTACTTTGAGATGTAATACCGCATAAACCGAAGCAATAACAAGCATCAGGCTGGAAGAAACGCAAAATTTTATCTGCATAAGTAACAATTATGATAGAAGGATGGCTCTCTATAAGGCCCGAGGAAGAAAAATAGCGACCGCATTAAATAATGTGGATGCGAGATTCACTCTACTCCTGCTTTGCAGGTAAGCAACAAAAATTCTTTCCCGGAGTCCCGTACACTGAAATTTCCGATTCGTTAAAAATAATGAATACAACTGAGAAACTGATGGGAGGCAAGCATGGCAAAATGAAATATGTTGTCATTTGTTTTTTGTTTTTTTTCTTTATTGCCTGACTTCAGCACAATACAAAAAACCACTTTCAGGGCACAATCAACAATCAGCCAGTTGGGTTGTGGCGTCGTAGTTCTAAAATTCTCTTGGGGTCACTAATGGCTCCAATCTTCCGAGCCACTCGGGAGCTTCAGGAGCAAGTTTCTGAATTTCAATATATCTATTCATGCCTTCCCGAAAATAGATCCGTGCTGGCCGTGCGTCAGGATCGCAATGGTATCCTGCCATTCTCGAGCGCCAAATACAGTGGAGGACCATTAGCATAATAAGGTCAAATGGCACACCATCCTCATTCTCTACTGGCAAGTACCTAATAGCATGCGAGTCTAATGGAAATTGCTTTTTTAAAGTCCTTTGTAAAATATCCCAAAAGTATACCCCTTCCCAACAATGTAGGAAAACGTGGTCTATAGTTTCTGGCTGTTTACAAATTAAGCAATGCGAACCCCAAGGTAAAAATAAATTCTTCCTTTCCAAGAACTTCTTTACTGGCAGTATTTCCGTGTGTAATTTACAGATAAAAGTTTTTGCATTTGACGGCACCTGCATTGCCTTCACCCGCTTAAGTACGTCGCGTCCTGGTCTTCCACTGTATAAGGCCCTGTACATTGGTATGGGAAGAACTACGTCGCACAAATCCTTGTACAACTTCTTTCTGCTAACACAAGATAAATATTCATAAAAAAATCGAACAGACAGGAATCGCACACTTGCGACAACTTCTCTAAAATAACCAAAAATGCGTCCCGATACACTTTCGGTCGAGGCAACAAAGTCCGGCAGTGCCTTTCCGAGCCTTAATTGGCACACAGTACGCAAAAATGGATCTTTTACATCGCGAACAAAAAGAAATCTGCTGATAATCTGTCGTAGAAACAAATGCCCCAAACCCAGTCCGCCGTCCTTCACCCGCCTAAACAAACTTGTCCGGCTACATCGTTCCCATTCTGCTGCCCACACAAAAATGGCAAATATCCGTTGCAGTCTCTGTACGCTCATCCTTGCACAATGCAACACTTGCATCACGTACCATAGCTTCGACATAAAAAACATATTGCACACTGTGGCCCTGGCGAAAACTGGCAATTGTTGCGCTTTCCACTCTTCCACCTGTTCCCGCATGGCTTGAGTCTGTGCCCTCCAGTGCGATTCGCTATCGCGATAACTATCTAGTGGGACTCCCAAGTACTTTACTGGTGTTGTCACCCAGGACATGTTTGCGAACTTCTCGGGTGTCGTTGGCCATTCTCCGTGCCAAAGCCCCAGGGACTTTGACCAATTAACTTTACTGCCGGAAACCTTTGTGAATTCTTTTACAGACGACACGGCCTCGATTACCCTTTCGCGATTCACTGCGATTACAGCCACATCGTCCGCATATGCCAGCAGCTTAACCTCTGCAGCTTGCAATTGGAAGCCACGAATTTTGTCGTTTTCTATGATACTTAAACACAGTGTCTCAATGTAAATGCAGAATAGCCGAGGGCTGAGGGGACAACCCTGGCTTACCGAACGCTGCACGTTCATGGGGGCCCCCAA